>RPFO01000629.1:0-307500 GCA_009746045.1 Mesostigma viride
GCCGTCTCCGCAGCAGCCAGAACTCCTGCTGGGCCTCGGCCCTCAGGCGCATCATTGATACATTGGGAGAGCCCGGAATTTCCGTGCTCTCCACCACCACTCTCGCCTGATTGTCAGGCACGCATTGGTAAGCAGGGTTCAAATCTGAATCGGGTGGCACCAGATCGATCATGCCATTGCCGAACGCAATGACACCTGCACCCCACTGTGCAGAAGGTCCGAGCAACTCTACATCAATTCTGATGTTTGCAGCGTGCTCATTTTTGTCGACCATCACATAGGTATGCTGAGAACCGAAAATATTGCTCTGCTCCATTTGTGACAGTGTTAAATTTCGGCAAGGTTGGCTGCTTGCAATCGACAGGAAATTGGTGACCCCGACAGCCAGACGCGCAAGGGTTATAACTGCAGGTAGAACCCAAAATTTGTCGATAAGGAGTAATGGAAGGGCACGACCACCAGTCACTAGTATTCGCTTCACCGGACACCTTTTTCAGCTTCCGGATAAAATTCAGCAAGAGCAGCGGCGATTAGATACTAAATATTGCGTTATTGGTTCGTACCGTACCCAGACAAAAATTGTACTAGTGACGCAATTGTACTAGGCGGAATGACAACTGCGCCCGGCAAATAAGTATTTATTGCTCCAACCCCACACCTAACTTGTTCCGGAGCTGTTCGAAGCGAAGAGCAATGGGAGGGATCGGACCCGAGCCAGATTTGAGTGCGGAACATGATGGCTGGCCTACCTCACTCCGAACATTAAGGTGGACCCGGGTTCGAATCCTGTCAGTGCTATTCGCTTCGAACAGTTCCGGAACGATTTTTTTTGTGGGGGTGGAGCAATAAATTCTCGACATGCAGAAACAAATGTCGAATAGATTGTGCAAAAAAATATCGAAATCCTTATCATTATTTAAATATACAGCATAAAATTATGTTGCAGTAAAAAATAACTGTTAATTGAAGGCCGCAAAAAATTATCAACTACCCTTAAACTTGACCTCAGAAAGATCTCGAAAAATATATACAATATATGCGGCCACCTTTTTACACCCTACTGAAGCCCCACTCTAAAGATATAATACAAGCCGAAACTAGGGCGTCGTCTACCCGCAGCGAGACCCCAATTTCTTGTTTAAGTCGGTGCCGGCCCCTCCGGGGCTTCATCCTTGATCACCAGCGCAGTAAGCCACTTGTCGAGCTCCTTGCTCATCCTGATGTCGGCACACATTCCGTCGCTGCGCACGCGTGCTTCTAGACGGAGAGCCGGAGCGACGCAGAGATAGCAATTCACAAGCTCGGGCTGGCGTGACGGTGGCCAATCCTCAACGTTGAGCGTGAAATGCAGGGGGTCATGCTTATCCCGCTTCCAAATCCGAACGGGAAGAATGCCGTTCCCGGCGAGGAACAGCTCCTTCTCCCGTCCGTTCCGGCCCTCGACCCACCTCTCGAAGTTCTCGTCTAACACGATCGGCCCGGCTTCGCTTACAACCTCAGCCAACCAGAACGGGTGGATGGGATCGTGATCCGTGTCCTTGTCCGATGGAACTGCCACATAGTCGTGGAGTCTCATCTGCCGGCCCATCGCCTCCCGCTTGTCCTTCAGCTGCTCCCCCCGCGTCACCATGCGAACCGGAGGGTTGGGCTGGCTCGGTGGCAGCAAACGGACAGTTTTCATCGAGCTTCCTGCATCATTGAACTCGATGATAAACGACCACTCGCTTAGACATCCCTCAAACCGCCCAGCCAAACAGGGCGGACAGTAGCAGGAATAGCGCCTAATCATCAAAAGGCCAGGGTCGGACTTGTCCAGTCGCCACCAATGCGCCTTCTTGATGCCAGGCACCTCCTCCACCTCCGCGCGTCGGCCGGACTCGACGTCCTGTCATCAAATAGTTAGGGCAAAAAGAATACCGTTCAAGTTAGCAAAATTGACCAAAAATCAATAAAACAGGGTATAGCTGCAGAGAGACCCCTTACAAAAAAAAAAATAACGACAAGACATCAAGTGATCAAAATTCGACACAGGGTATAGCTGCAGAGAGACCCCATTCGAATCATAATAACAACGTACGACAAGATATTAAGTGATCGAAATTCGACACAGGGTATAGCTGCAGAGAGACCCCATTCGAATCATAATAACAACGTACGACAAGATATCAAGTGATCGAAATTCGACACAGGGTATAGCTGCAGAGAGACCCCTTCATACCGATAGAACAAGCGAAATTTCATACCTAAAAGAAAAGCAACCCATTGACAGTATATAGGGTCTCTCTGCAGAGATACCTTTATTGGGTTTGAATTTTTATAGAACAGCGGCAGTTGACGTCTTAAAACCTGAAATAACACACAATTCCGTACCGGGGGTAAAAGGAAGAAGTGGCGAGTGACGTTCTCGGCCCGCGCGCGGGCCGACTCCCTGCTCGATGTCTTGCCGCCCTGCCAGTTCTGGTTCAAGTAGGCGACTAGCTGGTGGGTCTCAAGTATGTGCTGGTTTTCGGGAATCCTCTGCATTTCCCTCAAGACGCACTTGCACTTCGCTCCTTGACCATCCACCTCCCCCTTCCCATGCTGCTCCCCCATGTAGTGGAACTCAAAGGCCTGCAGGTCGGGATCCCCATGAGCAGACCGTTAATCTGGTTAATCACGTACCTGGACTTAAACTGCACCGCGCAGTTGTCCGAGCACATGTACAGGTTTCGCACCTCTACCCCTACTTCTACCCGCAGGGTTTCCAGAATCTTGCGAAGAGCGTATACGAGTGCGCGCTCGCCCCGCTTGATACTGGAATCCCCCAGGAAAAAGAAGACGCGCTTTTCCAGCTCGCCGTTGAGCCGATAACGCACGATCATGGGCATCAGGATGTGGCTGCGCTTGTGGAAGTACTGCGACTGCAGTTGGACGTAGCTGCTGTTCTCGTAGTTCTCGGCCCAGTCGCCGTGCACGAGCACGTCCCCCTCTCTCAGATTCTTCTCCCGATCCTTGATTGTATCCGCCTGCGACCAGGCCGTAAAGCAGTGCACGGTGAACTTGTCCCACATCTTAAGAATCTCGTCCCGCAGCTCAGCTGGGGTGGACCTCATTTGGACTTGCTCGGGCCGCTTCACCTTCTTCGCCGCCCTGCCATCGGTCTCGCCCTGTTTCGCAAAGGTCCGCAGACAGTTTCGATTTGCAATAAAATCGCATTTCGATAAGATAACTGCAACTCACAAAGGGTCTCGCTGCAGCTATAGGTCACAAAAAAAAAAGTCAACAACATATTAACGGAGAAATAAAATCGAAACCAACTCACATTCACCCGTCGGGTCACAGTCTGCTCCACCATCTCGAACTTGAACCAATTCAGAATCTCCGTGGAATTCTTGTCCCGATCACACTGCACCCAGTTATTATGGATGCCGCATGATTCCTCAGGACAGAACCCCTCCACACACGCCATCTTCAGTATGCGGTGAACCCTCTCCGTCCTCGGCACCCCATCTTCGTCCTCCACCAGCCTCTCAGAAATGTCGAGGTCTTCCAGGTCCCGTCCCCGCCATTCATCTTCCCCTCCCCCTCTTCCATCCCCCGCCCATTCCGCCCCCTTCACGCAGCCCGTTATCCCTGCCGTCAGTCTCGGCGGACACCGGGCAGTGAAAGTGCTTGATCCAGTCCGTCGAGTGAATGGCTTTCCACATTCCGCAAGTACCGTCCGGCTCTCTGTACTTGGAGCATCCCGCACACTCCGCGCCACACTTGCAGTTCTTGCCGTGGTTCGCATTGGAGTGCTTGGTCCACGCCCCCATGGCCGACTGCATGGTGACGTGCTTCTCACACGCGCACAGGTTCCTCTCCTTCCACTTGCCCTTGATGCAATCGGGCGCGTATTTGCAGAAGGTCGTGTAGCCCACGTGAATGCCCACGTCCTTATCATACTGGTTACTCCTTTTGTTCCAGTACGCATGCTTTTCGAGAAAGTGATTGTACATGTCCTCCTTGGAGGTCATGTAATAGCGCGCTCCCTCAACGGCGACGAGCACCCCGTGATTGCCACGACCCTCCCTGCTGTAAGTGCGCTTGACATCCTTCATCTGGGAGGAGGCGCGCGACTCATCATCGTGCATCCACGCGTCCACTATCGCGTCAATCACGAATTGCGGCAAAGGGCGCCCCTTGCGAGCCTGCGCGTGTCTGAGGTAGTCCAACTTCTGCTGCCTTCGTATCGCGCGAATTCCGCGAATCTTCTTGGCGTCCATCCCCGTCAGGTTCTCCAACTCCGCGGCCGAAAACTCCTTCTCCAAGTCGTCACCACAGTAAAGCGTGGACATCAGCACCATCCTGACGTCTCTGTCTGCGTCGCTTTTGGTCAGACCATCAAAAAAGCCGTTAATCCGAGCCACCCAGAACCTGTTCAGTTCTGCCATCCGCTCCTGATTGTAAAGCTTTTTCGCCTCCTCATGATACTTCCCGTGACCTAGTTCAGCGGCCCTAGAGTTAAAGCCAGCAATCATCTGGTCGAAAGCCGGCCCCCGCCCCTCGGGTTTTGTCATCGCCTGAGCCGCTTCAAACGCCTGGTCAGCGAAATATTCCCCAATAACCCTCTTTGATTTCGAGTATTCTCCCGGCCGCTTGACTTCCTTGGCTTCAGGCTGCGCTGGATTCTGGTTCTCATCTCCGAAAACCCTTTTTGCGCCAGTTGACTGCTTCGTCCCGGTGTTCAACTTAATTGCACTGAATCCTGGACGACCGGACGCAAGGGCGAAAACTCCCACCCGTTCGCGTGCTGCATGCCATGACGACCGGCACAACGAAATCCATGCAAATCGAGTATCGTTGGGAAAAGCGACAATTACAGACAAAGTTCGAAAGTGTATCATTTTTTACCACGATTGGGGTCTAGCTGCAGCTAGACCCTTAGAGGGGCTTTTTCCGTTAGACGAAAAGATTACCTGATGTGGTGAACTTAGCATACCCCGACCAAGATTGGGGTCTCGCTGCAGCTAGACCCTTCATTGCGGCGTGCGATTGTTAAATCACAGACTTCTGATTCATTAATTTTATAGCAACCATAAAGAGGGTCTAGCTGCAGCGAGACCCTTGAATTTAAGCTATTGCTTGTGGTTATAAATGGTCTAGCTGCAGAGAGACCCCAATAAGGACGAAAAGATTTCAGGTTTTCCTCACCTTCGCGGCTCATTCTCTTATTAGTTCTCCCAGAACACTCAGATACCTGCATGGCGAGAATAACAAAAATAACACAGTAGCATTGATAAAATTGTTTATCAGAAAATATATATACTAATTACAGTATATTTTGCAAAAGATTTTATAATATATTGTGAATAGCATGGTTAAATTCCACATACTTTAATAATATGGTATGTTAAAGTATATAGAATCATTATTTAGTAAATCATTTACAAGAAAAAGTGGTATAGACTATTATTATTATATAGTTCGGCAATCTATGATAGTAAGACGTACCGGATGTCAGGTTTATCAGCGGGCTCCAGGGCTATAGCGTCTCGCTGCAGCGTGATTGTTTGGTGCTATGACTGATTTCAGTAGATGTGCAGAAAAAAATTTATTTCCATGACCACACCAGGAATCGAACCCAGAACCTCATTGTACATTGACGCATGGTAACGATGTCAGCCAAACATCCGAATGTTCCCAGGTAAATGGGCTGGAGGTCGTCTCTTTTTATACCTGCGGCCACAAGCACGGGTGACGGCATATTGGATGTCGTCCAATCCGCTAGCTTGGTTCCAAAAGATGGGATCGAGCTTTTGCACCAGCGCCGCGCTTCCAGTTTTCAGTTCCGTGGGGAGGAACGAGGATGCCACGTTTCCAATTTTTTCAATACCGTTCAGCCCTGTGACGCCGCGTCCGTTTTGCGAATTGCGACCGTCCCATCGCCCATCGAAAAAGAAGCGCAGCCGCAGAGAGACCCCATAGCTGATACGAGCTGCCATATCGTTTCGACGTTTGCATGCTACCTGCTGGATTATAAAATCCTACGTTGATACCTGCCTGGTGCCGGAAGTTTACAAGGAAATCGGTCTGCTTTCGCCGCACAACGAAAAAAAGGTGAGCTTTTGCCGCATCCTGGATGGTAGGCTGACTAAAATTGTTCTATCAAAAACGGCAACTAAACAGCGCATGCACGCCGACGACACAGTTAGCCAGCTGGGCGAAGACATGTCCTTGCTGCCATCGCAAGAAACTCTATGTTGCAGCAAGAGTGATAAAAATGTCTGGCTTCCTTCTTTTCGTTGCTAGCTAAACCCTGCAGACATCTCGGTAGAGTCAGCTAAGCCGATCCTAATCCACATCTGGCATCCATCCCTTTAGTCTAGTTGCCATGGAGCGTTTCTTGGTCTCGCACATGTCGATCATGGTGGTGCTAGGCTTTCACTTGGGTCACCCTTTCCATGTTTGCTATGCCTTTGGTCTGGTTAGGTTATAGGTGTAGATGTGCACATACTGCATTTGCTGCGTTTCTAATCGGTGCTCCTGTTTGATGCTTTTTTTCCCCTTCATATCGTTTCGACGTTTGCATGCTACCTGCCGGATTATAACATCGGACGTTGCTACCTGCCTGCATAACGATAGTTTGCAAGAAATCTTCATTTTGCCGAAACACAAAAAAAGGTGATCTTTTGCCGCAACGTGGATGGTAGGCTGACTAAAATTGTGCTGCTACGTATCAATACATGTGGGGGGTGCTGCTACGTATCAATACATGTGGGGGGTGCTGCTACGTATCAATACATGTGGGGGGGTGCTGCTACGTATCAATACACGTGGGGGGTGCTGCTACGTATCAATACATGTGGGGGGGTGCTGCTACGTATCAATACATGTGGGGGGGTGCTGCTACGTATCAATACATGTGGGGGGTGCTGCTACGTATCAATACACGTGGGGGGGTGCTGCTACGTATCAATACATGTGGGGGGTGCTGCTACGTATCAATACATGTGGGGGGGTGCTGCTACGTATCAATACATGTGGGGGGTGCTGCTACGTATCAATACATGTGGGGGGGTGCTGCTACGTATCAATACACGTGGGGGGTGCTGCTACGTATCAATACATGTGGGGGGTGCTGCTACGTATCAATACATGGGGGGGTGCTGCTACGTATCAATACATGTGGGGGGGTGCTGCTACGTATCAATACACGTGGGGGGTGCTGCTACGTATCAATACATGTGGGGGGGTGCTGCTACGTATCAATACATGTGGGGGGTGCTGCTACGTATCAATACATGTGGGGGGTGCTGCTACGTATCAATACATGTGTGGGGGGGATGCTACGTATCAATACATGGGGGGGTGCTGCTACGTATCAATACATGTGGGGGGGTGCTGCTACGTATCAATACATGTGGGGGGGTGCTGCTACGTATCAATACACGTGGGGGGGTGCTGCTACGTATCAATACACGTGGGGGGGTGCTGCTACGTATCAATACATGTGGGGGGTGCTGCTACGTATCAATACATGTGGGGGGGTGCTGCTACGTATCAATACATGTGGGGGGGTGCTGCTACGTATCAATACATGTGTGGGGGGATGCTACGTATCAATACATGTGGGGGGTGCTGCTACGTATCAATACACGTGGGGGGTGCTGCTACGTATCAATACATGTGGGGGGGTGCTGCTACGTATCAATACATGTGGGGGGTGCTGCTACGTGTCAATACATGTGGGGGGGTGCTGCTACGTATCAATACATGTGTGGGGGGATGCTACGTATCAATACATGTGGGGGTGCTGCTACGTATCAATACATGTGGGGGGGTGCTGCTACGTATCAATACATGTGGGGGGTGCTGCTACGTATCAATACACTGTGGGGGGTGCTGCTACGTATCAATACACGTGGGGGGGTGCTGCTACGTATCAATACATGTGGGGGGTGCTGCTACGTATCAATACATGTGGGGGGGTGCTGCTACGTATCAATACATGTGGGGGGTGCTGCTACGTATCAATACATGTGGGGGGGATGCTACGTATCAATACATGTGGGGGGGTGCTGCTACGTATCAATACACGTGGGGGGTGCTGCTACGTATCAATACATGTGGGGGGTGCTGCTACGTATCAATACATGTGGGGGGGTGCTGCTACGTATCAATACATGTGGGGGGGGATGCTACGTATCAATACATGTGGGGGGTGCTGCTACGTATCAATACATGTGGGGGGTGCTGCTACGTATCAATACATGTGGGGGGGTGCTGCTACGTATCAATACACGTGGGGGGTGCTGCTACGTATCAATACACGTGGGGGGTGCTGCTACGTATCAATACATGTGGGGGGTGCTGCTACGTATCAATACATGTGGGGGGTGCTGCTACGTATCAATACATGTGGGGGGTGCTGCTACGTATCAATACATGTGGGGGGTGCTGCTACGTATCAATACATGTGGGGGGGGATGCTACGTATCAATACACGTGGGGGGTGCTGCTACGTATCAATACATGTGGGGGGGTGCTGCTACGTATCAATACATGTGGGGGGTGCTGCTACGTATCAATACATGTGGGGGGTGCTGCTACGTATCAATACATGTGGGGGGGTGCTGCTACGTATCAATACATGTGTGGGGGGGATGCTACGTATCAATACATGTGGGGGGGTGCTGCTACGTATCAATACATGTGGGGGGGTGCTGCTACGTATCAATACATGTGGGGGGTGCTGCTACGTATCAATACATGTGGGGGGGATGCTACGTATTAATACACGTGGGGGGTGATGCTACGTATCAATACATGTGGGGGGTGATGCTACGTATCATTTATTTATTCATGCCATCATCCCCCCACATTTAATTATTAATGCCATCACCCCCCACATTCTTTTATTCATGGCAGCACACCCCCACATTTATTTATTCATGCCATCACCCCCCACATTTAATTATTAATGCCAGCACCCCCCAACATTCATTTATTCATGCCATCACACCCCCACATTCTTTTATTCATGGCAGCACCCCCCCACATTTATTTATTCATGCCATCACCCCCCCACATTTAATTATTAATGCCAGCACCCCCCAACATTCATTTATTCATGCCATCACACCCCCACATTCTTTTATTCATGGCAGCACCCCCCCACATTCTTTTATTCATGGCAGCACCCCCCACATTTATTTATTCATGCCATCACACCCCCACATTCTTTTATTCATGGCAGCACCCCCCCACATTTATTTATTCATGCCATCACCCCCCCACATTTAATTATTAATGCCAGCACCCCCCAACATTCATTTATTCATGCCATCACACCCCCACATTCTTTTATTCATGGCAGCACCCCCCCACATTTATTTATTCATGCCATCACCCCCCACATTTAATTATTAATGCCAGCACCCCCCCACATGCATTTATACATAGCATCCCCCCCCACATGTATTTATACGTAGCTTCCCCCCCCACATGTATTTATACGTGGTCGTAAGGGTCTCGCTGCGGGTAGACCCTCGGAATTTTGTTTTTGTATTGACGTTAGGGTCTCGCTGCAGCGAGACCCCAAGGAATGTCAATTTTTCATGTTTTCATGATGGGGGGTCTTTCTTTTCTCACCCTTAAAATGATTTGTTTTTGTATCGGTGTTAGGGTCTCGCTGCAGCGAGACCCCTACGAATGTCGACTTTTAATGTTTGCAAGATGGGAGGGGGCTTTCTTCGCTCACCCTAAAAATTATTTGTTTTTGTTTGACGTTAGGGTCTCGCTGCAGCGAGACCCCAAGGAATGTATACTTTTTTATGTTTGCATGATGGGAGGTTGCTTGTTTACGCTCACCCTAAAAATGATTTGTTTTTGCTTGAAGTGAGGGTCTCGCTGCAGCGAGACGCCAAAGTTTTGCATTAAACTAAATGTCCCTTTTAGAATCCACGAAAGGGTCTAGCTGCAGCGAGACCCTCCCCATCGTTTTTCTGCCGGCGATTCAGATTCTGAATGACATTTGTGAAACTTGCTTTTTTGATATTGTTCTGCAGATGTCGTCCTCCTATTCCGATTCTGTCAAGGCCACTCCCGTTTCACCCAAGATGACGGCGAACACCTCGCCGGACCGAACGGCAACGGAGGAGTTTCCTTCGTTGCAGTTCGGTCCCGTAAAAGATCTTGCGAGGTCCCCCCCCACCGAGTCCCCTCGCCCTCCAAGTCCAACTTGCCCCCCAGCGAGTTGGACAGAATTATACCCCCCACCTCTCTCGCTGCTGCGTCTCGCGCTCCGTCCCGCTCTCCGCCCCGTAAGTCTCCATCGCCGCCCCCCAAGTCGGCCGGAGCTACTGCGTCCCGCTCGCCGCCCCGCAAGTCCCCCAAGTCCCCCGCAACTGCGACCCGTTCGCCGAACCGCAAGTCCCCCTCTCCGCCCAAAGTTCCCCCCGCTACCGCGTCCCGCTCTCCTTCTCGCAAGTCCCCCTCGCCGTCAACCAAGAACCCCGCAACTGCGTCCCGCTCGCCGTCCCGCTCTGCTTCCCCCAAGTCCCGCTCGCCGCCACCCAAGTCCCCCGCTGCTGCGTCCCGCTCGCCGTCCCCCAAGCATTCCAGTTCTAAGCGTAAGCCTGCGGCCGAGTGGGTAGAGGAAGACGACCGCACCAAAGAGCTCAGGAAGCTGAGGAAGTCTATCAGTGAGCTTGTTGAGGAGGACGAGCGCGATCAGACTAACGGGAGGCCTGAAGACCCGGAATCGCCGGTTCGGGAGTCGCGTCAGAAGCGGTTGTCCGATTTGTTAGCAATGGCCGCAAGCTTTGCTGACGAATACGCGGCTCTCGACAAGAAGGACAAGGAGAAGGAGAAGGCGGAGAGGGAGGCCATCGAGAAGGCGGAGAGGGAGAGGGTGGAGAGGGAGGAGAAGGAGAGGCTGGAGAAGGCGGAGAGGGAGGAGGAGGAGAGGGAGTACAAGGAGAAAAAGGCTGCCCAGGAGAAGGAGCACAGGATCCTGGTGGCGAAGCAGAAGGAGGAGGCGAAGAAGAAGACGGAGGCGGCAGCGAAGGGAATTCTTGCGGAGGAGGCCGCTCTTTTTTTGCAGATGCGACAGGAGAGGATGAAGGCGGAAGAGGCCGCGAGGAAGATGGAGGAGGAGGCTGCGAGGAAGGGGAGGAGGCTGCGAAGGCAGTTGAGGGGGAGAAGGACGAGAACGGGAGCCCACCCCTTCTTCACGAAGGATTTTCAGTCGATTATCAGGTATGTTTATTAATGTGAGACGTACATTTTTCAGATGGCTTGAACGGCGTGTGTGTATCGTAGAAAGGGTGGGATTTTATGTCATACATTGATCGTAAGGGTCTAGCTGCGGAGAGACGTTGACCTAGGAGTTAAGGTTGTTGACGACGACGATGTGTGGCCTTTTTTTTACTCTTGTTGTCTGCAGCCCGACACGCTGGCCATTCTGAAACAGTACCTGGCTCAGGCTGAGTCTGAGTCTGGGGTGAGTCGTAAAGCCGAAAAGGGCTTGAGAGGCTTGATCCGCTTTCTTTCGGCCGAGATAGCGTTTGCAGAGAAGTCCGGTGTCGTCGTGGACCGTCCGGAGTCGGCAGACATAATTTGGAAGAACGACCGCCTGGGCCGTCTTGCATTGTTCGAAGCCACACAGCGAGCCATTCATGGGAAGAGGGTCGTTGGTGACGACATGTATGAGGTTTTGAAGATCGCGCAGTCGTGCATCCTTAATCTGAAGGAGGATGTCGGACGTTACTTTCCCCGTCGTGCTTTAATATGGTCGACGCTCTTTGATGAGGTTGAAAAGTTCGAGGTCCACATTGGCTTCACATGCATCGAGGCTTCCTATATGGAAACCTTGAAAACCACTGCGTTGCATCAGCTCTTTAAACTCATGACTGGAGATATGAGAGCGGATTCGAGGGCTTCACTGTCGGAAGATGAAGTGTTTGATATTGTCAGGCAAGGATTTGTTGACACGTCCAACAGTGACTATATCGTAATTGTGCCGGGAAGAATGAATGACGTAGGAGGATTGGAGGAGCGCGCACATGAAGTGATCGCGCATTTGGACATGGCAAGAGACCACTTACTGCAATCTTTTGTTAAGTGGCGGACTGACTTTCTTGTCAGCCCGGACGCCAGCCTTTCGCGGGAAGCGGTCGCTTTCTTTTTGGATTGGGCTGGACAGGTGATCCAAAGTTTCCGGCACCGGGAGGACTTCCATGTTATTCAGACATATAAGCCATACCGGGAAGTCGTCCAGGAATGGTTGGATCAAATCTCGTTGGTTGATTGTCTCCAGAGTATCCGAACCAAGACAGACACGGAGTGGTCTGATTTAGAGGCGGGAGGCCATTGGCAGTCCCTCGAGTTGTTCTTCGAGGCGGAATTGAGGCGGCAACTGGAAAAGGAGAGAGCCCATCAAGTGCCGATATGGCCTTTGGGGAAGATTTTGAGGAGGTGGAAGTTCTACGTTTCGGTACGTTAACTTGCCGATATCGTTTATCGATTTGGGTTGTTTCCATTCCCTGAATAGGGCTCTATATGCTGACCAACCTTCATGGTTTGTCCTGTCATATCATGCAGGGGGGCTCCATGCCAGGGGACGTATCGGAGGATTTACCTAATTTGTCAGACTTGGTTGATAAGGTGGGTGCTTGTCCGTCGAGTTTCCACGAGCATCTTACATGGGGTCTAGCTGCAGGTAGACCCTCACCCTTTTATTGAGACTGACATGTTCGGCTAATTTCAACGGTGCCCCCAACCAATCTGTTGTCTTTTTTCAGGGGGCGGCTGCGGCGATGGCTGTTGACAGTGCTGGTATTTGGTCTGGACTCGAGATGGAAATGGTAAGCATTAAACGATATCCGGATGTCTGCATTTCGCCTGAAGTTTTAGTGAGCGCATTATGCGAAATATACAAATATCGACTAATTTTGATTTCCAATGAGCTGTCGTATTCGGTGTTGACAGGCGGGGGGTTTGGCCTCAGCAGGCGCTGCCGGAGAGGAAGAAAACGCTGGAGGAGATGAGGATGGGGGGGATGAAAACGCTGGAGGAGATGAGGATGGGGGAGACGCTGAGGGAGAAGTGGCTGTGCAGGTACGTTCATCCGCCGCGAGTTCGTGTGATTTTTTTCGTGCTGAGGGGTATCTCCGCAGAGAGACGATGGTGCAACAATCGAACTGAGGTCAAGTCCCTTCTTGTTCGTTTTTTTTTGTAATGCAGGCGGGGGCTGTCGCTGGGGGTACTGCGGGGGGAAGGCGGCGAAGCCTCCATTGACTGAGCATGAAAGGGAAAAGCTGGATTCCCGCAAGAAGGTTGCGAAGGATCATATTATTGCTGTTGGCCTGATCATGCTTAAGTCTCCGCCCGATGGCGTCGATTCGGAGGGACCTGCGGGGTCCGAGTTTCGCAAGTACCTGACACGACTTGAGGCGGAAGTCGATGCCGATTTCGATACGGAGGTGTTGGGTGACGCTACCTTTAAGAGTGAATTGGCATATGAATTCGCAAATCTGGTGAAGTCGAAAGCCACCAAGAATTTCAAGTGGCAGCCTAAGGAGTACTCAGAGGCAAAGGTTGACAAGATCGAGAAATTCATGAAGGCTGATTTTCGTCGTCGGGCCGCTGAGGGAAAAAGGGCGCTGAATGCGGTGGCAAAGGCCAACAGTAAGAAGAACGCGGAGGCGAAGGCGGCGGAGAAGGAGGCGAAGAAGGCGGAGAAGGAGAAGGCTAAGGAGGCCAAGAAGCAGCAGAAAACTGGACAGGTACGATTGTTGTGAAAATTTAGACCTCTCGCTGCGGGTAGACGCTGACCGGCTGCGGGACTTGGTGTTTAGTGTCAGTAAGGTACTATTCCAACAGAACTTTGTTCGTCCCTGAACAGGATGTCGTGGTCGGCCTAAAGATTACTGACTTGAGCAAATCCTGCGGTCCTTTTCGATTTTTTACTTCAGGATGACGGGGGGGACGAAGACGCCACGGTGGAGAAGAAGTTACCTGGTCATGACGCCGTGTTCGCGCTGGTGAAGGATATGCTCAAGTACTGCTCGAGTAGGCGGATGGCGGACGTCGATGACCTGCCAAACTGGCCCGAGTTCTCCCCCTTTCTTGAGCTGCTCCGGTCACTCAACAAGCTTTTTAAGGAGGGGGTGCTCACGAGCAGTGGGAACCCGGACACCGACCCTATCATTGAAAGCTGGAAGCCTTCGAAAAAGGTCGACTCGAACAAGGAGGTCAGGGACCAGAACATCCGGAAGGCCAATACTCTCAGGGAAACGCGTTGGATTCGGCCGGCCGATTTTAAGCAGACCGGATGTTTCAGTATGCGGATCCAGACGGTCAACGCGCTTATTTTGCCAGAGGCTTTGAGGCAGCGGCGTTTAAACCTTGAAACCATTAAGGAGAACGGCCGCATTCTCCTCAATGCGCGGGACAACGCCTTGCACTTCAAGGTTGTTGTCCCGGTCTGGCAGTTCCCTTTCCAGGCGCTTGCCGAATCTCAACCTGACCTGTTCGACAAGCAAATCTTGTGCATGCCGGATTTCGTCAAGTGGCTGAAGCATTCACCACGGCGCCAAGATTGACGCGGAGGATGTGGGGTCCAGGTACTTCCGGCCCCTTTCGGATACTGAAGTCGACGTGTGGCTTAACACGGAGTCCACCACCTCTTTCCTCGCGAGAGGACTTGAGTGGCGTACCTACGCCAGGGTGGACGAGGTGGAAGCAGTTTTGCCTCAGGAGATCGAGGGCAGTCGGCAAGTTTTCAACCTGCTGTGCAATACTGCGATGAAGTCCTACGATCCGAAATTTTTTGAGGAACGGGTACCGGTACCGTATCTGGTTCTCCGGTACGCGGTGGTGGATGGGAACCACTACTTTAAGGGGTTAAAGTCGTTTCTCAGGGGGCCGGATGGCGGGTGGGGAGAGGTTCGGGCAATGATGTGCGAGGGTGGGGCGGAGTCCAATTTCGCAAATACTCCTAAGGAGGCGGAGCACGCCTTCCAGGACCTGTTGCGGAAATTCCGTGGTGGTTACATGGGTACGAACGTCATTCTTCTCAAGGGTGGCGACCTGCTCCCGTCGTGGAGTGAGCTGCGAAATCTACCTAAGGCAAAAGAAGATGTAAGCTATCTATTTTGGCAGGGTCTAGCTGCGGGTAGACCCTCGGAATTTTCGTGGTTGTTTTTTGTGTGCGCTTCAAGTTTTTTGCGAGGGTCTCGCTGCAGCTAGACCCTCTCCTTTTTTTTGTTGGAATTTTCGTTGCGTATTGTCGGCCGTTTCTTTTTCGAATTTTGTTAGGGTCTATCCGCAGCTATACCCCTCGCCTTTTATGACTGAGTTTTGTCGTTGCTCGCTCGATGTTAATTGATGTCGCAGGCGGTGCTGACCGGCAAGCTGGAGAAGCTGTTCGACATCGCCAAGGGGGCGAATTCGGAGGACTTAGCCGTGGCGGATCGTACGCTGGGCCAGGCGTTGCTTGACGTGTGGAACTACAACAAGCTATATCTATACGGCAAAGTCACGCGTGGGAAGGGCCACTATATTGCGGATGGCCACTACACCAATCTGCTCACGTACATCCTCCCGGCTATGCGGCAAGCGGGGGGAAGGGAAGGGAATGTGGAGCCGGCAGCGGTGGATGTACACGAGGAGGAAGCAGAAGGAAAGAAAAAGCCGGCCCACAGCATTGCTTCAGTGCATTCCGCTTACAGTCGCACGCTGGCCAACACGTTTCTCCGTCTGACACAGGAGCAGACTGATGATCCTGCCTCAACGAAACCCGCGCCTGAGGAGGTGATGATGCAAAGGTGCAAATTCGCGAATGCAGAGGGGGAGAAGAAAGGCCAGAAGGTCTCTTGGACTTCTTTCAGGAACTTGGCCAGCCTTCCTATGATGGACGCCGTGATCGATTGCATCATGAGCTGCCAGGTTGGACCGGAAAAGCTCACCAAGTTGGTGGAGATCGCCAAGGATGTGCTGGAGTGCCTGCGGCTGACCATTTGCGCCAGATTCAAGGAGGATGAGACGCTGGAAGCGCAATGCAAGGACGCAAAGGGCAAGGAGTTTGTGGCGTCTCATATTTTCGAACTCGTCTTCAATCTCCATCCTCTCGCTCGGCCGGTCGGCAGGAAGGAGATTGTGGCCAGATACCGGGAATTTTGGGATGTGGCCGTCATCATAACGAGGAACATCGCCTACCTTCTTAAAGCCAAAAAACACGCCGCACATCTGAGGATTCCGAGAAAGGATCTCAGTAATGGCAAGATCGACTTTCAGGAGATTCTGCTAAAAGAGAGCGAGGACAAGACGGTGGGTTTGGCACTTTTGGCTCCGGAAGCGTTCAGGAAGTACGCTCCAAAAGTTGGATTACTCGAAGGGGGGTGAAGGAGGCGGCGATGAAGGGGCCGGTGAAGGGGCTGGAGAAGGGAAGGGAAGGGGAAGGGGAAGGGGAAGGAGACGGAGGCGAAGAAGGAGGAGGAGGCGAAGGAGGAGGAGGAGTGGGACGTGAAGTATGAGTGGCAGAGTGTGGACTGGGGCCGTCGCCGGGTCTGGTTTTGCTGTCAGGCTAGACGGTGATGATGATGACAAGTCGCTCGTCAAGCAGGTGGCAGGCGAGGTTGCCTCAGCTTCAGCCCGCCCCTTTCCCTTGGGCAGGTCCCTTCCGTGCCTGAGCCTGCTGAACTTGGCGAACATTTGGGGTGATAAGTGGAGTAACTTTCAGAGAGGGTGGTGGGCGTTCGGTCCTTGCCCGACAGCTTCGTCCATTCCCCAACCGGGCGGGATGTACGATAATGTGCTGAAGGCTTGCGCCCACGACTTTTTCTCCAGGTTCGAACCGATGGTGATCGTGTTTGGTACCGAGACGGAGATTAAGGGGTTTCAAGAGATAGTGGAAAGGATCGGGAAAGGGAGTGAATTGTGGGAGCGGCTTGAACAGGGGGAAGGTGATGGGGGGCCTAGGCTCGGAAGGGCGAAGAAGCGAAAAGCTTCCCACGAAGCTGGGGGATCGTCCGCCGTGGTGGAGAGGGATGACCAACAGTTGTTGGAGGGAGGGGATGGAGGGGATGGAGGTCCGGCAGGAGGGTCTAACCGCGGAGAGACCCCCGTCGAGGTCAGAACGCAGCAGGCCGAACAGAGACGGGGCCTGAAGGTGATTCGGATCCGCCTGCGGCGAAGAAGCCCGCTTCTCAAGTGACTCGACGGGCAGTCGTGTCACTTGTTGAGGATGATGGAGGTGGGCCTTCCAAGCCTGCCGCGTCGCAGCCCGTTTTTCAGGTTCCGAAGAAGCAGCTTCGGGTTCCCCCGGCGACTCTGCCCACCCCGGCGCCTCTGCCCAGTTCTCAGGTACCGAAGAAGCAGCTTCGGGTTCCCCCGCCGACTCTGGCCATTTCTCAGGTACCGAAGAAGCAGCTTCGTAAGCCAGTTGTGGCAGTGGCTGATTCGGACGACGATGCTGAGGAGGAGGAGGAGGAGGAGGACGACGATGCTGAGGAGGAGGAGGGGGAGGAGGAGGAGGAGGAGGAGGAGGAGGAGCAGCACGTTGCTACCAAGAAATCCGCCAAGGGTGGGAAGGCTGCGGAGCACGTTGCTTCCAAGAAATCGGCCAAGGTGGGGAAGCCTCCCAAGCCTGCCCTGCCTCAGAAACGGCGTCGAAAAGCAGTTGTGCTTTCAGATTCGGACGATGAGGAGGAGAAGGAGGAGGAGGATGGCGGCGGAGAGGAGGAGGACGGGGGAAAGGAGCGCGTTGCTTCCAAGAAGTTACCCAAGACCGCGAAGACTGCCAAGGTTGCCGAGCCCGCCAAACCCGCCCCGGCGCCTGCCCCCCACCCCCAGACGGGGTCTACCTGCGAGCAGAGGTCGAAGGAAAAGGCCAAAAAGGGTAAGAAAAAATCTGCGAGTGAATTCTGGTATGTAGAGTGTTTTGATTTTTCACGGTTGGCAGTCCGATTTCTACTAACTCGATTTTAGTCATGCGTTGATGGCATGATCGGTTTGCTCGCAGGTAATGAGGATGTGGAGCAGTTACTTCGCTTGGCTAATGTGGCGGTGGGCTTCGGACCAGCGGCTGTACATGCTGACACTTCCGGACGGGAGGAGCCTAAGGGGGCGGAAGACAGTCAGGCGGGCGATGAGGATGATGACAAGCCCACGTTGGAAATGAGACTTATGGACGGGGAAATGGGGTTCGGAGCACCAGAGGCCTTTTGGTGTGATGGGTGGACTTTAGCCATTATGCAAGCAGGGAACAAGGATACGGCTACGCCAATGTATGCCAAGCTAGAAGACGTCATGCTTTATGGGCAGGTGTCTGGATACGACACCAAGTGGAGGGACGTCGCATTTAAGTTTTTCGCTGAGGGGGAGAAGGGAGGGAAGTTGAAGAACAAGTTGTGGTGGATGCCGCTGGACTACGCGATGAAGGTGGTAAAGCTGACGGATGGCAAGAGCTGGAAGGATGTGGAAGTCTGGGCGCCTGCAAAGGAGATCGATAAGAAGAGGAGGAACTCGAAAACGGAACAGCAGATCGCGGAAGCGAAATTACGGAAGAGGCCCTCGAAAGTGTGAGGGAAAGTTAGCACTTGGACATGCGCTGGCAATGCTCGTCCTATGGTTAATACAAAGGTTAGGATGATGTCGAGTCTCTCCACGTAAAATTTACATGAATTACTAACTTTCAAGCCTCTCGATGTGGAATGTACGCTCAAATTGACATGAATTAAGCATTATGACACCAAATTAGCTCGAAAATACGCGATCGGACGCCAAATTCGCGCGAAAAAAAGATATCGGACGATTGAAACTAGCGTTTTTTTCTTGCAAAATGCGCCAAAAATGACCCCATTCCGCGTGGGACCACCCCGCCGCCTCCGGTGGCCAAGAAGGTTGTACCGCCGCCCCCTCCCGTTCCCAAGCAGCCTGTCATGCCGCCCCCTCCGGTGGCCAAGAAGGTTGTACCGCCGCCCCCTCCCGTTGGCACGCAGCCTGTCATGCCGCCCCCTCCGGTGCCCAGCAACGCTGTGCAGCCGTCCGGGCCTCCGGTGCCCAACAACACCATGGAGCCGCCCACTCCGGTGCCCAAGCTGGCCGACCTGCCAATGCCGGATGGTCTCCCGCCTGCTCGTGTGCCTGCCATCAAGCCAGATGTCTTCGAGCCCATCACGTCGCGCCCCGCCATCAACAAGCCGGCCGCCAGCAACAAGCCGGCCGCCAGCAAGAAGCCGGCCGCCATCAAGAAGCCGGCTGCAAAGCGAAAGCTTCCTAGTGGTCCCATGGACTTGGGGCTTGCGCACTATCTGAGCACCTTACTGCCAACCGCGGTGGTTCAAGAGCGACCGGGCCCTGGTGGTTTCGGAGAAGCACTGCACGGGGCCTTCGTGGCACATAGGTACAAGTACGAGCGCGATGGGGCGCGGCCGGCTGCGTATGTTTGGGAGCCTGGCAAAGTGGTGGAGGTGAAGCCGAAGCTCAAGGCCCCTTACGGCACGCGGTTTGTGGAGCGCGATGGGGGCTCGCAAATGCTGTTTGTTGACTTTGCCACGATGCATTACGGTGACGCCGAGGGCAACGAGAATGCGTGGGTCCTTCTGGGCAACGTCACTGACGACGACCTTTGAGGCGCACGTGCGAAATTGAAGGAGAGTTGGGGGCCAGCAGAGGAGAAGGAGGAGGTGTCGGATGAGTATGTACCGGCCAAGCGAGCGCGGGCGCCACCCAAGGAGAAGGCGTCTGCCGGTGCTCCCTCCGCGCCAGCGATCCCGCCTGCCTCTAGCTCTTCGACCGCAACGGCGTCTGCCGGTGCTCCCTCCGCGCCAGCGATCCCGCCTGCCTCCAGCTCTTCGACCGCAACAGCGTCTGCCGGTGCTCCCTCCGCGCCAGCGATCCCGCCTGCCTCTAGCTCTCCGGCCGCAACAGCGTCTGCCGGTGCTCCCTCCGCGCCAGCGATCCCGCCTGCCTCTAGCCCTTCGCCCGCAATGGCGTCTGCCGGTGCTCCCTCCGCGCCAGCGATCCCGCCTGCCTCTAGCCCTTCGCCCGCAACGGCGTCTGCCGATGCTCCCTCCGCGCCAGCAATCCCGCCTGCCTCTAGTCCTTCGCCCGCAACGGCGTCTGCCGATGCTCCCTCCGCGCCAGATCTCACCGAGGCGGAACTGGAGCTTGCCGCGATCAAGGCCATGATGGCAAAAGCGCAGCGGAAAGTTGAGCTGGAGCGGCAAGCAATGGAGTCCCTGAGTCAGACTCCTGATCCGGTATAATTTAGTGGAATGTTTTTTCTGAAGCACGTTTCAGCTATGTAGTGATGTGGTGTTGTCAACCCCAATTGCCATGTGCGTATATTTTTGTTACTCATGTATGTATCACTCTCATGCTAGGTCATGCATCATACCCACAGGCATAACCCATTTCACCATAGGATGTTTTGCTGGACAACAACTATCTGCCGTGCCTGACTGCCCCCCCCCCCCTGCCTTGCTGCCCTTGTGTCCTCTTCAATGGTGGTGCTCTAGATCTGTGTGCCTGCAGGCCTCCAGAGCATGAGTGCTGGCAACTGTGTGGCTTTGTTCATGCAAAGAAGCATCATTGATCATGATGACACCTGAAGAAGAAGTAAATTAATTGGCTGGGCTTGATGCGGCCTGTGTTATTTCACAATGGTGTAAACGTATCGATGAGACGCCCAATGTGGGGCTAAATCCTCATTGTAAATCAAGAGAGACAACTGTTAATGGGATGTATTATTATTTCTAATAAAGAAACCATTTGGAATGATGGCCTGTTAAGCTGTTCTTAACAGTGCTTGTGTTGTAATGCTGGCAAAATCTGCATTTTCCCCTTTTTTATCACTGTCATTTTTACCACTTTGTGGTATTTTTTTACCACCCTCATTTTTACCACTTTGTGGCGTGTTTTTACCACCCTCACTTTTACCACTTTGTGGCGTGTTTTTACCACCCTCGCTTTTACCACTTTGTGGTATTTTTTACCACTTTGACAGTAAAGTGGTAAAACTGAGGTGGTAAAAGGTGGTAAAACGATTTTACCACATGCTTTTCTCCTAGCGTTTTCCCACCTTTTTACCACTTTTTACCACTTTTTACCACTTTTTACCACTTTTTACCACTTTTTACCACTTTTCACCACTTTTTACCACTTTTTACCACCCACTTTTACCACTTTTACGGTTCCTGAGTTCCTAGTGCATCTTGGTGACGTTGCCGTCGAGACGTTGCTCCAGCTCCTGCGTCAGTGTCCAGGTCTCGGCGCCGTAGGTCAGGATCGTCAGAATGACGACCTTGAAGAGGTCACGTTTGACGATCCGGGGTAGGGCGGGGTTGCTCCACCAGCGGCGGTGGTCATGGAAGTTGCGCCCACGCCATGCCGATCCGTGTCGTCAGGTGGTCCTCGCAGTCGGGAAGCCAACTGCCGAGCAGCTTGGAGCGGCCGGAAGACAGTAGGGCAGTTGACCTCGGTGTCGTCTAAGAGGCGGAGTGTGGGCGGGGGCCCTGCCATGCCGAGGGCCAGGGCCTCCGTTTTGGGGCTGATTTCTAGTAGACCAAACGCCCGAGCCTTGAGCGGCAGGCAGTCCAGCAAAAGTTGGGCAGACTCCGGCTTAATTCTCGATGAGCATGATGTCGTCGGCATAAATGAGGTCAGCTAGTAAATTCTGCTTGTTAGTCGGCCCCCCTTCCCCAAGCTCGTTCGTGATCACTAGGCCAGGGGCATGGCCTGCAATGCTAGCAAAGCGGGCACGTGCCTGGCGCATAACGTAATCCACTACAATAATAAACAGGTACGGCGACAGGACGCAACCCTGCCAGACGCCGGTCTGCAGCCACTACCTGCAGGGGGACGCTGCAACAGGCCGCGGAAGGGAGCCACAGCGGGACGCCGGCCCCACTAAGCACTCCAGCACTCAGGAGGACTGTACATAAGTCTCCTCCTGTTCCCTTGTTTACCAATGGCCGTAGTACCTTCCATTTGCTCAGTGTTGCCTGACACGAGGAGATAGACTGGGAACTGGCCTATGACATGACGTTGGGGTCGTTGGCTCAGGTGGCCCAGGACCCTACTATAGCCTCCTTCGACACTGCAGCAGATATCGTGGTTCTCTGAACATATTTTCTTTATAGTGAGATGGAAGGGTAGCTGCTATAGCTAGGTTATAGGGTTCACGTGACATACATTTTGAGGCCGGTGCGGCCTGATCCAGATCAGTTGTGGCCAAAGTTCTGGCCAGTTTTTCTTGGCCAGGTGGCAGGAGCTGCGTTGAGATATAAACCTGCCACTGTCTAGGTTTCTTTGTTAATCACTCGGGTGTAGTGATTAACTAGATCTAGATTCTTTCTCTCACGCAATATGTGACCTAATAGCCCCGGCAGCCTCACGTGTAAGCTGGCACCGGCAATTAGGACGCCACATGACGTCATTTGTTCAGACGCAACATATGCGTGGCGAAAAAATGCCGTCCGGGCCAAGGCCGCATGACTGTCACGCAAAAAAGGACGAAACCAAACCCACCTAGCTAAGGTCGGCCTCTTTTCTTTTCACAAGGGCGGCGACAGCAAGCCAGGGGAAACGAACATCTGGTTTGACGAACCTGTACTGTCGGAGCCATTTTTGGCCCTGAGCAGCAATGCCGAAGGGGCGCAAGGCTACAGCAAGGCAGGCAGCGCGCGGGAAGGACGGAACGCCCACACCGCGGGCTGCTGCCGCCAGTCACACGCCAGTCGCCTTCAGCGCCAAAAAGAAGCAGCTCGCCACTCTGCTCGCCAAATGCATCAGCCCCGCAGAGGTGGTGGCCGGGCAGTCGAGCAGGTCTTCGGTGCCGAGGACTGGGTGACGGACGCCAGCTCGTGGAGCTCGAGCCAGCTGAAGTCGGAGGTCCCTTCGATCCCGTGAGCGCTTCAAGCTGCTGGGGAGCATGCTCCCCGACGCAGCCGACGATATGGCCAACCTGCATCGGCCTGGCCTGGGCCCGGCTCCGCTCGCTCAACCCCTACTGGCACTCGAAGGACCTGGGCGAGGATCGACCGCAAGCAAGTGCTCTTCAAGGTCCTGGTCAGGACTCACGGTGCTCACCTACGGCGCCGAGGCATGGACGCTCACGGACAAGATGGTCGCACGTGACTGGACGGCACGGTTTCTAGGATGCTCCGACAGGTCCTGAACGTAGGGTCAGTTCAACACATACATCGTTAGAGTCTTTGTCAAATTGTATGCCTCGCATTACGGACAAGATTAGGCAGCGTATGTAGGATAGATAGCATTTGTAGGACATCTTGCTCGCACCAGTCAGGTAGACACCGCCGTCGGTCTGGCCCGCCCCCAGCGGCTTGCATGGCCAGCCAGGGCGGCATATCCTCGGACCTGGCCTGGCCGGCCCAAGGACATTCCTAGAACTGAGATTGGTAAATCTGCCATATAAACTATATACACAGCAGTTGCTGGCCGACCTAGTGGTTCCAGCTAAGTTTGAACACCGCATTTCCTCCTTCTCTCTTGCTTGGACTGCTATGCAGAACAAGAAGAGGTGGCAGACGAATGTCCAGGCCCACACGCCATTATTACGCACAGGCGCCTGGGCCTAACCGGGCACCTGGCCCGCACAGATCAGGTAGATACATCAGATAGACTAGCTGGCACCAAGCCCGCCCAGCCTGGGCGATATGTCCTCACCTGGCGTGCCCCCGGCCGCGCGCGGCAGGGCCGCCACCCGTGGACTTTTCGTGATAGACTCGGCATGGACATGTGCTACACTAGACGTGACGGGCTCACACCCGGGCAGCCTCCTGGTTTGTCTGTAATATGGAGGCAGATGGTGCGCAAGGATAGATGGCAAGTAGTGATGAAGGAGACCACCCCCAAGCCTGTGGGGGCTCCGCGTGTGACCAAGTATGGCATTCATAGCAATTCGGGCCGCGGTGCCCACACCCCTGTAACTAGGACCTAGATAGCTTATACCATCCATTCCATCCCATGTTCCCCTCCCACTGAGGACTTATGCTCACGTGACGCAGTCACGTATCTATTTATTAATTAATTAATGGAGGCAGATGGTGCGCAAGGATAGATGGCAAATAGTGATGAAGGAGACCACCCCCAAGCCTGTGGGGGCTCCGCGTGTGACCGCGTATGGCATTCATAGCGATTCGGGCTGCGGTGCCCACACCCCTGTAACTAGGACCTAGATAGCTTACACCTCCATTCCATCCCATGTTCCCCTCCCACTGAGGACTTATGCTCACGTGACGCAGTCACGTACGTGTCTATTAATTAATTAATTAATTAATGAGCTATTATTGCCCGGAAGAAAGACGGAACTCACAAAAATTGGTTTCAATCCCAAGCGTGAATGCAACCTTCAGCAACGTGCTGTACTAGCCATCTGGCACCAAAACAATCATGCAATACGGCCTGCTTACAGCACAGAAAGGACTGCAACAGGTATGTGACAACGCAACATACAGACATGGAATTTTAACTCAACAAGATATTGACTGTAAGCATTTAGACAGATTGCATCACAGCTGTACGTGGGGATATCCTTACTAGTGGCTGGGCACCTTCCTGAGGGGCATGCTATAGTGTTTTATTCCACGGGCCCCGCTGCCCATAGCTAGAATGCAGGGTAGAAGTCCGCAGGTGAAGGTTATTGCCCCTGAGGATAGCCGCTACACTACCGCCTCGTCTGCCATTACAGTAGAGGACGGCTCAGATGAGGATTATATCCCCCTCTAGTGGCTACATGGTTGGGGCATGATGCAGACGATGTTTGTAACTTTCGTGTAATTATTTTCTAATGAGATTAGCATGGTACTCCGTGGCATGCCCATGGGCATGACACGCAAGTACTTTTCCGGCTTACGTACATAGTGGCTGGGCCGCCTCTCTTGAGCCCTTCTGTGTATGTCGTAAATATAGGACGAGCCATTGAGCTAACAAGAGGCTAGCCAGCGTAGAATTGCCCATAAACGAAAGACCCTTTGACGAGAATTCCACATCCTCCCAAGAGTCGCAAACAAAGTACAAACAAACCATCGCACACAGCCTGTGACGGCCTGCTGCACATCGTCCACAACTCAGTCAACAGTTCATAACACTTCTCATACATTCTCCATCCCTACTTAGGGGGGTACGGGCACTACCACGTTAGGTACATCTATCCGCGGTGGTTTGCTGGTGTCCAGCCATTCAGGATAAGGCAGGCCCTGCTTCTTGAGGTAATCTGGATTGTAAAGCTTCCCTTGGTAACGGGTGCCATAGTCACAGAGAATCGTAACAATGGTGTGCCCAGGTCCAAGGTGCTTCGCCAACTTGATCGCACCTGCGGCACGCAGTTAAGACGAGGGCAATGTAAATGGACGCACGTACAAAGGCATTTATTATAAGCAGAAGGATCACAGAAGACAAAACACTTTAAAAGCAGAACCTTCGGCAATACTTGCAGCACATGTGCCATGGAATTGTAATTCCAGGTGCAACAAGCACTCCTTTTTAGTGCGATGTGCACAACACACTGCAAAGGCACACACAGACACCCACCCACATGCATCATTTACATGTTCACACATACACATAAGCAAGTCACACACGCAGGCAGCCATATGCACCAGCAGATACACAGCCATCTGTACACGACGGACACATCAGTCACAACTCACCGAGAGATTTCATCCACGGAATTGTTATTTGGCTGGATAAGACCAAAACATCCAGATTTCCTGCTCATGTGTTGTCGACGGTGTCTAAAGATGGAAACATGAGACAGCACAGTTACTGCGAGATGATAAGGCATGCTAAACGAATTGTGGACAGACGGCAGCGAGGGTGCCGGATGCTAGTGGTTAGGGGTACACCCAAGATCTAAAGAGAAGCGCGGGGCCCCATTCCTCCACCAATGGGGTGGGCAATGGACAACCGGCAGCATGCACCCACCGGCCACGTTGATGCCGGTGGAGGTGCCCATGACCAGCCCCTCCTCCTGCAGCAGGCCCAGCAGCACGTGCATGGCCTCTTCATCCGTCACGCGGCACTGGAAGTCCACGTTGCCACCGTCGCGCGCAGGCTCCCCCCACCCTGCCAGGTTGCCGGTGATGCGGCCCTGCCCGATGCCCTCCGTCAGCTGCGCAGGGAAAAAAACAGGCATGGAAACACCGCGGCAGAAAACAATTTGAGGCCTATGCGTGCAACTTGTAGTCAGAGTTGATGCTCGCCAACCGGTCTGCATCCATGCTGCTCGTCCCCACAACCCTGGCGAGGTGGTAGTCAGCTCTAAATAGTCCGGAACCTTTTGCCACTGCGGCAAATCGGTCCACGGACCTACTTAGCTGGCGGCAACCACTCGCCGGTCCACTCAAGTTAATTACCGGAATCAACATGAGTGTACCGGTGAGTGGAGTCAAGCACACACAAAACGCTGTCTGTCCAGGGAGTTGAGTGGACAACGACAACGATGAGAATGAAGCTTTTGTATTATGCATATAACATGATAGCGGAATGATGAGAATGCTGAGAATGCGTGGGGCTCAGAATGGGAGTGCAGTGTCACTGGTCCGCCTGGAGCGTGCACCCAATCCCAAAACCCTCTACGCCTAAATGCCCACTGCACACCTACGGCTGGAAGCCGCTAGAGACGGACAACTGGACATCTCACTAGCCATGCGACCACATCACCACAACACAACGCCCCATCAGTCCTGGATATCCGGTACCCGATGGAGCACTACGCTATCGACATGCTAGCTGGCGCTGAACTGTCGGTCCACTCTCGACACCTCAGTACCGTACAGGTACTGAGGTGTCCCGCTGAGCCGCGGTGGGCAGTACACGGCGCGCAGGCCGAGATCCGTGTGTCAGCCTACACATCTCGGCTAACTGTGGTGGGTAGATTTACCCGCACGCGGGTTACATCCCGTTTTGGGTGCATCCAAGCGCTGAATGACTATCGGATAGATCAGGTAGAAAGGCTGGGTTACTGCTTCCTTCCTGGCAAGCCGTACCCCTGGACAACTAAGTGTGTGACCCAGCCATATGCCGTGTCGGGTAGCTCCCCATTCTCTGCACGAATAACGAAAAGTGCATCCTATTCCTACTTGCAATCGGCATCATGCCATGGTAAGCGGCACCCTACATAATGCTGTTTGAAAGGCTGCAGGAACCATCCCCAGCACCAGCACCACACATCTGGCTGAAACACACAGACAAGCGTCTGGGTGTTGCCACAACCCCCGCGCCATGGCCACCCTCACCACTCTCGCCTTTCTCGTCCTTTTCTCTCCCTTTCCCTTCTGCCACCCCAACCCACCGAGTTGCCCTCCGCCTTGAGCTCCCCGTGGTCGTAGTAGTTGTAGAGCGCGGAGCCCATCGGGTCCGACAGCCCGATGGTGATCTTGGGGTTCTTCTCCTTGAGGAACTGCATGGGGCCACCGCCGCATGCACGTGAGGGAGGAAGTTGAGACAGCGCGCCAAACAGGCAACATCCACAAGGAATCAGCAAACCGCGCAGGCCAGCTGGAAGCGCCCCCTGTGGCCATAATGAACCTCTGTGCATTATATGCAAGCGCGGCGTTAGCTCGTACATACTTTCTATATCGAAAAGACACATGTGTTGAGGTACCATTTCTTGGGCCACAGCTGGTAAGATAAGCACATGCCAGCAACAGATTCCATAGCTCCTCCTCCAGGGGATAAAATTTTTCTGCAATCTGTTGTTTGGGTTGCTTTCAATAAGGCTACGTAATGCCTGATCTTGTGCAGAAACGGCCAAAACTGGATGGACCTGCCGCTGGCACCAAAACCTGCCTGCGCTGCACGCCAGGAAGCATGCCAGGCACAAGACAACGACAAGCTTATTTCCCAAGTCAAACAACAGGTTTGCACCCAAGGCATCCACTGGCGCTGTTTGTACGCGTACCTTCCCTACGCCCGCGATGGTACCTCCCGTACCAATGGCGCAGACAAAGCCGTCCACCTTGCCTTGCGTCTGGCGCCAGATCTCGGGGCCTGGCATGCAGCAGGACACCATCGCGCCAAATTCGTGGTTGTGTTAGTGGACATGTTTCGGCTAGGAAAAATGATTATCTGCCTCCGAGGTCTCTGTGGCACGATGCGGTCCATGTGACGGGAGAAGGTACCCATGACCTTGATGAAGGCCATGTCGCCCACCAACAACCATAATTGCCATAAAACTGCTACACAGCCTTGATGTCCAGGAGGGTGGAGATGGGTCACTCCAACACGAGCAAGGGACGCACGGGCACCCGCATCCCACACTACTCACCCGTTGTCTCGTAGTGAGCCCTCCGGTTGGCTGTGTTATCAAACTGCGCAGGACAAGGCCACCAAGGAGTAGAGGCATGACCAGCAGCGCGGAAGAGACATGGACAGGACGGGGGAAAGTTAATGACGCGCACCATTGATGTCCCATGCAGAGCCACCCCCAAGGTCAGAGGCGCATACGAGAAGCAGATGCTGAGCATATCACCATGCATACGAGAAGCAGATGCTGAGCATATCACCATGCATACGAGAAGCAGATGCTGAGCATATCACCATGCATACGAGAAGCAGATGCTGAGCATATCACCGTACGCCAGCATCAGGACATACTCCAGCATCACCGTACGCCAGCCTCAGGAAACGCAACACCCTGAGCGCATCCTGCGCTACAGGTGAGGGTACAGTGCAGAGCGCTCCGCCTGAACGCGACATTGCGCTTGTGCACTTGCGCCCTAATGTGCATGCTTGGCCCTTCTTGTAATGAGGGTGGGCACGCAGGCGACATGCAGCAGAAGGCATTGCAGCGCATGCAAAAACGTTGAGGCATACTTGCCACTCGCTAGCATTTTCTTGGCTTCCAAGAACAGGTCACGCAGCAACAACGCCTGCTGGATGCGTGTTCATGACTTGTACCTGGTTACCCCAGATGGCGCCTTCAGGGTGTGTCTGCACGAAGGTGCCCACAAGACAGGCAGCACAGCGCATCACGCAGGCAGAGTGGCACAAGTAAGACAGTGTCATTCTATCCAAACAGGCGTGTGAAAGCCACCAGGGGCAATGGTTGCCGACGTACATATCCTGATTCGGTGCACAGAGGCATGTGTGGCACGAATGCATGGCGACAAAGTCAGTGGAGTGTGATGGCGGGTACTGCACACAACGGATAAATGCCAGGTGGCAGCCAGGTGGCGCCTGCTAGTGAGCTACATGACAGCTCTGACTGAGGTTGAGCCCACAAAGGGGCCCGGCCTGCAATTGTGACAACACAATGCAGTGCTCAAAGCTGCGCAACGCACCGGACAGCTACTTCACTGCATGTTTATGATACAGCGTGCCCTCCAATGGCTCAGACTGGCATTGAGGTCATGTTGTTTCCAAACAGAGAAGTAATAAACACAACATGACCCTTCAAGTACAGGGACTACAGGCAACAGGGGCACTTGGCAAGTCCATGGGATTCTGAGTGAGGATGCCGGCTGCAAGCATGAAATCGTCAGCACCAGCTACAGCGCAAGGCAAGGGTCATGCAAACCACTACCATGGCGCCGCCAACTTCCAAACGTAGACCCACAATTTACCAGCACGCGCCTCACCGCCTACTTTGGCCAGCTCCTCTGCCATAAATGCCTATCATCACAAACCTAACATCGCTAACTAGTAACTACGCGTGGCCTACCTTGGCCAACTCCTCTGCCAGCCGTCCCGAGTACTTGATGTAGTTGTTGGGGTTCTTGTAAGGGACGGCGGGCACCTGCGAGCGGATACCAGGGTCGCATGATTCCGCACCGCACATCGCCGTGGGTTACACAGCATGAACATGCAAAAAAGGGAAGAACGATACGCCGCCAACACCCGTGTCCAAATGCTGGTCTGCCTGGCCAAGACAGACTTGGCATCCATTTCCGCAAGCGCAGGGCAGGACCAGGAGATGTAATCCACTAGCGACACCTGTTGCCAGCACCAACTCGAGCAGGGGGTCGGCTTGCGCATGCCACGTTTTCCTCGGGCCAAATGACTTTCCAAGGCCGATGTGGCCAAAGAATTGTGGCAAAGGCCTTGCGCACAACCACTTGCCGCAGCATTGGGCTTTCGGCACATCCTCGTGCTGCGACTGCACTGCCCCCTGTCGTCGCGTGCAGGCTAGGGGCACCCACCTGTACCAGCTCTGCACCAGAGATGCGCAGCATGTCCTTCTTCTCCTGTTGTGGGTGGAGCATTGACACGCAGTAAAACATAAAAAATAACAAATATGAAAACAATGCCGTGCGTAGCGTGCCCTTCTTCTCCTGTTGTGGGTGGAGCGTTGACAAGCAGTAAAACATAAAAAATAACAAACATGAAAACACTGGTGCGCAGCATGCCCTTCTTCTCCTGTTGTGGGTGGAGCGTTGACAAGCAGTAAAACAACGAAAATAACAAATATGAAAACACTGGTGCGCAGCATGCCCTTCTTCTCCTGTTGTGGGTGGAGCGTTGACAAGCAGTAAAACAACGAAAATAACAAATATGAAAACACTGTGGTGCGCAGCATGCCCTTCTCCTGTTGTGGGTGGAGCGTTGACAAGCAGAAACACAACACAGATAATAAATGATTAATTATTGTGGAGTGCAACGTGCCCTTTTCCTGTTGTGGGTGGAGGCAACGACAAGCGCCGATGAGCCATGACAAGCATAACAACGTTGAATAAGTTACATATTGAAACATTGCGGTGCGCAGCATGTCTTGCTTCTAATCATGTATGAAGAGCGATGACAACCAGAACAATGATAAAAAGTTAGAAAATAAAAATCAAACATTGTGGTGCACAGCAGATCTCTCTTTTCCTGAGGGTGGGGTGGAGTACTGGCAACCAGAACAACAATGAAAACACTATACATCAATACATTGGAGTGCGCAGAACATTCCTCTTGAGCACGCAGGTGCAGGCATGCATGCTAGTGCCACCGAATGAAGGACAAAGGATGGGGAAACGAGAGATTGAAAGACAGCTGCCAAAGTGCAGGAAGCAATACGGCAGAATTTATGACCACCAACGCAAAGCCCGTCAAGATAAATCATCGCCCTTGAAACAGGTGCTACCCCTGATGGCTGAACATGCCTGTAGCCAGCAACCCCCCCACACCCTTCTGACAACCCCCCTTTGAAAGGTGCACTGCTTCACAGGTTGCTTGCATTGCCGCACCTAGCTCCCATCCCCCTCCCATCCCCCATGCCTTCCTCACCTGGCTCTGCGTCTCTGGGATGACGATGACCGTCTTGTAACCCTTGGCATTGGCCACGAGCGCAAGACCAATGCCCGTGTTGCCCGCCGTGCCCTCCACCACAATGCCCCCGGGCCGAATCAGCCCGCGCTCCTCCGCGTCCTGACGTGGATGCCCGACACGGGTGAGGGCGGGAATCATCAAGGACCGTTGCGCACACATGCAAGTAAAGCGCGTGCAAGCAAGGGGATGCACTTGTCAGCTGGGCATGGCCGACCGATGGATGACGGCTCCATGCAATATTGGCTGGCAGTTGCAGTGCAATGAGAGGGCAGGCAACAACTACAACATGGGCAATGAACCGGTGGTACATTGGCACAGGCAACGTGGTAGTCCCGCCCCCCCTGCCTGCTGCCACGGGCTGGACAGCGTTGATAAGCACACGCAAACTTGACGTGCATGACGCACGCTGTGTATCTGCTGCCAACATACAAATGCATCGCAGCACGCTTCACCACATCCGCACGGTTCAGTGCCACATGCCTGAATTGGTTCTGCAGACGGGGTTGCAGGCCCTTGTCTACCGAGACCAAGGGTCAGCGTCTAAAGAACTGTGGAGTGCACAGTACTTCAGCAGTGCAGCAGGGCAGGCTATCTCCTCGTGTAGACATCACTTGTGGGATGCTATTGGGCACACCAGGGCCAGCGCTTTTGGGAACCACACCCAAGAAATCCCTGTGGTGCTGAAGCTGGCGATGCTGCTCTCTCGTGTTTACGGTGTATGTGCCTCGATCGCCAATACACAGCCAACACGCTCCACTTGTAGATGAGAAGGTGTACGCACGCCTGATCATTCTCTCAAATTCTGGATGGACCTGACTGGCCTATCCAATGCGCCAGCGGTTTTCCTCTTCCTGTTCGTCCCAGCGCGCTACTCTCCACTCCACTGTACTCCACCGCGCCCCACACCTGCGCCTGCAAGGACTCTACTGTCAGGAGGCACCTTGTGCCACGTGCGTGCGTGCGCTCACTTTGATGATGTAGAGTGCTGCCCGGTCCTTGACAGAGCTGCCGGGGTTGAGGAACTCGGCCTGGACGCACGCGCGCGGCCCACCAACAGGGTAGCAGGGACAGGGCGGCGCGGATCAGAGGACTGATGGTTAGCCTCAGGAGAAACTTTGACGGTAAATTGACATGAGTATGTTACAGGGGCAAATCTTAATCATCGAGTGCGAGAATAGCAAGGGCAGTGTAGGACACGTCCAGTGCAAAATGGGGCAGTGTAGGACACGTCCAGTGCAAAATGGGGCAGTGTAGGACACGTCCAGTGCAAAATGGGGCAGTGTAGGACACGTCCAGTGCAAAATGGGGCAGTGTAGGACACGTCCAGTGCAAAATGGGGCAGTGTAGGACACGTCCAGTGCAAAATGGGGCAGTGTAGGACACGTCCAGTGCAAAATGGGGCAGTGTAGGACACGTCCAGTGCAAAATGGTAGGGCATTTAGTGATATGAACAGAGGCCATAGACTCACAAGACTTACAAACAGTGCGTTCACAGTGGACCCATTGTGCAGCACGTAACCTTTGCCACCCACAAAGCCAACCGCCCCCCCCCCAAAACCTCGAGGGGCAGGCCCTTAGGCCAGCAACTTGCTCCTGCCACACAAGGAAAGGTCATGCAGTTCACATGCATGTGTCGCAGTGAGGCTGACATACGCCTTTGGTCATGGCAAGCGAGCATGATCACGCCGGCATCACTTGATAGCTCATGGCATCTCAGCGGTGCCTCTGCAGTGCCATAGTGATCGCCAGCCACCACCCAGCACATATGGTTGCCCCATCATCCAGACATAGCGGTGGCCCACCACCCAGCGTATGTGGTTGCCCCATCATCCAGACATAGCGGTGGCCCACCACCCAGCGTATGTGGTTGCCCCATCATCCAGACATAGCGGTGGCCCACCACCCAGCGTATGTGGTTGCCCCATCATCCAGACATAGCGGTGGCCCAGCAGTAGCATGTGCGGCGGCCCACCTTCCCATGGATGCCGTACCAAGTTTCCTTGCGCAACACATTCTAGATCCCACGGCACCCACCTTCCCATAAATCTCGCACCCGGTCTCCTGGGACGCACGGCGCAGCCTGATCAGGGGGGTGTTGCCGATCTGGGGGAACCAGGACGGGTTATGTGTGCGTTTTTGGGTGGGTGGGGAAAGGGGTAAGGGTGTGCGTGCGGTATGGGGTTTGTGGGAGGGTGAGGGTGGTAGGGAGTAAGGCTTCCGCAAGGGTGGGGTTGCATGGCAAGTGAATGTGTGCGTGTGGGGTTGCATGGCAAGTAAATGTGTGCGTGTGGGGCTGCATGGCAAGTAAATGTGTCCTGTGGGGTTGCATGGCAGGTAAATGCGTGCGTGTGGGGTTGCACGGCAAGTAAATGTGTGCGTGTGGGGTTGCATGGCAGGTAAATGTGTGCGTGTGGGGTTGCATGGCAGGTAAATGTGTGCGTGTGGGGTTGCATGGCAAGTGAATGTGTGTGTGTGGGGTTGCATGGCAAGTGAATGTGTGAGTGGGGGGTTGCATGGCAAGTAAATGTGTGAGTGTGGGGTTGCATGGCAAGTAAATGTGTGAGTGTGGGGTTGCATGGCAAGTACATGTGTGCGTGTGGAGTTGCATGGCAGGTAAATGTGTGCGTGTGGGGTTGCATGGCAAGTAAATGTGTGCGTGTGGGGTTGCATGGCAGGTAAATGTGTGCGTGTGGGGTTGCATGGCAGGTAAATGTGTGCGTGTGGGGTTGCATGGCAAGTAAATGTGTGCGTGTGAAGTGCGTGGAGAATGGGCGGCCAATAGGACGTATGCACGCACACACCCATGCATATGGACACGGGAGGCACACCAGCTCCAACATCGCTTGTCATATCTCAGTTAAGGTGCATGAGGGCAGATGCCACCATATAAAGAACCACATTTTAGGCACCAGGAAGAGGCCACCATGCTAAGTTCCGAGAGGGCCGGAAGGAGGGCCAGGGATCGCAAGTGCCAGCAGCGAATGAGGGCACATTTGCCTCAATCAATCCCGTTCGCCACTCTCTGCATGAGCGGCAGTGGCTAGGGAATCTTACAAGCAAGCGCAAGGCGTTGCCATCATCGCATACAAATAAATCTTCGCATAGTCCAGCAGAGCAGGACAATCAGCATGGTCAATCCGGTCTCTTCGGTAAGCCATAGCGTTTGTGCAGTTTTGAGTAGTCCGCATGCTGCAGCACCCTTGCAGCATCACGTCCTATTTATAACAGTCGTGGAGGAATCCCAACAAGCCGAACCCTGGCAACAATGCCACTCGCCCACACAGTAGCCCTACAGTGACGAGGTAGACCAGCAGCGGGTGACCCACGCCACCCGCGAAGGAGGGGGCGTGCCATGCAGCTCCTGGCTGGGGTTCGCTTTGCCCAGTTCTAGGCCCGCGGACACTTTTATTCAAAGCGGAGCGTGCATTGGGGCAAAGTCAGAACAAGAGACGACCGCAAGCACACAGCAAGGCACAGCAGACAGCTGTTTTGAGGTACACCAGCTGCCAAAATGTGTGCATCTTCGTTTGGCTGCTTGGATGGGTTGATATGGGCCACCGGCCGCCCACCGCATGTGTGGTCAATGGCTAGGCCACAAGCGGCATTGGGAGCAAGCGCAGGAGACGTACCGTGGCGAGGAAGCCGTCTCTGACCCCGAGGTCGGCGCCTGAGGCACTCATGGATGCCATAGTGCACAAAGCCCTTGGTTCAACCTGACGGGGCACCTGGCCGGTCAGCCTCTGAGTAGACGACAGACGATGTGGCGGATACGCCTGTTGGACACCACAACCCGGCAATATCCACCCAACAAAGCAGCATTATAACCATAGGTGTTGATACCACTGCATACCATTGATGCCGGCCGAATCGATATATAACCGCCCACGCTCTGCCGTCCACGGTCTCATGATAAATAGTGGGACCGATTATTATAAGAAGCTAGGAAAGAATTTAGCAGGGCCAGGCAATAAATATCCGTACATGTGCCTATTTAGTATCACAGCGAGGCCGGGGGGAAAAGCGGGCATTTGCAAGACAGAAACATGGGGAGGATGTCGGGCAAGCCTTCCAAGGTACATTTTGTGCATTAATGCGTCAAAAAATTCAAACCAACTTAACCGAAGCGATAATGCTTCGGCGGGGATTCAACGACGAATAAAATGAAGCTAGCGAACTCTAAGTACACAGGCAAGCGCGGCCCGCCACGGAAAGGTACGACAAGTTAAAAGGCTTCCCTGAGCGTCTAGTGCATGGATGGAGCAGCTGGCCCCGAGGCAACATTAGCAGTAGTGCCAGCACCTCCTACACAGACTATGTTGCAACTTAGCGACATAGATTAAGTCTCATAGTAAGAAATTCACTAGATCCGCTAAGAATTACCTTCTTTTCCTCGGGATAACTTACTCGGAATAAAGGGCTCATCTATTTCCGTTACCTTCAACGGTGCTCCACCCTGACTTTTCGCAGGAATTCCGACCGCCACTCCTCGCAGAAAGGGGACTGGACCGTGCCTGTGGGTTATCGAAGGAATAATCCTCGAATGCAGCCTCGTGGTTGCCATCGTCACGCTCAACAACGTACGAAAGGCGAATGCCTAAAAGCTTCCTGTGCCGGTCCCATGCAATATCTCGCACGGCCCGCGCATTTGATCCTGCAATAAGATCACGGGAACGCGGGGGGGCTCTCTGATATTTGACTTGCTGATGCAATTCCCGGGCGTTCGGGCTCATATGACCCCGAGCAGGACGTTTCCTGCCGCAAGGTACTGCAGGTTCCCTAGTAACAGTACATCCACTGGCGGTAATCTAATCTATAGTTTCAAACCTGGTTCAGATACTTTTTGCCGCCATCTTTTCACGGCCACCGCGATCGTTCATTACGTGCCACGTGGCATCTTGCTCAGAAACGCGGGAAAGTTTGTCGCAGCTGCCAGCAAATTGCTTGTTATTACATGCTTGCTGCTACATTCGGTGTCCACTACGCCATGGCAGGCGGTAGGAGCCCTGCAAAGAAAAAATTGTTTACATTTAGCTTTCTCGGCAAAAGGGCAGCACGTCAATCTTGACCTCGACACGGCGGATTAAAGGGGGTTTCAGCGTACGAGAAGCTTGCCAGGCGGCGTTACCAGCATGTCCCCTTCACCTTTTATTTATTCCGCGGAAATTGAACGTACTGTCTGGGCTGTACTGTTCGAGCGATTGTAATACTGTAAACATTTACCTATAAGCATGGCTTCCTTGGATACAGACGAAGCACGGGTCACAATTCTGCAGCTTCTACAAGGCATTCTGAATGCCGACCCTGTTACGAGGAAGTTTGCGGAGGATCAGCTGATTCAGGGGTCCTTGCAGCCTGGTAAGTGTAGCCGATGGTATACCGTTAACAGGTCTTTTTACATTTTTTCCAGTGGACTTGACGGCCAGGGACAAGTAGATATTGCACCCAACTCTGCATCGTTGTATATCCTGTGCGGTATTAGCTGATGCGAGGAGTTACCATGTTCAGGGTAAAATGGAAGATCCTAGGATACTCCATTAACAGCTCGCCCCGCTCCCACCATTTCACCCCAATGCCTGCCCACCATCCCCTTTGAGTAAACCATAGCAACCCATACCCATGAATCGTGCTGGGGCCCCGTTTGACCCCAATTTTCAGTGTTGTGTAACATCTCCAGTCTGGATCGTTCCCCAACTTATTTGGCCGGCTTCTCAACATGTCCATGCTCGAGAGCCGTGCCATCCAACACCGTTATCGTACTGCGTGGCCACTGTCTTCTCACCTTTTACTTCTGCTTCTGCGCTGCTCCTTGTGGTCCCGCTCCATCAGGTTACGGGGTGTCCCTGGTCAAGGTGTTCCTCAACCAGGCCATCCCTGAAGGGATCCGTCAGATATCCTTGACCCATGGACAGCATGTGCGAGCTGTCCTGGTGCATGCGGCGTGGCTGCATATTCTTTATGGCTGTTTCCGTTGTGCCCGAGTCTCAGATGCACCAGGCAGTCGATGTCGATGCCTGCCGGTTTGAGCTATGAAGGGGTGCAGCCATGCCTGCATCCCCTTAATGCTGGGACGCCACGTGTGGCCCACGTGTCCGCTGTGTGGCTGTGATGATGTCGGGATATTTAATGCAGGGGTGAGGTCATTTGTGCAGGTCTCTTACCTCCCTTGTGTGGCACCCTTTCTAAGAGAATTCTAATTCCTTGACAACACCTCGCAACCCCTGTCATGGCTTGTGGCCCACCACCCCATGGATCCTCTGCTTACCCCATGGCCACTTGCGTAACACCATGCACGTCAATGCATCCGCCATCCTGCATAGACTTGTCGCCGTGATGTGCTTCCTACCCTCCTGCTTGCCTTTAGATTGCGCACTGGCTCTGTGCCCACCCCCACACGTTGCACACACCCACCTTGTACCCCGCCGTGTGTGCCCACCCTCATTTTGTCTGCGCCGCCGGCATGTCACTGTGCATGCGCCTGCCGCGCCTACCGCCTGTACCGCCCGCGTCCCCTTTCTGTGTTGTGTGCGCCAGTACCCTCGTGCCTGCGTTCCCCCACGTGTGGGCGACCCTTGGCCATGCCCGCCCACCCCCATGTGGTACACGGCGCCCCCTTTTGTTTGGATGGTTACAACTCCACCTAGCAGCGGTGGTCCTGAAGCAGTACGTGAAGGAGCACTGGCAAGAAGAGGCGGACGGCTTCCGTCCCCCGGTAGTCATACCAGAAGAAAAGGTATGGCCCCCTGTCTTGGGGCAGCAGTGACAAACTGTGCCAGGGGTATGGCCAGGGGTATGGCGACCATATCGTAGGGCGCCATAACAGTCCGTGGCGGATTTTGGTTGGGCGAGTGTGGACACGATTCCTGCGGCCGATTTGTTTGGCTCTGCCTGCAGCATGTCCTTCTGGGGTGGTTGACGACAGATTTGCCTACAAGACCCGTGGCATGTTGAAGACAATAACTCTTGTATGGCTAGGACATGGCTGGCCATTCCATGCCTAGTACAGCACCAGCTGTATGCTGTGCCCACGTTCCTCGCGCCGCCTTTGTTCCCCTGGCCGGCATGCCCAGACAAGCTCACAATGCCGTTTGTTTCACATAATCGCCACGCTGCCCTTGTTCTTGATGGCGCGCCCATTCCTGATGGATCCCCTGGCCATCACGCGGCCGTGCCATCCGCCACGCTGCCCTTGTTCTTGATGGCGCGCACATTCCTGATGGATCCCCTGGCCATCACGCGGCCGTGCCATCCGCCACGCTGCCCTTGTTCTTGATGGCGCGCCCATTCCTGATGGATCCCCTGGCCATCACGCGGCCGTGCCATCCGCCACGCTGCCCTTGTTCTTGATGGCGCGCCCATTCCTGATGGATCCCCTGGCCATCACGCGGCCGTGCCATCCGCCACGCTGCCCTTGTTCTTGATGGCGCGCCCATTCCTGATGGATCCCCTGGCCATCACGCGGCCGTGCCATTCGCCACGCTGCCCTTGTTCTTGATGGCGCGCCCATTCCTGATGGATCCCCTGGCCATCACGCGGCCGTGCCATCCGCCACGCTGCCCTTGTTCTTGATGGCGCGCCCATTCCTGATGGATCCCCTGGCCATCACGCGGCCATGCCATCCGCCACGCTGCCCTTGTTCTTGATGGCGCGCCCATTCCTGATGGATCCCCTGGCCATCACGCGGCCGTGCCATCCGCCACGCTGCCCTTGTTCTTGATGGCGCGCACATTCCTGATGGATCCCCTGGCCATCACGCGGCCGTGCCATTCGCCACGCTGCCCTTGTTCTTGATGGCGCGCACATTCCTGATGGATCCCCTGGCCATCACGCGGCCGTGCCATCCGCCACGCTGCCCTTGTTCTTGATGGCGCGCCCATTCCTGATGGATCCCCTGGCCATCACGCGGCCATGCCATCCGCCACGCTGCCCTTGTTCTTGATGGCGCGCCCATTCCTGATGGATCCCCTGGCCATCACGCGGCCGTGCCATCCGCCACGCTGCCCTTGTTCTTGATGGCGCGCACATTCCTGATGGATCCCCTGGCCATCACGCGGCCGTGCCATCCGCCACGCTGCCCTTGTTCTTGATGGCGCGCCCATTCCTGATGGATCCCCTGGCCATCACGCGGCCGTGCCATCCGCCACGCTGCCCTTGTTCTTGATGGCGCGCACATTCCTGATGGATCCCCTGGCCATCACGCGGCCGTGCCATCCGCCACGCTGCCCTTGTTCTTGATGGCGCGCCCATTCCTGATGGATCCCCTGGCCATCACGCGGCCGTGCCATCCGCCACGCTGCCCTTGTTCTTGATGGCGCGCCCATTCCTGATGGATCCCCTGGCCATCACGCGGCCGTGCCATCCGCCACGCTGCCCTTGTTCTTGATGGCGCGCCCATTCCTGATGGATCCCCTGGCCATCACGCGGCCGTGCCATCCGCCACGCTGCCCTTGTTCTTGATGGCGCGCACATTCCTGATGGATCCCCTGGCCATCACGCGGCCGTGCCATCCGCCACGCTGCCCCTGCGGAGGAATATGACAGGCAGGACCGCCGCTCCCTTTTCTTCCCCATGAAAGTCAGGAGCGCCGCTCCCTTTTCTTCCCCATGACAGGCAGGAGTGCCGCTCCTTTTTCTTCCCCTTAGCGGCTCACATCTGCCGATGCCTTGCGCTGCTGTCTCCACCCACCCACCCACCCACCCACCCACCCACCCACCCACTCACCCACCCACCCACCCACCCACCCACCCACCCACCCACCCACCCACCCACCCACCCACCCACCCACCCACCCACCCACCCACCCACCCACCCACCCACCCACCCACCCACCCACCCACCCACCCACCCACCCACCCACCCACCCACCCACCCACCCACCCACCCACCCACCCACCCACCCACCCACCCACCCACCCACCCACCCACCCACCCACCCACCCACCCACCCACCCACCCACCCACCCACCCACCCACCCACCCACCCACCCACCCACCCACCCACCCACCCACCCACCCACCCACCCACCCACCCACCCACCCACCCACCCACCCACCCACCCACCCACCCACCCACCCACCCACCCACCCACCCACCCACCCACCCACCCACCCACCCACCCACCCACCCACCAGGATGCGATCCGGCAGCTGCTGCCAAGCTGCCTGGGGGACCCTGCCAGCCGCCTGCGCACTGCTGGCGGCATGGCCATTGCCAAGATCGGGTCATTGGATTGGCCGGATGAGTGGCCCGACTTGCTGCTGGTGCTGGTCCGCGGCATACAGGACAAGTCCCACCCAGAACGAGGTGAGGGGGAGAAGGGGGGAGATCAAATCGTCGCGCGTTGGGGTGGGTCTTCAGACTGTGGCGAGGCTGTCAGGGGTTGGGGACTGCGTGGCGACGGGGCAGGCTGGGGGGTGTTGTGCAAGGAAGATTAGGGAGTTTCTTGGCGTGTGCCAGCGCTCCGCTCATTTGCATCCGTGCATGCCCCTGCAACTGTATCTCCCTGTGTCGTGCGCACATCTAAGCTCTGTGCGTGGAGATGCACTTGTCCGACCATGTGATGGCGTGCGCATGTTTGTTTTTATGTTGCCTGCATCGGCCCGATCCCAGCAAGTCCCTGTAGGTGTGCCAAGTGGCGTTTTCTGTCAAAGCATTCAATCATGTGAATTGCCATGACATCCGGGTCATGTCCAGTTAACGTTTGTCCGGGCTGGGACGGGGTTTCTTTGTTTTGGTGTTGCCTGTATCAAGCAGGTGTTTGATAACCATGTAGGGGATGCCATCCTCGGTATAAAGTGCACCCAATGGCCGTGCAGGGGATGCCATCCTCGATATAAAGTGCACCGAATGGCTGTGCAGGGGATGCCATCCTCGATATAAAGTGCACCCAATGGCTGTGCAGGGGATGCCATCCTCGATATAAAGTGCACCGAATGGCTGTGTAGGGGATGCCATCCTCGATATAAAGTGCACCCAATGGCTGTGTAGGGGATGCCATCCTCGGTGTAAACATTCACAAATAGCCTTTGCCTGGCCTGGCAATTTTGTAACCAGTAGCCTCCTGGGTTGTATCAATCATACTTCGGTAAGAAGATGTGCCTATTTTCTGCCCGGCAGCGTCTCGTTACCTCCCTCCACGGAACATTAGTGTCCACAGGTGTGCGGGTAGCCGTGATTCTGTGCATGGTTGAGGACACCTGCTGGTCTCCTCTCTTGCCGTCTCTGATCTCTCGGTGTGTTGTGTTGCTGCACGGGGACTCGCCTTCTCCCTGCTAAGGCACCAGCGGCGGCGGTGCACCGGCACTCCTCGCTGGCCACAGTGCCGGCTCTCCTCTGCGAGATGGGTTGTGGGGGGTGCTGGCGCTTCCCCTCGCTGTGGTTCCATGCCACCTCATGCTGCCAGGCCTATGTGACCCAGTTGCTGCCCCGCTGCTGCCTGTGTTTGCCCCCCCTGGCCTCCCTGTGCGGTTCGGTGCCTCCAGTGCAAGGGTCACTGCAGTGCCTGTCGCTGCTGGCGGGCGACATTGACGATCAGCAGCTGCCGCAGCTAGTCCCTGTTCTCTTCCCTGAGCTGCTGGAGATGGTCTCCCACCCTGAGGTGCGCTCGCGCGGCTGGTGGCAGCTACTTGGGTGTAGACCTCCTCTGTACATCGCACAGGCACTTGCATGTGGTAGCCATGCCACGACTCGGCATGCCCCATGGGCTGCTCTGCTTGGTACTGTGTGCACGAAAGCACTTCTTGCCGGTTGCTGGCACTCCTGACACACTGCTATCCAAGCCTGAACTGGAGTGAGACAAGTTTCACCACAGTCAGATCTTGCCTGGTAAATATACGATGTGACAAAGCGTCATCTGCAATATATCTCCGTTTGCCGTTGGCTTCCTGCATGAGCTGAGTGGCTGGAATCTTCTGCCTTTTTTGAGCCTTGCTTGACAGCTGGCGTGGGTGAAGCAGATTGTTGCATGGCGTGTTCCCCCAGGTTAGCTTGTATCTGGGACTAGCTCGAGCCGCCCCATTATCATTATTTACAGCCCGTACATCATCGAGTGTTCGCTAGTTGCTTCTTGCCGGCACCTCTGTGCTGTGCTGTGGCGCTTTCCTTGCACACCCCTGTGATTGTTTCTGCACCCTTACGCACCTGCCCTTTCCCTTGCGCGTCCTCACACACCTACCTTTTCCTTGCGCACCCTTGCACAAATCGGACCTTCCTTGCGCACCCTTGCACCCACGACCTTCCTTGCGCAGGTGTACGGTTGCATGATGCAGCGCAAAGCCTTGTCCGTCCTGTATGGCTGCCTGGCTACCCTGGGCTACGTGAGCGGGCCCATGCAGGTATGACCATGGTGGTGGCACGAACGCACCTGTGGATAAGCCGACGATGCCGCACTCGTGGTGCCTGGTTATGGGCTCACATTCTAGTTTTGGGCATTGATATGGAATGGATGTAGGGGCAGCCTTCAGTTCTCGCATCATGCGTTCAGCTTCGGCCGTGCCATCGTCCCTTGCCACCCTTGACCACGGTCACGCCGGTGTCTCATCTGACATTTGTTTGTCACAGTATGGGCCAGTGTCCTTCATCAAGGCGAGTGCCGGCCCTGTTCCTCCCCTCCGACCCACCTGCCTCGCGTTTGCTGCACTCAGCTCGGAGCGCACTTAAACTATGAGGCTGGGACTTGTTCATGGACACAGCGGCGGCAGACTGGATACAGCCGCGGTTGTTCGCCGCATCCCATCCCTCGTTCTTGGTGCCTTCTGGTAGCCGGCTGTGACAAGCTGCCCTTGCTCAACACCAGCTATTTGAAAGAAGAAAAAGACCTGCGTACAGTAGACCATCACTGTCGCTGACCTGCAGCTGGGAACAAGTGGATCGTGTTCACCGTGCATTTGCCGTGCTTGCCGCTGCGACCCATTCGAAACCGACCTGGCTCGCATTTCTTAGTGGGCGCACTCCTAGGCCACCAGCAGTCACGTGGAAAAGCATGACTGGTCAGCATCACCTGTCCTCATGGCCCGACTGCCCCTGCGCACACCCTGGCTGGTCTGGCCCAGAGGAAGACGCAGGCGCTCATCTCGCCGATGCTGGCGGCATGGATGGGACAGCTGGCGCGTGTGCTGTCGGAGCCGCTGCATGGCGTGGAGGACGTGGGGTTGAAGATGCAGGTAGGGAATGCACAGCCCCTCGGTCGGCTGCCACAATACTTGCTCAGGGGAAGCCACCTGCCGCGTGATCCTGCCAAGCTGCTTCTCCTTTGTTGTGGCGCCTATGTTGTGCTACCACCTGGCTTGGCGCCTGTGGCCTCTTTGGGGGGAAGCGCGTGTGGATGGCTTGCCACGGCTGAGCTCTTGGTGGTTTCTCAATATAAAGCGTTTGGTGGTTTCTCAATACATAGCGTTTGGTGGTTTCTCAATATATAGCGTCGGTTCGGCTGCAACGGGCCATGGCTGGCCGGCGAATCATTTTTTGACAGGTTCATGTGGTGGTGGTATGCATATTATTGTGGGATGAGCCGCCTTGTGTGTGGAAGGGCAGGGGAGCAGATGTGCAGGCAGGTCTGTTGTGGAGTCCCTACAGTGGCGCCAGCTGGCGGCGTTGGGCCACTTTCTGTGTCTATAAGTGCGATGGCCACCTGATGGAATTTCGCTTGCATCCTACGTTGGGCATACGGTGTTGCCTGGTAGCCGTCGCGCACCACAAGAGGAGGGCATGCCATCAAAATCTGTCACCAACTTGTGCCACCACCACCATCATGTGCCAATCCAGTTTGTCAAGTGGGAGAACGCGGGGCACGATCATGCAACATATGGTGCCTGCATTTGCACGTGGGGCACTTTGGTCTGCCATGAATTTATGCAATCTATAGCAAGTGGTCGCCAGACAATTTCCTACGAGAGCCAGTTCGAAGCTATTTGTTCTGTTGTATGTTTCGTTTTCTTTTTAAGGGTGGGCCTAGCGAGCAACTTGCAGGTTTTCTGCCACCATGGCGCCCCAACTCGGTGTCGATGTTGCACGGTGCTGGATCACCTCCTGCGGCGCGTGTCCGCCTCCCTTCTCCCCCCAGGCGCTCAAGGTGGTGAGCACCGCGCTGCAGAACTTCCCCAAGCCAATGGCAACTCACTTCCCAGGTGGGTGGCGCACCCTTGCTTACACTTGCTCATGGCATGCACTTTTGACAGGTGGCACGAGCTGCGCTTGCACCCTGCATGTGGCGTGTGTGCTGCCACTTGTTCTCACATGGCTCCAAATGATGGAGCAACCTAGCTGGTATCTCATGATCATTCTTGGCAGTTAAGGTGTGTATGGCACATCACATCTAGCAGCGCGCGACTTTGGCTGTCGTAAGAAGTCCGCTGTCCGCTGGCTCCTCCCCCCCTCATACCCCACGTGTCGATGCTGGAGCTTCTCTCACCCTCCTCGTCCATCTGCCCCCTGCCCCTCTGTCCCTGTCCCTGTCCCCAGGGGTGATGGCGCCGCTGTGGCAGCTGTTTGCGGGCAGCGCACCGTTGTTTGAGGCGCGTGTGCTGCAGCAGGGGTCGACGGACGCGGGCTATGACTCGGACGGCGACCTCATCACGCTCGACACGCTGGTTGCACAGGTGGGGGTGATGACAGCAGGTGCATGGGCTAGAGGGTGCTGGTGTTTCCTTTTTCTTGTGTGTGTGTGTGTGTGTGCGCGCGCGTGGGCGAGGGGTTGCGAGGGCCAGTGGGTCTGCCCTGGTTGCTGCAGCAACTGGTTGTTGACTCGTTTCTTCCTGCCCGTTTTGCGCGTGCTTGCGTGTGCCCCTGGCCGTGTGCATGATTGTGTCGGTTTTATTTGTGCGTGCATGCGCCCAGCTATTCGAGGTGCTCATCACGCTGGTGGGCAGCCCCCGTTTCTCAAAGGTGAGGCCACCCACCCCTGCATCTGGTTGTGCTGATTTCTCCTTCTTTTGCTCTAGTGTGAATGGTATGCACCGATGTTGTCCAGTGTGAATGGTATGCTCCGATGTTGTCTAGTGTTAATGGTATGCACCGATGTTGTCTAGTGTGAATGGTATGCACCGATGTTGTCTAGTGTGAATGGTATGCACCGATGTTGTCTAGTGTGAATGGTATGCTCCGATGTTGTCTAGTGTGAATGGTATGCACCGATGTTGTCTAGTGCGAATGGTATGCACCGATGCTGTCTAGTGTGAATGGTATGCACCGATGTTGTATTCCAGAACATGTGTGTCGTGCAGGGTGGGATGTTCCCTGGAATCTGCCCGTGTCTTCTCCCCCCTTGTCTTCGTATCACAAACGCACTTGAATATGTGGATGCACAGGCATCTGCACGCACAGCTGTTGGTGGATTTGTCCCTGCTGCTACTGTGTCCTTCTTAAGCTTCTTCCATCAAGAAAAACTGTGGCCGCAGTGCGCCCATGCATGACATCATCATGGATATACTGGCCAGCTTACAGGGCTTCGTAGCAAGCCCTAGTGTACGATAGAGCAGTGCCTGCTGCAGCATGGGCGCAAGTCCTCTCGTGGGCGCACTAGTACCTGAATTGCATGCCTTCCTTTGCCCATTGCACGTTGCCTTTGCCTCCCTGCCCCGCAGATGGTGCAGGGAAGCATCAAGGAATTGGTCTACATTGCCCTGCAGTACATGCACATGTCGCATGACCAGGTGAGCGCATGCCCATCCGCCTGCAGTACACACAGATGTCGCATGATCAGGTAAGATCCCAGGCGTCGCCAGCTGGCCGCTGCGGAGGTTACTTCGGTAATGGAACAGTGTTGCTCGTGGGGATCCAACCTTGCATGCATTTATTTGTACAGCAATCATGCATCCCAGCAATCCATGCCTTTAGACCAAGCTTCCGTGCGGCATGTTCAGATGATGCCCAATGCATGGGTCTGCAGCCGCATGCCACCACAAGCAGATGTAACTTGGGAATGTGCCACCTTTAAGGTAGGCAGCACGGTGGCTGCAGGCTTGTGCCAGCATGGCAAGCGGCTTTGCCGAAGTGCGGTGTACAATAAGTATTGAATCCATTGAAGTGGTGGGTTGACGTGGCAGCATGGGGAGGAGTTAGGAAATTATCGCGCGGAAACCTTTTGCCACCTGCGGCAAAGGTTCCGCACAATATTATACCGGAGTTAACCACTCTCCGGTACACTCAAGTTAATTCCGGAATTAACGAGTGCACGGCATGAGCACTGTGGCCGGGGGGGACCTGACTCGCCCTCATGTTGCATGTGCTGTCGCGGCGCGTGGCATGTGCGGCCCTTCCGGCACGTGTTAATGCCAAACTGGCGCGTTTCGGCCACGAACCGGCGCATGCTGGTGCCTGCAGATGGAGGAGTGGGAGCGGGACATCAACCAGTTCATCGCGGACGAGAGCGAGGACCTGTTCAACTGTCGCGGGCAAGGTGCGCGGTGTAGGGGGGCTGTTCCAGTGTCGCGGGCAAGGTGCGTAGTGGGGGGGACCTGTTCAACTGTCGCGGGCAAGGTGCGCGGTGTAGGGGGGCCGTTCCAGTGTCGCGGGCAAGGTGCGTAGTGGGGGGGACCTGTTCAACTGTCGCGGGCAAGGTGCGCGGTGTAGGGGGGCTGTTCCAGTGTCGCGGGTGAGGTGCGTAGTGGGGGGGACCTGTTCAAATGTCACGGGCCAGGTGCACGGTGGGGGGGCAGGTGTATGCATGGTTTGGTTTGACATGTCATTCATGATGATGCTGCCTACTGCGTGGGTGCACGACCTGGCTGGATGGCTTGAAGAACTTTGTTGTGCAACATAGAGAGCGAGGGCTGCCCTTGCAATATTGACAGCATGCGATGGCCTGTAGCAGTTGACCCGAGGAGAGCAGGAATAGACGCGCAGGCGTTTGTTTGGTTTCCGGAAACCCATGCTTTGCGCTGGCTGTTGGCACGGGCCAGCTACGGGCAGATATCTGTGGATGCGTAGGCCCGTTTGTGGCTGCTGGCCTCTGTTGCCCATGCACGCCAGTACCGCGGCCAAAGGTAGTGCATGCAGAGGTGCTGGGTGCCCTCTTTCTGTGTACCCGAGGTCCGCCTCAGTATCGGTATGGGGCCAGCGTCGCGTCTTCTTCTGACATCATGCAGCATATGCAGTGGACGGGTATTATCTTGCAAGGGCTTGGCGGTCTGACAGTGGCCCCTGGAGCTGCAGTGTGTGATGCGCAGAAAGTATGCAGTGTGCATGACCCGTGAGTGCTGCTGCAGCGGCCGTGCTATGTGTGCCTTTCTGTACTCATCTTATGCCATGCCATGCCATGCCATGTCGGGGCGGCGTGTCATGCGTTGGGTGTGCTGGGTGGACCTTCCTTCCCCCCCTTTTCTCGTGGCAGGGGAGAACCTTTTTGAGGAGCTGGGCGACGTGTTCGGCCCTGAAGCGCTCAAGAAGCTGCTGGAGGCCGTGTTCGCGCGATTCCGCGACGCAGACGCCGCGAGGGAGGCCGATGCGGGGGGGACGTGGTGGAAGGTGAGGAGGGAAACGGATGGTGGCTGGCGCAACCTATATATAGGGCCTGACTGGCCATCCTTCTGACTGTGGTGGCCCCTGCTTACCAGCATGGCACGGATTTGCTGAGAAAATCTTCAATTTGTTGTTGCCGATGTTGTGACATGACAGTTGGACATCCAGGGCCATGTGTGGTTCTGCATGCTCGTGGTCGGCAGGACTGCTGTATGCGCTGACTTAGGTCAAGGCCTGTCAAGGGTGTGCCTACCGCTGGGGATGTGGCAAAGGGTGACCTCCGGCTTTGTAACGCGTCCCCTATTCCAAGGCTGGCTGTGTTCAGCAACCAACGGGCACGTGGTTAACAGTTCCCGTCGCATTGCCTTCATATCTTCATGTGCCGGTCGCATTGCCTTCATGTGCCGGTCGCATTGCCTTCGTATCCTCATGTGCCGGTCGCATTGCCTTCATATCCTCATGTGCCGGTCGCATTGCCTTCATATCCTCATGTGCCGGTCGCATTGCCTTCGTATCCTCATGTGCCGGTCGCATTGCCTTCATATCCTCATGTGCCGGTCACATTGCCTTCGTATCCTCATGTGCCGGTCACATTGCCTTCATATCCTCATGTGCCGGTCGCATTGCCTTCATATCCCCATGTGCCGGTCACATTGCCTTCATATCCCCATGTGCCGGTCGCATTGCCTTCATATCCCCATGTGCCGGTCACATTGCCTTCATATCCTCATGTGCCGGTCGCATTGCCTTCATATCCTCATGTGCCGGTCGCATTGCCTTCGTATCCCCATGTGCCGGTCGCATTGCCTTCATATCCTCATGTGCCGGTCGCATTGCCTTCATATCCTCATGTGCCGGTCACATTGCCTTCATATCCCCATGTGCCGGTCACATTGCCTTCATATCCTCATGTGCCGGTCACATTGCCTTCATATCCTCATGTGCCGGTCACATTGCCTTCATATCCTCATGTGCCGGTCGCATTGCCTTCGTATCCCCATGTGCCGGTCGCATTGCCTTCATATCCCCATGTGCCGGTCACATTGCCTTCATATCCCCATGTGCCGGTCGCATTGCCTTCATATCCTCATGTGCCGGTCGCATTGCCTTCATATCCTCATGTGCCGGTCACATTGCCTTCGTATCCCCATGTGCCGGTCACATTGCCTTCGTATCCTCATGTGCCGGTCACATTGCCTTCGTATCCTCATGTGCCGGTCGCATTGCCTTCATATCCTCATGTGCCGGTCACATTGCCTTCGTATCCTCATGTGCCGGTCGCATTGCCTTCATATCCCCATGTGCCGGTCACATTGCCTTCATATCCTCATGTGCCGGTCGCATTGCCTTCATATCCCCATGTGCCGGTCGCATTGCCTTCGTATCCTCATGTGCCGGTCACATTGCCTTCATATCCTCATGTGCCGGTCACATTGCCTTCGTATCCCCATGTGCTGGTCACATTGCCTTCGTATCCTCATGTGCCGGTCGCATTGCCTTCATATCCTCATGTGCCGGTCACATTGCCTTCGTATCCCCATGTGCCGGTCGCATTGCCTTCATATCCCCATGTGCCGGTCGCATTGCCTTCATATCCCCATGTGCCGGTCGCATTGCCTTCGTATCCTCATGTGCCGGTCACATTGCCTTCGTATCCCCATGTGCCGGTCACATTGCCTTCGTATCCCCATGTGCCGGTCGCATTGCCTTCGTCTCCTCATGTGCCGGTCGCATTGCCTTCATGTGCCGGTCGCATTGCCTTCATGTGCCGGTCGCATTGCCTTCGTATCCTCATGTGCCGGTCACATTGCCTTCGTATCCCCATGTGCCGGTCTCATTGCCTTCATATCCCCATGTGCCGGTCTCATTGCCTTCGTATCCTCATGTGCCGGTCACATTGCCTTCATATCCTCATGTGCCGGTCACATTGCCTTCGTATCCTCATGTGCCGGTCACATTGCCTTCGTATCCCCATGTGCCGGTCACATTGCCTTCATATCCCCATGTGCCGGTCACATTGCCTTCGTATCCTCATGTGCCGGTCACATTGCCTTCATATCCTCATGTGCCGGTCACATTGCCTTCGTATCCCCATGTGCCGGTCGCATTGCCTTCATATCCTCATGTGCCGGTCACATTGCCTTCGTCTCCTCATGTGCCGGTCACATTGCCTTCATATCCCCATGTGCCGGTCACATTGCCTTCATATCCCCATGTGCCGGTCACATTGCCTTCATATCCCCATGTGCCGGTCACATTGCCTTCATATCCTCATGTGCCGGTCGCATTGCCTTCGTATCCTCATGTGCCGGTCACATTGCCTTCATATCCTCATGTGCCGGTCGCATTGCCTTCGTATCCTCATGTGCCGGTCACATTGCCTTCGTATCCCCATGTGCCGGTCACATTGCCTTCATATCCTCATGTGCCGGTCGCATTGCCTTCATATCCTCATGTGCCGGTCACATTGCCTTCGTATCCCCATGTGCCGGTCACATTGCCTTCATATCCTCATGTGCCGGTCACATTGCCTTCATATCCTCATGTGCCGGTCACATTGCCTTCATATCCCCATGTGCCGGTCACATTGCCTTCATATCCTCATGTGCCGGTCACATTGCCTTCGTATCCTCATGTGCCGGTCACATTGCCTTCATATCCTCATGTGCCGGTCACATTGCCTTCATATCCCCATGTGCCGGTCACATTGCCTTCATATCCCCATGTGCCGGTCACATTGCCTTCATATCCTCATGTGCCGGTCACATTGCCTTCATATCCCCATGTGCCGGTCACATTGCCTTCGTATCCTCATGTGCCGGTCACATTGCCTTCGTATCCCCATGTGCCGGTCACATTGCCTTCGTATCCTCATGTGCCGGTCGCATTGCCTTCATATCCCCATGTGCCGGTCACATTGCCTTCGTATCCTCATGTGCCGGTCACATTGCCTTCATATCCTCATGTGCCGGTCACATTGCCTTCGTATCCCCATGTGCCGGTCGCATTGCCTTCATATCCTCATGTGCCGGTCGCATTGCCTTCGTATCCTCATGTGCCGGTCACATTGCCTTCATATCCCCATGTGCCGGTCGCATTGCCTTCATATCCTCATGTGCCGGTCACATTGCCTTCGTCTCCTCATGTGCCGGTCACATTGCCTTCGTATCCTCATGTGCCGGTCGCATTGCCTTCATATCCTCATGTGCCGGTCACATTGCCTTCATCCTCATGTGCCGGTCACATTGCCTTCATATCCCATGTGCCGGTCACATTGCCTTCATATCCTCATGTGCCGGTCACATTGCCTTCATATCCTCATGTGCCGGTCACATTGCCTTCGTATCCCCATGTGCCGGTCACATTGCCTTCATATCCTCATGTGCCGGTCACATTGCCTTCATATCCCATGTGCCGGTCACATTGCCTTCATATCCTCATGTGCCGGTCACATTGCCTTCATATCCCATGTGCCGGTCACATTGCCTTCATATCCTCATGTGCCGGTCACATTGCCTTCATATCCCCATGTGCCGGTCGCATTGCCTTCATATCCTCATGTGCCGGTCACATTGCCTTCATATCCTCATGTGCCGGTCGCATTGCCTTCATATCCCATGTGCCGGTCACATTGCCTTCATATCCTCATGTGCCGGTCACATTGCCTTCATCTCCTCATGTGCCGGTCACATTGCCTTCATATCCCATGTGCCGGTCACATTGCCTTCATATCCTCATGTGCCGGTCACATTGCCTTCATATCCTCATGTGCCGGTCACATTGCCTTCGTATCCCCATGTGCCGGTCACATTGCCTTCATATCCTCATGTGCCGGTCACATTGCCTTCATATCCCCATGTGCCGGTCACATTGCCTTCATATCCTCATGTGCCGGTCACATTGCCTTCATATCCCATGTGCCGGTCGCATTGCCTTCATATCCCCATGTGCCGGTCACATTGCCTTCATATCCTCATGTGCCGGTCACATTGCCTTCGTATCCTCATGTGCCGGTCACATTGCCTTCATATCCCATGTGCCGGTCGCATTGCCTTCGTATCCTCATGTGCCGGTCACATTGCCTTCATATCCTCATGTGCCGGTCACATTGCCTTCATATCCCCATGTGCCGGTCACATTGCCTTCATATCCTCATGTGCCGGTCACATTGCCTTCATATCCCATGTGCCGGTCACATTGCCTTCATATCCCATGTGCCGGTCACATTGCCTTCATATCCCCATGTGCCGGTCACATTGCCTTCATATCCTCATGTGCCGGTCGCATTGCCTTCGTATCCCCATGTGCCGGTCACATTGCCTTCATATCCCCATGTGCCGGTCGCATTGCCTTCATATCCTCATGTGCCGGTCACATTGCCTTCATATCCCCATGTGCCGGTCGCATTGCCTTCATATCCTCATGTGCCGGTCACATTGCCTTCATATCCTCATGTGCCGGTCGCATTGCCTTCATATCCCCATGTGCCGGTCACATTGCCTTCATATCCCCATGTGCCGGTCACATTGCCTTCGTATCCCATGTGCCGGTCACATTGCCTTCGTATCCCATGTGCCGGTCGCATTGCCTTCATATCCTCATGTGCCGGTCACATTGCCTTCGTATCCCCATGTGCCGGTCACATTGCCTTCATATCCCCATGTGCCGGTCACATTGCCTTCATATCCCCATGTGCCGGTCACATTGCCTTCGTATCCCCATGTGCCGGTCACATTGCCTTCATATCCCATGTGCCGGTCACATTGCCTTCATATCCCATGTGCCGGTCACATTGCCTTCGTATCCTCATGTGCCGGTCACATTGCCTTCATATCCCATGTGCCGGTCACATTGCCTTCGTATCCTCATGTGCCGGTCACATTGCCTTCGTATCCCCATGTGCCGGTCACATTGCCTTCGTATCCCATGTGCCGGTCACATTGCCTTCATATCCTCATGTGCCGGTCACATTGCCTTCGTATCCTCATGTGCCGGTCACATTGCCTTCATATCCTCATGTGCCGGTCACATTGCCTTCATATCCTCATGTGCCGGTCACATTGCCTTCGTATCCTCATGTGCCGGTCACATTGCCTTCGTATCCTCATGTGCCGGTCACATTGCCTTCATATCCTCATGTGCCGGTCACATTGCCTTCATATCCTCATGTGCCGGTCACATTGCCTTCGTATCCCCATGTGCCGGTCACATTGCCTTCGTATCCCCATGTGCCGGTCGCATTGCCTTCGTATCCTCATGTGCCGGTCACATTGCCTTCATATCCCCATGTGCCGGTCGCATTGCCTTCATATCCCCATGTGCCGGTCACATTGCCTTCGTATCCTCATGTGCCGGTCACATTGCCTTCATATCCTCATGTGCCGGTCGCATTGCCTTCGTATCCTCATGTGCCGGTCACATTGCCTTCGTATCCTCATGTGCCGGTCGCATTGCCTTCATATCCCCATGTGCCGGTCACATTGCCTTCATATCCCCATGTGCCGGTCGCATTGCCTTCATATCCTCATGTGCCGGTCACATTGCCTTCATCTCCTCATGTGCCGGTCACATTGCCTTCATATCCCCATGTGCCGGTCACATTGCCTTCATATCCCCATGTGCCGGTCGCATTGCCTTCATATCCTCATGTGCCGGTCACATTGCCTTCGTATCCCCATGTGCCGGTCACATTGCCTTCATATCCTCATGTGCCGGTCACATTGCCTTCATCTCCTCATGTGCCGGTCACATTGCCTTCATATCCCATGTGCCGGTCACATTGCCTTCATATCCCATGTGCCGGTCGCATTGCCTTCATATCCTCATGTGCCGGTCACATTGCCTTCGTATCCCCATGTGCCGGTCACATTGCCTTCATATCCCCATGTGCCGGTCACATTGCCTTCATATCCCCATGTGCCGGTCACATTGCCTTCGTATCCTCATGTGCCGGTCACATTGCCTTCATATCCTCATGTGCCGGTCACATTGCCTTCATATCCTCATGTGCCGGTCACATTGCCTTCATATCCTCATGTGCCGGTCACATTGCCTTCATATCCTCATGTGCCGGTCACATTGCCTTCATATCCCCATGTGCCGGTCGCATTGCCTTCGTATCCTCATGTGCCGGTCGCATTGCCTTCATATCCTCATGTGCCGGTCACATTGCCTTCATATCCTCATGTGCCGGTCGCATTGCCTTCATATCCTCATGTGCCGGTCACATTGCCTTCATATCCCCATGTGCCGGTCACATTGCCTTCATATCCCCATGTGCCGGTCACATTGCCTTCATATCCTCATGTGCCGGTCACATTGCCTTCATATCCTCATGTGCCGGTCACATTGCCTTCATATCCCCATGTGCCGGTCACATTGCCTTCGTATCCCCATGTGCCGGTCGCATTGCCTTCGTATCCTCATGTGCCGGTCGCATTGCCTTCGTATCCTCATGTGCCGGTCACATTGCCTTCATATCCTCATGTGCCGGTCACATTGCCTTCGTATCCTCATGTGCCGGTCACATTGCCTTCATATCCTCATGTGCCGGTCACATTGCCTTCATATCCCCATGTGCCGGTCACATTGCCTTCGTATCCTCATGTGCCGGTCGCATTGCCTTCATATCCTCATGTGCCGGTCGCATTGCCTTCATATCCTCATGTGCCGGTCGCATTGCCTTCATATCCCCATGTGCCGGTCACATTGCCTTCATATCCCCATGTGCCGGTCGCATTGCCTTCATATCCCCATGTGCCGGTCACATTGCCTTCATATCCCCATGTGCCGGTCACATTGCCTTCGTATCCTCATGTGCCGGTCACATTGCCTTCGTATCCTCATGTGCCGGTCGCATTGCCTTCATATCCTCATGTGCCGGTCACATTGCCTTCGTATCCCCATGTGCCGGTCACATTGCCTTCGTATCCCCATGTGCCGGTCGCATTGCCTTCGTATCCTCATGTGCCGGTCACATTGCCTTCGTATCCTCATGTGCCGGTCACATTGCCTTCATATCCTCATGTGCCGGTCACATTGCCTTCGTATCCTCATGTGCCGGTCACATTGCCTTCATATCCTCATGTGCCGGTCGCATTGCCTTCATATCCTCATGTGCCGGTCGCATTGCCTTCATATCCTCATGTGCCGGTCACATTGCCTTCGTATCCTCATGTGCCGGTCACATTGCCTTCGTATCCTCATGTGCCGGTCACATTGCCTTCGTATCCTCATGTGCCGGTCACATTGCCTTCATATCCCCATGTGCCGGTCGCATTGCCTTCATATCCTCATGTGCCGGTCGCATTGCCTTCATATCCTCATGTGCCGGTCGCATTGCCTTCGTATCCTCATGTGCCGGTCACATTGCCTTCATATCCTCATGTGCCGGTCACATTGCCTTCGTATCCTCATGTGCCGGTCACATTGCCTTCATATCCCCATGTGCCGGTCGCATTGCCTTCATATCCTCATGTGCCGGTCACATTGCCTTCATATCCTCATGTGCCGGTCGCATTGCCTTCATATCCTCATGTGCCGGTCACATTGCCTTCATATCCTCATGTGCCGGTCGCATTGCCTTCATCTCCTCATGTGCCGGTCACATTGCCTTCATATCCCCATGTGCCGGTCGCATTGCCTTCATATCCTCATGTGCCGGTCGCATTGCCTTCATATCCTCATGTGCCGGTCGCATTGCCTTCATATCCTCATGTGCCGGTCACATTGCCTTCATATCCTCATGTGCCGGTCGCATTGCCTTCATATCCTCATGTGCCGGTCACATTGCCTTCATATCCCCATGTGCCGGTCGCATTGCCTTCGTATCCTCATGTGCCGGTCACATTGCCTTCGTATCCTCATGTGCCGGTCGCATTGCCTTCATATCCTCATGTGCCGGTCACATTGCCTTCATATCCTCATGTGCCGGTCACATTGCCTTCATATCCCCATGTGCCGGTCGCATTGCCTTCGTATCCTCATGTGCCGGTCACATTGCCTTCGTATCCTCATGTGCCGGTCGCATTGCCTTCGTATCCTCATGTGCCGGTCACATTGCCTTCATATCCTCATGTGCCGGTCACATTGCCTTCATATCCTCATGTGCCGGTCGCATTGCCTTCATATCCTCATGTGCCGGTCACATTGCCTTCATATCCTCATGTGCCGGTCGCATTGCCTTCATATCCTCATGTGCCGGTCGCATTGCCTTCGTATCCTCATGTGCCGGTCACATTGCCTTCATATCCTCATGTGCCGGTCGCATTGCCTTCATATCCTCATGTGCCGGTCGCATTGCCTTCGTATCCTCATGTGCCGGTCGCATTGCCTTCATATCCTCATGTGCCGGTCGCATTGCCTTCATATCCTCATGTGCCGGTCGCATTGCCTTCGTATCCTCATGTGCCGGTCGCATTGCCTTCGTATCCTCATGTGCCGGTCACATTGCCTTCATATCCTCATGTGCCGGTCGCATTGCCTTCGTATCCTCATGTGCCGGTCGCATTGCCTTCATATCCTCATGTGCCGGTCACATTGCCTTCATATCCTCATGTGCCGGTCACATTGCCTTCATATCCTCATGTGCCGGTCGCATTGCCTTCATATCCTCATGTGCCGGTCACATTGCCTTCGTATCCTCATGTGCCGGTCACATTGCCTTCATATCCTCATGTGCCGGTCACATTGCCTTCGTATCCTCATGTGCCGGTCACATTGCCTTCATATCCTCATGTGCCGGTCACATTGCCTTCATATCCTCATGTGCCGGTCACATTGCCTTCATATCCCCATGTGCCGGTCACATTGCCTTCATATCCTCATGTGCCGGTCACATTGCCTTCGTATCCTCATGTGCCGGTCACATTGCCTTCATATCCTCATGTGCCGGTCACATTGCCTTCATATCCCATGTGCCGGTCACATTGCCTTCATATCCCCATGTGCCGGTCACATTGCCTTCATATCCCCATGTGCCGGTCGCATTGCCTTCATATCCCATGTGCCGGTCACATTGCCTTCATATCCTCATGTGCCGGTCACATTGCCTTCATATCCCCATGTGCCGGTCACATTGCCTTCATATCCCATGTGCCGGTCACATTGCCTTCATATCCCCATGTGCCGGTCACATTGCCTTCATATCCCATGTGCCGGTCGCATTGCCTTCATATCCCCATGTGCCGGTCACATTGCCTTCATATCCTCATGTGCCGGTCACATTGCCTTCATATCCCATGTGCCGGTCGCATTGCCTTCATATCCCATGTGCCGGTCACATTGCCTTCATATCCTCATGTGCCGGTCGCATTGCCTTCATATCCCATGTGCCGGTCACATTGCCTTCATATCCTCATGTGCCGGTCACATTGCCTTCATATCCTCATGTGCCGGTCACATTGCCTTCATATCCTCATGTGCCGGTCACATTGCCTTCGTATCCCCATGTGCCGGTCACATTGCCTTCATATCCCATGTGCCGGTCACATTGCCTTCATATCCCATGTGCCGGTCACATTGCCTTCATATCCTCATGTGCCGGTCACATTGCCTTCATATCCCATGTGCCGGTCACATTGCCTTCATATCCTCATGTGCCGGTCACATTGCCTTCATATCCTCATGTGCCGGTCGCATTGCCTTCATATCCTCATGTGCCGGTCACATTGCCTTCATATCCTCATGTGCCGGTCACATTGCCTTCATATCCCCATGTGCCGGTCACATTGCCTTCATATCCCCATGTGCCGGTCGCATTGCCTTCATATCCTCATGTGCCGGTCACATTGCCTTCATATCCTCATGTGCCGGTCACATTGCCTTCATATCCTCATGTGCCGGTCACATTGCCTTCATATCCTCATGTGCCGGTCACATTGCCTTCGTATCCTCATGTGCCGGTCACATTGCCTTCATATCCTCATGTGCCGGTCACATTGCCTTCATATCCTCATGTGCCGGTCACATTGCCTTCATATCCTCATGTGCCGGTCACATTGCCTTCATATCCTCATGTGCCGGTCACATTGCCTTCATATCCCCATGTGCCGGTCACATTGCCTTCATATCCCCATGTGCCGGTCACATTGCCTTCATATCCCATGTGCCGGTCACATTGCCTTCATATCCCCATGTGCCGGTCACATTGCCTTCATATCCTCATGTGCCGGTCACATTGCCTTCATATCCCCATGTGCCGGTCACATTGCCTTCATATCCCCATGTGCCGGTCACATTGCCTTCATATCCCATGTGCCGGTCACATTGCCTTCATATCCCCATGTGCCGGTCACATTGCCTTCATATCCTCATGTGCCGGTCACATTGCCTTCATATCCTCATGTGCCGGTCACATTGCCTTCATATCCTCATGTGCCGGTCACATTGCCTTCGTATCCTCATGTGCCGGTCGCATTGCCTTCATATCCTGTGCCGGTCGCATTGCCTTCATATCCTCATGTGCCGGTCACATTGCCTTCATATCCTCATGTGCCGGTCACATTGCCTTCGTATCCTCATGTGCCGGTCGCATTGCCTTCATATCCTCATGTGCCGGTCACATTGCCTTCATATCCTCATGTGCCGGTCACATTGCCTTCATATCCTCATGTGCCGGTCGCATTGCCTTCATATCCTCATGTGCCGGTCACATTGCCTTCGTATCCCCATGTGCCGGTCACATTGCCTTCGTATCCTCATGTGCCGGTCACATTGCCTTCATATCCTCATGTGCCGGTCACATTGCCTTCGTATCCCATGTGCCGGTCACATTGCCTTCGTATCCTCATGTGCCGGTCGCATTGCCTTCATATCCTCATGTGCCGGTCACATTGCCTTCGTATCCTCATGTGCCGGTCACATTGCCTTCATATCCTCATGTGCCGGTCACATTGCCTTCGTATCCCCATGTGCCGGTCGCATTGCCTTCGTATCCTCATGTGCCGGTCGCATTGCCTTCATATCCTCATGTGCCGGTCGCATTGCCTTCATATCCTCATGTGCCGGTCACATTGCCTTCATATCCTCATGTGCCGGTCACATTGCCTTCGTATCCCATGTGCCGGTCACATTGCCTTCATATCCTCATGTGCCGGTCACATTGCCTTCATATCCCATGTGCCGGTCACATTGCCTTCATATCCCATGTGCCGGTCACATTGCCTTCGTATCCTCATGTGCCGGTCACATTGCCTTCGTATCCTCATGTGCCGGTCACATTGCCTTCATATCCTCATGTGCCGGTCGCATTGCCTTCATATCCTCATGTGCCGGTCGCATTGCCTTCGTATCCCCATGTGCCGGTCGCATTGCCTTCATATCCCCATGTGCCGGTCACATTGCCTTCATATCCCCATGTGCCGGTCGCATTGCCTTCATATCCTCATGTGCCGGTCACATTGCCTTCATCTCCTCATGTGCCGGTCACATTGCCTTCATATCCCCATGTGCCGGTCACATTGCCTTCATATCCTCATGTGCCGGTCACATTGCCTTCATATCCTCATGTGCCGGTCACATTGCCTTCGTATCCTCATGTGCCGGTCGCATTGCCTTCATATCCTCATGTGCCGGTCGCATTGCCTTCATATCCTCATGTGCCGGTCGCATTGCCTTCGTATCCTCATGTGCCGGTCACATTGCCTTCGTATCCTCATGTGCCGGTCGCATTGCCTTCATATCCCCATGTGCCGGTCGCATTGCCTTCGTATCCTCATGTGCCGGTCACATTGCCTTCATATCCTCATGTGCCGGTCACATTGCCTTCGTATCCTCATGTGCCGGTCACATTGCCTTCATATCCCATGTGCCGGTCGCATTGCCTTCGTATCCCATGTGCCGGTCACATTGCCTTCATATCCTCATGTGCCGGTCACATTGCCTTCATATCCCATGTGCCGGTCACATTGCCTTCGTATCCCATGTGCCGGTCACATTGCCTTCATATCCCCATGTGCCGGTCACATTGCCTTCATATCCTCATGTGCCGGTCACATTGCCTTCATATCCTCATGTGCCGGTCACATTGCCTTCGTATCCCATGTGCCGGTCGCATTGCCTTCATATCCTCATGTGCCGGTCGCATTGCCTTCGTATCCTCATGTGCCGGTCACATTGCCTTCATATCCCCATGTGCCGGTCGCATTGCCTTCGTATCCTCATGTGCCGGTCACATTGCCTTCATATCCTCATGTGCCGGTCACATTGCCTTCGTATCCCCATGTGCCGGTCACATTGCCTTCGTATCCTCATGTGCCGGTCACATTGCCTTCATATCCTCATGTGCCGGTCACATTGCCTTCGTATCCCCATGTGCCGGTCACATTGCCTTCATATCCCCATGTGCCGGTCACATTGCCTTCATATCCTCATGTGCCGGTCACATTGCCTTCATCTCCTCATGTGCCGGTCACATTGCCTTCATATCCCCATGTGCCGGTCACATTGCCTTCATATCCTCATGTGCCGGTCACATTGCCTTCGTATCCCCATGTGCCGGTCACATTGCCTTCGTATCCCCATGTGCCGGTCACATTGCCTTCGTCTCCTCATGTGCCGGTCACATTGCCTTCGTATCCCCATGTGCCGGTCACATTGCCTTCGTATCCCCATGTGCCGGTCGCATTGCCTTCATATCCTCATGTGCCGGTCACATTGCCTTCATATCCCATGTGCCGGTCACATTGCCTTCGTATCCCCATGTGCCGGTCGCATTGCCTTCATATCCTCATGTGCCGGTCACATTGCCTTCATATCCCATGTGCCGGTCACATTGCCTTCATATCCCCATGTGCCGGTCACATTGCCTTCATATCCCCATGTGCCGGTCACATTGCCTTCATATCCTCATGTGCCGGTCACATTGCCTTCGTATCCCCATGTGCCGGTCACATTGCCTTCGTATCCTCATGTGCCGGTCACATTGCCTTCATATCCTCATGTGCCGGTCACATTGCCTTCATATCCCCATGTGCCGGTCACATTGCCTTCGTATCCCCATGTGCCGGTCACATTGCCTTCGTATCCCCATGTGCCGGTCGCATTGCCTTCGTATCCTCATGTGCCGGTCACATTGCCTTCGTCTCCTCATGTGCCGGTCACATTGCCTTCGTCTCCTCATGTGCCGGTCACATTGCCTTCGTATCCTCATGTGCCGGTCACATTGCCTTCATATCCCCATGTGCCGGTCACATTGCCTTCGTATCCTCATGTGCCGGTCACATTGCCTTCGTATCCTCATGTGCCGGTCACATTGCCTTCGTATCCCCATGTGCCGGTCACATTGCCTTCGTATCCCCATGTGCCGGTCGCATTGCCTTCATATCCTCATGTGCCGGTCGCATTGCCTTCATATCCCCATGTGCCGGTCGCATTGCCTTCGTATCCCCATGTGCCGGTCGCATTGCCTTCATATCCTCATGTGCCGGTCACATTGCCTTCATATCCCCATGTGCCGGTCACATTGCCTTCATATCCCCATGTGCCGGTCACATTGCCTTCATATCCCCATGTGCCGGTCACATTGCCTTCGTATCCTCATGTGCCGGTCACATTGCCTTCATATCCTCATGTGCCGGTCGCATTGCCTTCGTATCCCCATGTGCCGGTCGCATTGCCTTCATATCCTCATGTGCCGGTCACATTGCCTTCGTATCCTCATGTGCCGGTCGCATTGCCTTCATATCCTCATGTGCCGGTCGCATTGCCTTCATATCCCCATGTGCCGGTCACATTGCCTTCATATCCTCATGTGCCGGTCACATTGCCTTCGTATCCCCATGTGCCGGTCGCATTGCCTTCGTATCCTCATGTGCCGGTCGCATTGCCTTCATATCCTCATGTGCCGGTCACATTGCCTTCATATCCTCATGTGCCGGTCACATTGCCTTCATATCCTCATGTGCCGGTCACATTGCCTTCGTATCCTCATGTGCCGGTCGCATTGCCTTCATATCCCCATGTGCCGGTCACATTGCCTTCATATCCTCATGTGCCGGTCACATTGCCTTCATATCCTCATGTGCCGGTCACATTGCCTTCGTATCCTCATGTGCCGGTCGCATTGCCTTCATATCCCATGTGCCGGTCGCATTGCCTTCATATCCTCATGTGCCGGTCACATTGCCTTCATATCCTCATGTGCCGGTCACATTGCCTTCATATCCTCATGTGCCGGTCACATTGCCTTCATATCCTCATGTGCCGGTCACATTGCCTTCATATCCCCATGTGCCGGTCGCATTGCCTTCATATCCTCATGTGCCGGTCACATTGCCTTCATATCCTCATGTGCCGGTCACATTGCCTTCATATCCCCATGTGCCGGTCACATTGCCTTCATATCCCATGTGCCGGTCACATTGCCTTCATATCCCCATGTGCCGGTCACATTGCCTTCGTATCCTCATGTGCCGGTCGCATTGCCTTCATATCCTCATGTGCCGGTCGCATTGCCTTCATATCCTCATGTGCCGGTCGCATTGCCTTCATATCCCCATGTGCCGGTCGCATTGCCTTCGTATCCTCATGTGCCGGTCACATTGCCTTCATATCCCCATGTGCCGGTCGCATTGCCTTCGTATCCCCATGTGCCGGTCGCATTGCCTTCATATCCTCATGTGCCGGTCACATTGCCTTCATATCCCCATGTGCCGGTCACATTGCCTTCATATCCCCATGTGCCGGTCGCATTGCCTTCGTATCCCCATGTGCCGGTCGCATTGCCTTCGTATCCTCATGTGCCGGTCGCATTGCCTTCATATCCCCATGTGCCGGTCACATTGCCTTCATATCCCCATGTGCCGGTCGCATTGCCTTCATATCCCCATGTGCCGGTCACATTGCCTTCATATCCCCATGTGCCGGTCACATTGCCTTCATATCCTCATGTGCCGGTCGCATTGCCTTCGTATCCCCATGTGCCGGTCGCATTGCCTTCGTATCCTCATGTGCCGGTCGCATTGCCTTCATATCCCCATGTGCCGGTCACATTGCCTTCATATCCCATGTGCCGGTCGCATTGCCTTCATATCCCCATGTGCCGGTCACATTGCCTTCATATCCTCATGTGCCGGTCACATTGCCTTCGTATCCCCATGTGCCGGTCGCATTGCCTTCGTATCCCCATGTGCCGGTCACATTGCCTTCATATCCTCATGTGCCGGTCACATTGCCTTCGTATCCCCATGTGCCGGTCGCATTGCCTTCGTATCCTCATGTGCCGGTCGCATTGCCTTCGTATCCTCATGTGCCGGTCACATTGCCTTCGTATCCCCATGTGCCGGTCGCATTGCCTTCGTATCCTCATGTGCCGGTCGCATTGCCTTCATATCCTCATGTGCCGGTCACATTGCCTTCATATCCTCATGTGCCGGTCACATTGCCTTCGTATCCTCATGTGCCGGTCGCATTGCCTTCGTATCCTCATGTGCCGGTCGCATTGCCTTCGTATCCTCATGTGCCGGTCGCATTGCCTTCATATCCTCATGTGCCGGTCACATTGCCTTCGTATCCTCATGTGCCGGTCGCATTGCCTTCATATCCTCATGTGCCGGTCACATTGCCTTCGTATCCTCATGTGCCGGTCACATTGCCTTCATATCCCCATGTGCCGGTCGCATTGCCTTCATATCCCCATGTGCCGGTCACATTGCCTTCATATCCCCATGTGCCGGTCGCATTGCCTTCGTATCCCCATGTGCCGGTCACATTGCCTTCATATCCCCATGTGCCGGTCGCATTGCCTTCATATCCCCATGTGCCGGTCACATTGCCTTCATATCCTCATGTGCCGGTCACATTGCCTTCATATCCTCATGTGCCGGTCACATTGCCTTCGTATCCCCATGTGCCGGTCACATTGCCTTCGTATCCCCATGTGCCGGTCGCATTGCCTTCATATCCCCATGTGCCGGTCACATTGCCTTCATATCCCCATGTGCCGGTCGCATTGCCTTCGTATCCCCATGTGCCGGTCACATTGCCTTCATATCCCCATGTGCCGGTCGCATTGCCTTCATATCCCCATGTGCCGGTCACATTGCCTTCATATCCTCATGTGCCGGTCACATTGCCTTCGTCTCCTCATGTGCCGGTCGCATTGCCTTCGTATCCCCATGTGCCGGTCACATTGCCTTCGTATCCTCATGTGCCGGTCGCATTGCCTTCATATCCCCATGTGCCGGTCACATTGCCTTCGTATCCCCATGTGCCGGTCACATTGCCTTCATATCCTCATGTGCCGGTCACATTGCCTTCGTCTCCTCATGTGCCGGTCACATTGCCTTCATATCCCCATGTGCCGGTCGCATTGCCTTCATATCCTCATGTGCCGGTCACATTGCCTTCATATCCCCATGTGCCGGTCGCATTGCCTTCATATCCTCATGTGCCGGTCACATTGCCTTCGTATCCTCATGTGCCGGTCACATTGCCTTCATATCCTCATGTGCCGGTCACATTGCCTTCGTCTCCTCATGTGCCGGTCACATTGCCTTCATATCCCCATGTGCCGGTCGCATTGCCTTCGTATCCTCATGTGCCGGTCACATTGCCTTCGTATCCTCATGTGCCGGTCACATTGCCTTCGTATCCTCATGTGCCGGTCACATTGCCTTCGTATCCCCATGTGCCGGTCGCATTGCCTTCGTATCCTCATGTGCCGGTCACATTGCCTTCATATCCCCATGTGCGGGTCGCATTGCCTTCATATCCTCATGTGCCGGTCACATTGCCTTCGTATCCCCATGTGCCGGTCACATTGCCTTCGTATCCTCATGTGCCGGTCACATTGCCTTCATATCCCCATGTGCCGGTCACATTGCCTTCGTATCCTCATGTGCCGGTCACATTGCCTTCGTATCCCCATGTGCCGGTCACATTGCCTTCATATCCCCATGTGCCGGTCGCATTGCCTTCATATCCCCATGTGCCGGTCACATTGCCTTCATATCCCCATGTGCCGGTCGCATTGCCTTCATATCCCCATGTGCCGGTCACATTGCCTTCATATCCCCATGTGCCGGTCACATTGCCTTCGTATCCTCATGTGCCGGTCACATTGCCTTCGTATCCCCATGTGCCGGTCGCATTGCCTTCATATCCTCATGTGCCGGTCGCATTGCCTTCGTATCCTCATGTGCCGGTCACATTGCCTTCATATCCTCATGTGCCGGTCGCATTGCCTTCGTATCCCCATGTGCCGGTCGCATTGCCTTCATATCCCCATGTGCCGGTCGCATTGCCTTCATATCCTCATGTGCCGGTCACATTGCCTTCGTATCCCCATGTGCCGGTCACATTGCCTTCGTATCCTCATGTGCCGGTCGCATTGCCTTCATATCCCCATGTGCCGGTCACATTGCCTTCATATCCCCATGTGCCGGTCGCATTGCCTTCATATCCTCATGTGCCGGTCACATTGCCTTCATCTCCTCATGTGCCGGTCACATTGCCTTCATATCCCCATGTGCCGGTCACATTGCCTTCATATCCCCATGTGCCGGTCACATTGCCTTCATATCCCCATGTGCCGGTCACATTGCCTTCGTATCCTCATGTGCCGGTCGCATTGCCTTCATATCCTCATGTGCCGGTCGCATTGCCTTCATATCCTCATGTGCCGGTCGCATTGCCTTCATATCCCCATGTGCCGGTCGCATTGCCTTCGTATCCTCATGTGCCGGTCACATTGCCTTCATATCCTCATGTGCCGGTCACATTGCCTTCGTCTCCTCATGTGCCGGTCACATTGCCTTCGTATCCCCATGTGCCGGTCGCATTGCCTTCGTATCCCCATGTGCCGGTCACATTGCCTTCATATCCCCATGTGCCGGTCACATTGCCTTCATATCCCCATGTGCCGGTCACATTGCCTTCATATCCCCATGTGCCGGTCACATTGCCTTCATATCCTCATGTGCCGGTCACATTGCCTTCGTCTCCTCATGTGCCGGTCACATTGCCTTCGTATCCCCATGTGCCGGTCGCATTGCCTTCGTATCCCCATGTGCCGGTCGCATTGCCTTCATATCCCCATGTGCCGGTCACATTGCCTTCATATCCCCATGTGCCGGTCACATTGCCTTCATATCCTCATGTGCCGGTCACATTGCCTTCGTCTCCTCATGTGCCGGTCACATTGCCTTCGTATCCCCATGTGCCGGTCGCATTGCCTTCGTATCCCCATGTGCCGGTCACATTGCCTTCGTATCCTCATGTGCCGGTCACATTGCCTTCATATCCTCATGTGCCGGTCACATTGCCTTCATATCCCCATGTGCCGGTCACATTGCCTTCATATCCCCATGTGCCGGTCACATTGCCTTCATATCCTCATGTGCCGGTCACATTGCCTTCATATCCTCATGTGCCGGTCACATTGCCTTCGTCTCCTCATGTGCCGGTCACATTGCCTTCGTATCCCCATGTGCCGGTCGCATTGCCTTCGTATCCTCATGTGCCGGTCGCATTGCCTTCGTATCCTCATGTGCCGGTCACATTGCCTTCATATCCTCATGTGCCGGTCACATTGCCTTCATATCCCCATGTGCCGGTCACATTGCCTTCATATCCCCATGTGCCGGTCACATTGCCTTCATATCCTCATGTGCCGGTCGCATTGCCTTCGTATCCTCATGTGCCGGTCACATTGCCTTCATATCCTCATGTGCCGGTCACATTGCCTTCGTATCCTCATGTGCCGGTCACATTGCCTTCATATCCCCATGTGCCGGTCGCATTGCCTTCATATCCTCATGTGCCGGTCACATTGCCTTCATATCCTCATGTGCCGGTCGCATTGCCTTCATATCCTCATGTGCCGGTCACATTGCCTTCATATCCTCATGTGCCGGTCGCATTGCCTTCATCTCCTCATGTGCCGGTCACATTGCCTTCATATCCCCATGTGCCGGTCGCATTGCCTTCATATCCTCATGTGCCGGTCGCATTGCCTTCATATCCTCATGTGCCGGTCGCATTGCCTTCATATCCTCATGTGCCGGTCACATTGCCTTCATATCCTCATGTGCCGGTCGCATTGCCTTCATCTCCTCATGTGCCGGTCACATTGCCTTCATATCCCCATGTGCCGGTCGCATTGCCTTCGTATCCTCATGTGCCGGTCACATTGCCTTCGTATCCTCATGTGCCGGTCGCATTGCCTTCATATCCTCATGTGCCGGTCACATTGCCTTCATATCCTCATGTGCCGGTCACATTGCCTTCATATCCCCATGTGCCGGTCGCATTGCCTTCGTCTCCTCATGTGCCGGTCACATTGCCTTCGTATCCTCATGTGCCGGTCGCATTGCCTTCGTATCCTCATGTGCCGGTCACATTGCCTTCATATCCTCATGTGCCGGTCACATTGCCTTCATATCCTCATGTGCCGGTCGCATTGCCTTCATATCCTCATGTGCCGGTCACATTGCCTTCATATCCTCATGTGCCGGTCGCATTGCCTTCATATCCTCATGTGCCGGTCGCATTGCCTTCGTCTCCTCATGTGCCGGTCACATTGCCTTCATATCCTCATGTGCCGGTCGCATTGCCTTCATATCCTCATGTGCCGGTCGCATTGCCTTCGTCTCCTCATGTGCCGGTCGCATTGCCTTCATATCCTCATGTGCCGGTCGCATTGCCTTCATATCCTCATGTGCCGGTCGCATTGCCTTCGTCTCCTCATGTGCCGGTCGCATTGCCTTCGTATCCTCATGTGCCGGTCACATTGCCTTCATATCCTCATGTGCCGGTCGCATTGCCTTCGTATCCTCATGTGCCGGTCGCATTGCCTTCATATCCTCATGTGCCGGTCACATTGCCTTCATATCCTCATGTGCCGGTCACATTGCCTTCATATCCTCATGTGCCGGTCGCATTGCCTTCATATCCTCATGTGCCGGTCACATTGCCTTCGTATCCTCATGTGCCGGTCGCATTGCCTTCATATCCTCATGTGCCGGTCGCATTGCCTTCGTATCCTCATGTGCCGGTCACATTGCCTTCGTATCCTCATGTGCCGGTCGCATTGCCTTCATATCCTCATGTGCCGGTCACATTGCCTTCATATCCTCATGTGCCGGTCACATTGCCTTCATATCCTCATGTGCCGGTCACATTGCCTTCATATCCTCATGTGCCGGTCGCATTGCCTTCGTATCCTCATGTGCCGGTCATTCCAGGCTTTCGTTCGTGGGGTGCCTGTTGATAAGCAGGTGATTGGCGCAACCCCTTACAAGCAAAGCATCGCTAATCGATGTGATGGTTTCCATGGCTTCCATGCACCACCAACCGTGCCGTCCACGGCCGGGCACAGATGCGGGAGGCCGGGTTGCTCACGCTTGGATACGTCTGCGAAGCCATCTTGGGCATGCAGGTGAGGCCCAGGGTGGCAGGAGAAAGGGCATGGGTGTGTTGCTGGGTATGTGCCCAACTTGGTTCGTGACCACCATGTGCGCAAAATTCATTTATCTGGACATTTCTTGTGGATGAGGTGGGGCCACCTAGCTTGGCATCAGCCCCTCGTTAGTGTCCAGTGATTGTAGCAGTCTCCGGTGCGTTCGAGTAGGGCCATGCCAACTTTTTTTCTTTTAAGCTTAAGCACAATAATGCAAACCACCTGTTGCACCTGTCGCGGTTTTCTGAACACGGTGCGATGGAAGGGTAGCCGCTTTAGCTAGGTTATAGTTAGCCTCTAGGTCGCGGAGATGCAAGGCTAAGTGCAGTCGACTAGGCCTAGGCAGACGCGCCGTGACAGATGCCAGCTATCCGTCGGTACTCAGTACCGCGGACAGCAGGCACCGGCGCTAGACGGCAGTCATAGGCACTAGTCGCCAGGTGCACCGCGCGGACAGTACGGTGCAGTGTGCGCGGACCACGATCTCTCACCGAAGTCCCAACGTACCATGGGTCGTTGGGCATGCCGGTCAGCTCGAGGGGACAGACCCGAGGGGATGGCGGCGTCTAAAGCAATAAATGTCTTGCTGGGCAACGCAAGTGATCATCACGCTGTGGACATCATGCGCAGTGTTTCGCTAGAGCAACTTGTATTTAAACATGGGCAAAGGCAGCAAGAAGAAGAACAGGTAACGGAGTCGTCTTACATAAAAGGGAAGGGGGTAGCGGCAGACCCCAAGCACCCCATTGATGTAGATGCGGACGACGATGACGTAGAAATGTCATAACAGGACCGAAAGGAGGATTCGGAGGCTACAAAGCAGATTGAGGACAGACCGAGGCGTGACAATGGGGAGGTAAACAGTAGGAATGCCGCGGAAAACTCGGCCAATGCCGCCCAGCTCCCCACCGGGGATGAGCAGTGGACAGGCAGAGAGGATCCTCGCAAGGTGGATGCCGCGCAACAGGAAAGTGCCGAGCCAGCGAGCGGCGCCCTGCGCGACTTGTTAGCCAGCGAGTGGCACCCTGCGCGACTTGTTAGCCAGCGAGTGGCACCCTGCGCGACTTGTTAGCCAGCGAGCGGCGCCCTGCGCGACTTGTTAGCCAGCGAGTGGCACCCTGCAGGACTTGTTAGCCAGCGAGCGGCACCCTGCGCGACTTGTTAGCAAGCGAGCGGCGCCCTGCGCGACTTGTTAGCCAGCGAGCGGCGCCCTGCGCGACTTGTTAGCCAGCGAGCGGCACCCTGCGCGACTTGTTAGCCAGCGAGCGGCGCCCTGCGCGACTTGTTAGCCAGCGAGCGGCACCCTGCGCGACTTGTTAGCCAGCGAGCGGCACCCTGCGCGACTTGTTAGCCAGCGAGCCGCGCCCTGCGCGACTTGTTAGCCAGCGAGCGGCGCCCTGCGCGACTTGTTAGCCAGCGAGCGGCACCCTGCGCGACTTGTTAGCCAGCGAGCAGCGCCCTGCGCGACTTGTTAGCACGATACCCGCACGTCTCGCCGGATCTAGTCTACAGGGCGAATTTCCTGGAAGACCCGCATGATATATTGAGTCCTGATCACGTGAGTCCTGTCCTACATTGGAGTGCAGAATTAAAGTGAGTGGTGCAGACATGCTCTTGCTCTCCTGCACCATGTTCAACCTGGCATTAAAATCCTTGAGCTGCCCCTCACTATGCCCCTCTGGCAATGGTGCCCCGCTGATGTGGTCATCAGGGCGGAAGGGGTCATATGGTCGCAGCACATACGCCGTACCTGGGTCAGCCCCGGGCGCTTGTCCACTGCCTGGGGCGACTGGGCTGCCCTCCTTATATATATAGCTGGCATCTGTCACGGCGCGTCTGCCTAGGCCTAGTCGACTGCACTTAGCCTCGGGCCGCGGCCTTGCGTCTCCCCGACCTAGAGGCTAACTGTTATTGGTTGACGCGACAAGCTTTTTGAGCCATTTCGGCCTGAAACAGATCTGCGGTTACAAAGATTTGGCCAGTTTTTCTTGCCAGGTGTGCGAGAGCTACATTGCTGTACAAGCTTGCCACTGTCTAGGTCTCTCTGTTAGTGGCGTAGTGGTTCCCTCGATCTGAGTTTTTCCTCCCGCGCAATATGTGACCTATGAGCCCCGGCGCCGGCAAACGGGATTCCAATGTTTTCGCTTGCCATGCGCGTAGCATTCGCCACGTTCGCCGGCTTTTCTTGGAGCAGTTTCCTAGTGGGTGGCTATCCAGCTTGGCTTATAAAGGGCAGGAGGGCACCTCTGCGTGAGAATGCTTTTGAGCGATTTTTTGGCATACACATTTGGTATGTGTGCCTCTACTGTGGACTGCAAGAGTTGGTTCACTGTTGCTATTCGTATTTTGATGTGGCCATGGATAGGGCGCTGTTCGTGGTCTATTCAAACAGCCAAACAGACAAGGATTATGGTATAGGGTACAGGGTTATGCCAAAGAGAGAACCTGTCCTGCGGCTTGCAATCTCATGCCAAGAGATGCTCTGCCAGCGTGCATTATTCCACTGGTCGCCTGTGCATGCCCCGCGGTGTTCGGATGTGAGCGCAGAAGAAGGGCGCGGCCTTGATGGATGTGCCGGCGTTTGTCGCAAGCGTCATCAACCAGGACCTGTCGCCAGGCTGTAAGTGCCACCTGCGGTAGCTCAAAGAGACTGCGCTACACTGATTTGCATGAGCACTGTCTAGCAGCAAGGGAACAAGTGTGAAATGTGTAAGATACGATGCCACTGACAGCATGCCACGTAATAGGATTTCATGCTGTTCTGGGAGGTCAGGGGATTTTTGCATATGCGAACAGCGCGGTAACCCAACTATCCCTTGCGCTGCATCTTGTTGCGGATCATGCGCGTTGTTCAGATCATTTTCTATGCAGTATGGCTGGTATGTGTCCATGCATCCTGCGAGCAGCAAGTTGGTCTGGGCGTGGCACGCGGGCATACCGCTCTGTCTTGCTTTCTTGGTGTGGTGATCCTTTCCCTTCCCCCCCCCCAGCATCCTGCGCCGCGACATGGTTGGGTACCAGCATCCTGCACCGCGACATGGTTGGGTATCCGCTTCACTCGGTGTTCTGTAGTTTGCAGTTGCATGCATCTTGTCAGCCTACGGCGGGATCATCGCAGTGGACCTGCTTATCACGTGCCTGAGGCCACATCGTTGCTGCCTTGTTGCTGCCTTGTGCTACCTTATGCTGCCTTGTCCTGCAGCGGCCAGTGCTGCCAGCCCGTGGCTTCAAGGGAGGGCCCTGTCCGTGGCCGCCAGCTATGCGCCCGTGGTATGTGGAAAAGGGCGTGTTGCACCCAGCTATGCGCGCGTGGGACGTGAATGTAGGGCAAGTTGGCAGCCAGCGATGCGCCCACGGTGCATGGATACAGGGCAAGTTTGCACCCAGCAACCCACGTGCCTGAGGGGTGTGTAGGTAAGTCAATAGCCACTGCCGCCGGGTGGCTCAGCCATTTTTGCATCCAGACTTGACCAGGGAGAAAGGTTTTGTCGTTTGGGCCATTGATAGCAGCGCAGTGGCCCCCCAGTGGGATAGAAGCCACGCCGATTACCAAAAGGATGATAAGCTGTTGAAGGCTTGGCTAACTGGTATACTTGGTAAAGGGAGGAGCCAATAGCTCCTTCCTCACTGTTTTTATCTGTAACAAATTCTGTCTTGTTAATCCTTGACACATGTGTTGTTGTAGCCCCATGGGTGAAATTACGTCACTACGAGGATTCGAATGCAGGACCTTTTGCAGACGTTTCGCGACTTTCTGGCGGGTCTCCTGATCGGAAGGCATCCCAAACGACAGCCCAACTGGAAAAGCTCTTTACTGGAGAGCAGTGCCAGTGCGTCTGGGATTCCCTATGAGCTACCATCGTAACCCCAAACGATCGTAGCCCCACGGGGGGCAGATGTGAGTAGGAAGTATCACCCACATGGTCACTCACAGCCGAAGTCGTCAATCGTGGCTCAAGTTTGACCAGGGCTGGACTCTGGACCGCCCCAGCCAGCACCTCGTGCATGCCAACGTAAGTGTTGCCTGTTTTCATCGAGCCTGATGAAGCTGACAGGGTTGCTTGTGTGTGCAACTTGCGGTCGATACCAGGTGGGCCCAGAGCTCCAATCGCAGCTTCTCCAGATCACCGTTGGCGCCATCTCGCAGGGCAGGTAAAGGAGGGTGAATGAGTCGTGATGGGTAGGCAGCGCTCCTCGGATCTGCTGCTCTCAAATTCCTGGTGGGCGCATCGGAAAGCAATGCCTGTGAGATAGGGGGGCTTGGTGCGTGCTGACTTCTGTGCCTCAACTTGATGGTGTCAGCATAGATGGCAAGTTGTCCTGCGACATTCTGGTGTCTTCCTGGGTTAATTTTTTTTGCTAGGGTGGTACATCCTGCCAGCAGCTAGTAAGTGCTTCGTTGTTGCAGTCAGTCCTTTTTTTTAATTCCCTAAGGAAGAACTGGAGCGAAAGGGTGCAGTATTGATGTATTGGCTTTGTATGCACTGGCCACCTGCTGGTGTTCTACCCCAAAGCCAGGCACAGTAAAAGGAACATGGTAGCAGCTGTATGGTCGACCTGTCGCAACTGGCAAAAAATTGCGGACCATTAATGCGGTATGTATCCTGACACCTCCAGCGCCCTTGTCTTGTGGCTACAGCGGCCATGCACATGATGGCCTGATCACCTTCCCCAGCTTTGCCCCATTCCTTGGATAGCGTCCTTGGCTGCCCATGATAACATTTTGTGTTCGAAGTTTCTTGAAACCTAGCTGTCCTTCCTTGCCATCCTCCACTTGTCTATCTGGACTCCCAGGCACCCAGCGCTGAATGTGGGTGGCTTGAGGGCGCTCTCCTACCTCTGCTCCAGGGTGTCCCAGGGTGCCCTGCAGCCCTTGCTGCGGCCCGTCCTGCAGCCGCTGATGGCTGCCCTTGCGGAGATTATTGCACAGGTGCGTGCCTGGTCGGTTTCTGCCGTTGGCTCCCTTGAAATCAGACCCATTTAAAGCGGGTGGGCTGTCGGTGTGACCTTTCTGCCTGCTGTCCCTCAAGCCGCCCAGCTTGGATGCATGGCATGCAACATCACTTTATTGGATGTTGAAACATGCATGTCGGGGCTAGACGTATGTTTTCACAGTTTTTTCACCCAGTGCCATCGACTGTAAATCCACAATCACTGCAGCCCAAAATATTGCATCATACATTTTTTACATTTTTGTGTGCTAGGCTTTATACGTACTGCCTATACCACATCTTCAAACTCAGTGCACATCATTATCAAGTTGGTTATTGTAACACCATGCTGGGGACCCAGCATACTCGAACGCAAGGTGTTGCCCCTCTTAGCAGCGTGGGTGGGTGGGTGGGTGGGTGGGTGGGTGGGTGGGTGGGTGGGTGGGTGGGTGGGTGGGTGGGTGGGTGGGTGGGTGGGTGGGTGGGTGGGTGGGTGGGTGGGTGGTGGGTGGGTGGGTGGGTGGGTGGGTGGGTGGGTGGGTGGGTGGGTGGGTGGGTGGGTGGGTGGGTGGGTGGGTGGGTGGGTGGGTGGGTGGGTGGGAGCTGAAAAGAGGTCTCCCAACGTCCCCTACACCAGTCTAAGTAATGACTGCCCATCACAGTTGCGCCACGCGTGACGGCTGGCGCAGGTACAAGGTCTAGTGACGTATGTTAGAAGCTACCTAGGGCTGCACTTCGGAACCACACTCAGGGTCGGCACAAAAAGGCCGGCCGGTGCAGTACCCTCATGACAAGCGCTAGTCTTACGCTACCTAGGGCAGGTCGGTCCCCTTTGAGCCCGTCCACGCGTCATATATATAATGAGCGAAGCTCGACAAATACATTTCTTGTTTTTGGTACATTGGATTTCCTTTCCACCAAGAAAAACATTCATTTTGCCTTCTAGTGTGCTAGGCTTTATACGTACAACCTATACCACACCTTCAAAATCAGTACACTTCATTATCAATCTGGTTATTGTAGCACCATGCTGGGGGCCCAGCATACTCAAACACAAGGTGTTGCCCCCACACCTCCTACCTAGCCACCAAGGCTGTCGCCAGCCTAGGTGCTAAGTTTTTTTCCGGCCATGGCCCCCCTCCTGCACGCTGCCGCGGCTTTACTGCCGCCCCCGTGTGGCCGCTGTGGTTTCCCGGCGGACGCAGGGCGGCACCCATGTCGTTCCCCCCGTTAGGGGGGCGGTTTCCAGCGGCTGCTCATGAGGCCTTATGCCCCCGGACCGTCTCTCACAAGCCCTGGATCCATCGCCAGCCCCACCCGTGAGGCTGGGATTTCCCGGCATTGAAGCCATTGTGGCTATAGGCCCTCTACCCTACCGAGACCTTGGCTTGGACGGAACTGATAAGCCAAACACCCCAACCAGGGCTTGTGATTTGGTAGGAAAATTTTAGGGCATAGATATGCCTGCCTTGCAGAACTGAACTCATTGTGTTCCCCCTAACGCATAGTGTGGGATAAAGACAAAAGGCGATAAAACAGCCAGAATTTAAGCCCCGCCAGGCGACCGTTCTTTGCTGAAAAACTGGGCAATGATGAAGAGCGCGTTCCTGCCACCAAGATTTGCTCCAGCCTCGCATCCTCCCCGTCTGGCCAAAGGCCGAAAGGTCGGGTCCGCTGTCAGGCTCCTGGCAGTTATGCACTGGCACCCCGCGCTAGCCATCTCCACGGTTAAGGCAGATTCGCCACCACCTGCGTGATTCTTTCCACCGTAGCGGCTTGCCCTGGCCTGTATGGCTCCTTCCCCGACGTTGTCCGACTAAAAAACGCAGCTCCCCCAGTGTCAGGAAGCTGCTTGCCGCACCCAGGGGTAGAGTGTAATCGGCAGTGGGCCCAGCGCCGGAAATCACATCCTTTTACTCAAATCGTAGAGCCCCCCAGCCACCAACCATTACCGTGCCGCGTATAGGTCGTATAGGTTGGTGGCGAACATAAAGAATTTTATTTTAGGCCTCTCCACGCCCGGAGAGGCGGACAGCATCGTCTTACATTCAGTGCAGCCGCCATAGCGGCCAGCTGAATTTGCCAGCAAATGCTGGGATCAAGTTGCGAAGCTGAAAAGAGGTCTCCCTACGTCCCCTACACCAGTCTAAGTAATGACTGCCCATCACAGTTGCGCCACGCCTGACGGCTGGCGCAGGTACAAGGTCTAGTGACGTACGTTAGAAGCTACCTAGGCCTGCACTTCGGAACCACACTCAGCCTCGGCACAAAAAGGCTGGCCGGTGCAGTACCCTCGTGACAAGCGCTAGTATTACGCTACCTACGTACGGCAGGTCGGTCCCCTTTGAGCCCGCCCACGCGTCATATATAAAATGAGCGAAGCCCAACAAATGCACCTATGGCACCACCTGCCAATTGATTTTAAGTTTATGAGGAAGAGGTCACCTCCAGATCTCTCTCTACATGCGCCAGAATTATTGAGTCTTGATCTCCAGTCATGTTTTTGCATTCTAAGCATAGTTTTGGCATTACTCTACTCCAGGAAGGCCGCTATTTCCCTTTGATAGCCCTGGACGAGCATCATGGGGCCCGCTGAGGGGCTGGATGGATCCCACTGAGAGGGCTGACTGTCATTAGTGTGCCCATCGCATTCATGGCTTACCCTTGCTTCAGAGTGCTCTGCAGCTCCCGCCAAAGGGGTGCTTGACGTCTGAAATTGGTCATTCGATTCCCATGCATCTGCTTTGCATTGTGGTTCCCCCCACTCCGCAGGCGGATGAGGAAATGCTGGCGTTGGCACTTGACTCCCTCACACAGCTCATGAACGTCGGTGGGTGCTGGGGGTCATGCAATACATCCAGCTGACCGTGGTTGGTAGGCGCTGGAGTTATTCCAACATTGTCATAGATACATGTGAAATGTGACCTGGGCGATACGCCTGACGCGGTAGCTGAGTCATCTGCTACCATTAGTGGATGGTGCAGGTTGGTAAGCTTATCATGTCCCTCTTAAGGAAAAAGGTCCCATGCTGTACCCTAGTGTGTAACACCATGCGATCGTTTCGTTGAAATACTGATATGTGTATCAGGCAATCTATGCCCACCCTGTGAAGCCTGACGATTAAATGACGTTTTTTTAGTAATTAGTTGTACAACTGGTCGACCAAACTGAAATAATGAAGGCCTAGAGTAAGAGTTTGAACTATACCCACTAACGAACTATAAAAAAAATATGACGGGCACCGTGTAGCGGTGTGTCGCTGACCAAGCGCAGCAGCATGAGTGCTTTCTGCCCCCCCAAAAGGTACGCGCTCCAAGGGGTGTCCCTGAAACCATGGTAGCGTCTGTCCCATGTTTCACTCCAGCGGACAAGGATAGGGTTAAAGGACAAACATGCTGGTATGACCACGGGAAGGATAGTTGGGTAGAGCAAGAAGAAAGCATAGGGAGAGTGGGTAGGTCTCAGGGAGCACGCAAGGGGGTTGGATCTAAGTGTGGGGACATCAGGCCCTCTACTGCCCTAGGTTACAATAATTATTCCTGCCTTTCCTGCCTCCTGCCCACGTAGACAGATGCATTTAGCAGAGTCCCCTGTGTAGATGCCCAAGTCTTGGTATGGTAGCTGGTATCCTCTGGCGTCCATCGCAAGTGCGCTGATGCTCACCACCTGTGGTTGCATGCCCCTCTGCAGATCCCGCCACCACCTCGCAGATGGAAGGCGCGCTGTCCCCCCACATCCTGGCCAAGTGGGTGACCCACATCGACAACCCACTCATATCCTCGTCCGCGTTTGAGGTTCTCGAGGTGCGCGGAGCGGACCACTCTAGCCTGATGTTGAAGTGGAAGCCTTGAAGAAGTTGCTGTGTTGGCCCCAGTTGGTCAGCTAGTGGAGTTGCCTGTTGGTGGCACTTCTTTTTCCTCATGTTTCACCACGTCACTGTATGCATTCAAACCCCATCGGCCATTTCTTGCGGCGCTGTAGAGTACTTCGTCCAAAATGCGTGTCTCTGCACGGTGACATCTTTCCAGGCACTGCGGTAGCAGCAGCACAAGCATCACTGATTGGGTATCCTTAGGCCGTCGGCTGGCAAGATGCACGGCGCGGCATGTTAATGCTCGCCGTTCCCACATACGCTGCAGCACGCTCATGTCCGATGGGATTGTCTATCTATTTGGCACTGTGCTGGATGCGATGGTCTCTTAGCCATCCCAATACTGCCCCCTTCTTTGACCAGGCACTGCGCCGCATGCTCCTGCGCTCCCTATACTTGCACCGGTAACGTGACAGGCGATGGCCAACAACCCCGGTTGCATCTCGCCCCTCTTCCTGCGCTCGCTCCCTTCTATCTCTGACGTCTTGGCACATGTGAGTATACCCCCTAATGGGCGCGGTGGTTGCCTCACGATGGGCGCGGTGGTTGCCTCACGATGGGCGCGGTGGTTGCCTCACGATGGGCGCGGTGGTTGCCTCACGATGGGCGCGGTGGTTGCCTCACGATGGGCGCGGTGGTTGCCTCACGATGGGCGCGGTGGTTGCCTCACGATGGGCGCGGTGGTTGCCTCACGATGGGCGCGGTGGTTGCCTCACGATGGGCGCGGTGGTTGCCTCACGATGGGCGCGGTGGTTGCCTCACGATGGGCGCGGTGGTTGCCTCATGATGGGCGCGGTGGTTGCCTCACGATGGGCGCGGTGGTTGCCTCACGATGGGCGCGGTGGTTGCCTCACGATGGGCGCGGTGGTTGCCTCACGATGGGCGCGGTGGTTGCCTCACGATGGGCGCGGTGGTTGCCTCACGATGGGCGCGGTGGTTGCCTCACGATGGGCGCGGTGGTTGCCTCACGATGGGCGCGGTGGTTGCCTCACGATGGGCGCGGTGGTTGCCTCACGATGGGCGCGGTGGTTGCCTCACGATGGGCGCGGTGGTTGCCTCACGATGGGCGCGGTGGTTGCTTCACGATGGGCGCGGTGGTTGCCTCACGATGGGCGCGGTGGTTGCCTCACGATGGGCGCGGTGGTTGCCTCACGATGGGCGCGGTGGTTGCCTCACGATGGGCGCGGTGGTTGCCTCACGATGGGCGCGGTGGTTGCCTCACGATGGGCGCGGTGGTTGCCTCACGATGGGCGCGGTGGTTGCCTCACGATGGGCGCGGTGGTTGCCTCACGATGGGCGCGGTGGTTGCCTCACGATGGGCGCGGTGGTTGCCTCACGATGGGCGCGGTGGTTGCCTCATGATGGGCGCGGTGGTTGCCTCACGATGGGCGCGGTGGTTGCCTCACGATGGGCGCGGTGGTTGCCTCACGATGGGCGCGGTGGTTGCCTCACGATGGGCGCGGTGGTTGCCTCACGATGGGCGCGGTGGTTGCCTCACGATGGGCGCGGTGGTTGCCTCACGATGGGCGCGGTGGTTGCCTCACGATGGGCGCGGTGGTTGCCTCACGATAGGCGCGGTGGTTGCCTCACGATGGGCGCGGTGGTTGCCTCACGATGGGCGCGGTGGTTGCCTCACGATGGGCGCGGTGGTTGCCTCACGATGGGCGCGGTGGTTGCCTCACGATGGGCGCGGTGGTTGCCTCACGATGGGCGCGGTGGTTGCCTCACGATGGGCGCGGTGGTTGCCTCACGATGGGCGCGGTGGTTGCCTCACGATGGGCGCGGTGGTTGCCTCACGATGGGCGCGGTGGTTGCCTCACGATGGGCGCGGTGGTCGCCTCACGATGGGCGCGGTGGTCGCCTCACGATGGGCGCGGTGGTTGCCTCACGATGGGCGCGGTGGTTGCCTCACGATGGGCGCGGTGGTTGCCTCACGATGGGCGCGGTGGTTGCCTCACGATGGGCGCGGTGGTTGCCTCACGATGGGCGCGGTGGTTGCCTCACGATGGGCGCGGTGGTTGCCTCACGATGGGCGCGGTGGTTGCTTCACGATGGGCGCGGTGGTTGCCTCACGATGGGCGCGGTGGTTGCCTCACGATGGGCGCGGTGGTTGCCTCACGATGGGCGCGGTGGTTGCCTCACGATGGGCGCGGTGGTTGCCTCACGATGGGCGCGGTGGTTGCCTCACGATGGGCGCGGTGGTTGCCTCACGATGGGCGCGGTGGTTGCCTCACGATGGGCGCGGTGGTTGCCTCACGATGGGCGCGGTGGTTGCCTCACGATGGGCGCGGTGGTTGCCTCACGATGGGCGCGGTGGTTGCCTCACGATGGGCGCGGTGGTTGCCTCACGATGGGCGCGGTGGTTGCCTCACGATGGGCGCGGTGGTTGCCTCACGATGGGCGCGGTGGTTGCCTCACGATGGGCGCGGTGGTTGCCTCACGATGGGCGCGGTGGTTGCCTCACGATGGGCGCGGTGGTTGCCTCACGATGGGCGCGGTGGTTGCCTCACGATGGGCGCGGTGGTTGCCTCACGATGGGCGCGGTGGTTGCCTCACGATGGGCGCGGTGGTTGCCTCACGATGGGCGCGGTGGTTGCCTCACGATGGGCGCGGTGGTTGCCTCACGATGGGCGCGGTGGTTGCCTCACGATGGGCGCGGTGGTTGCCTCACGATGGGCGCGGTGGTTGCCTCACGATGGGCGCGGTGGTTGCCTCACGATGGGCGCGGATAGCGACGCGGTCCGCAGAGGACAGGCGCCAGCGCTGATTGCCTTTGGGTGGCTCTGCTCTCCACTCCAGCGGGCAACCCTAGTGTGAAACATGTCTGCCTTCTAGAGCATGTTCGAGGGCAATCCGAACATCATCCAAAGGGATAGCCTAAAAGGGAAGGTAAAGGTGCGTCATGCACACGGCCACCTCCTCGTTGGAATGACGCGCACACGGCCACCTCCTCGTTGGAATGACGCGCACACGGCCACCTCCTCGTTGGAATGACGCGCACACGGCCACCTCCTCGTTGGAATGACGCGCACACGGCCACCTCCTCATTGACGCGCACACGGCCACCTCCTCGTTGGAATAATGCGCACACGGCCACCTCCTCGTTGGAATGACGCGCACACGGCCACCTCCTCGTTGGAATGACGCGCACACGGCCACCTCCTCGTTGGAATGACGCGCACACGGCCACCTCCTCGTTGGAATGACGCGCACACGGCCACCTCCTCATTGGAATGACGCGCACACGGCCACCTCCTCGTTGGAATGACGCGCACACGGCCACCTCCTCGTTGGAATAACGCGCACACGGCCACCTCCTCGTTGGAATGACGCGCACACGGCCACCTCCTCGTTGGAATGACGCGCACACGGCCACCTCCTCGTTGGAATGACGCGCACACGGCCACCTCCTCGTTGGAATGACGCGCACACGGCCACCTCCTCGTTGGAATGATGCGCACACGGCCACCTCCTCGTTGGAATGACGCGCACACGGCCACCTCCTCGTTGGAATGACGCGCACACGGCCACCTCACCGATCACTCGAATGACATCCAGGCATTGTCAATAGGGACAGCCTACAATATAGAAGCGCTACCAAGTCATGATTAAAATTGACAGAACTCCAGAAGTACGGAATAAGCTGCTAAGAATCAAAACGGAACTGTTGTATGACATTTATAAAGGGAACTATCCAAGGGTATACTACTATCAGGTATGTACCAAGGTGCCAACCCCCTCCAGGACCAACCCTCGGACGCTTTCATCTTTCTTGTCACAGGGCCTGGCAAGGCTGATAGGCTGCTTGAAATGCATGGGTTTGTATTTTGGGGGGGCGTTGTAATCGCGCATCATGCTCTAGGATACCGAGGGGCTCTTGTTTTTCCCAGCACCAGTACGTCTTTGGAGTGCAGAAGCTGTCACATGGGTGGTTATGGAGTTGTCCTCTGCCTCCCCTCCTCTGCCCCCGTGCTCAGCCTCCCCTCCTCTGCCTCCCCTCCTCTGCCTCCCCTCCTCTGCCTCCCCTTGTCTCCTCACCAGGCGGACAAGCAACCCTCAGGCCTCGTGGTTGGTGTGCTGGAGCTGCTGACCCTCCTGGTCTCGGTAGGCTGCCACCTGCTGGCTGGCTGTGGCCTGTTAACGTGGGGTATATCCCGCCACTCGGGTAGCTTCCAATCTATGCCGAGTGGCCAGAGTGGCAATTGTTCTGGCCTTAACTAACGTCTCCATCTCTTGTTTCGGCATGATCGGCACCGACCTGATATTCCGCTGAGTGGTCCAGTGGCCAGCTTGCAAGGGTTGTCCACTGGTCATCGTGGACTTTGCAAGAATGTGTAGGGGAACCAGCCAACCATGTAATTTATTGTACTTGACTTTCCCCTATTGTTTCTTCCCCATGTTTTCTCCCTTATCTTTTCTTCCCTACGGTGGTCCTCCTGTCGCCGGCGCCTCGTTGGTGAATCGAATACACACTACCCATACTGGGTCTGCTACTTCATGTTATGCTGTCGCCTCCACAAAGGCGTGAATACGGCGACCAGCATCTATTGGGCTCCTCTCCCATGCCGCCGCGTTGTGACGTTAGAACCAGCAAACAGCGTGCAAGCTGGCTTGCGCATGTGTTCGCCTGGCGGCCACCTGCCATCCTACCTGCCGCATTTATGCACACTCATGGGAACCATGAACCCCCTAAGCATCCATGCAGCGTGCAGCGGTTGCAGCGGTTGAAGCCTACTGAGCGCCCAGGCAGCAGGTTGTGTTTGCCAGCCACGTGATAAAGAGGCGAGGAGAGCTGAGACACCTTTGGGCCATACTTACCGCCAGCCCCTACCCACCTCTGCTGCCATGCATTCTTTCTGCTGCCTTCTGGGGGCCCCAGCGCGTGTCACCGGAGCTGGTTGCGCAGGCCCACGCCGCCTGCTACGCCAAGCTGCTGCATCTTTTGCGCTTGAGTGACGACGTGGCCCACTTGCAGGTATGCCCCGCAGAGGACAAATGGTTGCTTGCCATCGATCTGCTTGTGGAACCTTGGGCCAATGTTGCCTGGCGAAACATTTGGGTTACATCCTCTGCCACTATTCTCCTGCATCTGTCGCTGTCATGGGGGTCATCAGTTGAGCCCTTGGACGAAAATCCTTTTGTTGGCGTAAGCACCGTCACGGAGCGCCTTTCCATGGCGTAGCAAGGTGACTATAGCTGCTGAACCCCTCCTGCACATAAATGGTTGCACTTGAAATCTCGACCGCAGAACGGCGCCGAGTGCCTGGCCCTCTTCCTCCTGGCGCTGGGTCGCGACGGCCTCCACCAGCACCAAGGGGACGGCTGCGTGCGCGAGGTCTTGGACGTGGCCGGCCGGTGAGAGCTGCCGCTGGCTCTCAAGGTGGTTGGTTTGGTCAAGGCTGCCAAGGCGATGTCTGCAGCCTCCATGAATATCGAGCCCTTATGAAGCTTACCTGTGCACCAGGGCTCAGCTGGCACCATCCACGCGCAGGGAAAACGCGTTGTGTGATCGCAACAACAAGTTGCTTCTGTTTCAATGCAAATCAGCCTCGGATCTAAACAGGTTTGCTGTTTCAGCTCTTAATGCTTGCTGTTTCAGACTTGTCGCCTCGTACCCATTATGGCCAGTACCTTACCTATGGGGCCTGTACGTCATGGTCTTGCCTATGGGGCCTGTACGTCATGGTCTTGCCTATGGGGCCTGTACATCATGGTCTTGCCTATGGGGCCTGTACGTCTTGGTCTTGCCTATGGGGCCTGTACGTCTTGGTCTTGCCTATGGGGCCTGTACGTCATGGTCTTGCCTATGGGGCCTGTACGTCATGGTCTTGCCTATGGGGCCTGTACGTCATGGTCTTAGTGCGTACCCAGAAAGAACGTCTCCTGATCACTACGCTGCATGGGCCGCGCTGCCCCTCATCCCCAGGTTGCTGTCGCCGTCACTGGAAGAATCGGCAGCGCTCTACGTGGGCAAAGTTGTGGGCGCGCTGCTGCGGACGTGTGGGCAGGAGATGCACGCCTACCTCCCCATGCTGCTGGCGACTGTGAATGAGCGGCTGCGCACTGCCCAGATGCCCATGCTGAAGCAGAGCCTGTTGCTGATCTACGCGCGGCTGGTGAGTGCTGCTCCTATGCGCGCGGCTGGTGAGTGCTGCTCCTATGCGCGCGGCTGGTGAGTGCTGCTCCTATGCGCGCGGCTGGTGAGTGCTGCTCCTATGCGCGCGGCTGGTGAGTGCTGCTCCTATGCGCGCGGCTGGTGAGTGCTGCTCCTATGCGCGCGGCTGGTGAGTGCTGCTCCTATGCGCGCGGCTGGTGAGTGCTGCTCCTATGCGCGCGGCTGGTGAGTGGGGGACCTTATCGCACGGGCCGTTCTAGACGCAATATACCCGGCTGGTCCACGGGCCGTTCTAGACGCAATATACCCGGCTGGTCCACGGGCCGTTCTAGACGCAATATACCCGGCTGGTCCACGGGCCGTTCTAGACGCAATATACCCGGCTGGTCCACGGCAGGGCAGTGTGCTGGTGCTGCCATGGCGCCAGCACATGGCCAGCCGAGCGCGTGCAACTTGGTTTTGCTCAATCCTAACTACTCAGCAAGCGCCCCTTCCGCCTGGGGGGGGGGGGGGGCTTGCCCACAGGGGCTGGCGTGTGAGCCTGGACAATGGTCTGCCACCTCCTCTTGTTCGGCATAGCAGTCTAATCAAGAGAGAGAGAGAGAGGAAATTAACTAATTAATTAATAAGCACGTGACTGCGTCACGTGGGTGCCAATACAGAGTAAAGGAACCTTCAATCCTACATACACAATTAAACCGAGGGAGGGCGCCCTAGCTTCTCACTGCCGCAAGTGGCAGGCCACAGAGCGCTCTCTCCACAGCATGGTGCCGGGGCGCAACTCTGTGGGTGCAGTACAACCATGCAATACCATAGGTAGGCTGACGCATAGCTTATGCTACAAAGGTGAGGTGGGCTCAAGACGTCGGCTAAGGCGCAAGCTGATCACCACAAGGTGCCAGAGCTAATTGAAGGTACTATAACGCTGTGCGCTAATATCATTTCAAGTGCTGTAATGCCTAAGCTATCCCATAATCGATTGCCCCCATCTAGACAACTAGCTTGAGTGCTCTATCCCGGGGGAGCCCGGGGGGGCTTCCACAGTTTCTTGTTGACATACAGGTCCCCGCCCCGCCAGTACACATGGGGCTTCTCGGGGCTGGTCTTGTGGCGGATGTAGTCGGGCCACTGATCGCGGCGCTGCTGCTGCTGGGCTGGCGTCAGGCGTCAAGCGACCAGGAGGTGTCCACCAGCTTCTTGCGGCGAGAGAGGAACCGAACTCGGGCTGTAATGTCGCTGAAGGTGAGAACCACAGCAGGGGGCCCAGCCTTGTCCCGTGGATGGGGCAGGCGGTAGGCGCCCAGCAGTGTCGCACCTGGCAGCTCCGTGCACGCCAAGAGTTGTTTCTTCAGCTCGTCGAGAAGAGAGTCTGGGGTCTCCTCCGGCTGCATGTCAAAGCGCCTGAGGATGAACCGGCAGCGGCGACGGTCACGGTCAGCGGCCTAGCGGCGCGTGTCTTCCAGCTCCTGGAGCTTGGTGGTGATGGCTGTGGTGGTAGAGGTTGCCTGGCTCTTGAGCAGGTCCGCCCAGGAGGCGCGAGTCGAGGGGTCATCGCTAGCCCTACTGGCAGGTTGGGCGGCGGATGGTGGCCGTTCGCTCGGCGATCTCGAGGATCTGTGTGGCCAGGGCGTCTACCTTGGTAGCAATCGCCTCAAGTTTCACGGTGCCTTGGCTGACTCGGCCTTCCACCTGGTTAAGGCGGGCGGTCACAGTGGCTGTGACCTCGGAAACTTTGGTGGCAATGTGCTCTTGCGTAGCAGTAAACTGTGGCTGGAGCTTAAGTGCGACTCTGGCTTCAATGTTGTTGACCTTGGCCGAGAGAGTGTTGAGTGGGCCGTCAGGCGCGTTCAGGGCGGCGAGCTGCTCAGCCATCGGCGCCAGCTGCTCCGCCACTGCAGCCTGGATGGAGTCCGTGCTGGGGGAGGTGCCGCTCTGCGAGGATGCTGCAGCTGCTGTGGCTGCCTGTCTGCGCTCATACGGGAGGCTCCTGAGGCCAGCGTAGCCTATCGGGGTGAAGTCCTGGGCGTCGCAGCGCAGGTAGCTGCACGTACATGATGACTGCCTTCAAGTACGCCTCCGGTTCTTGAAGCAGCCATTCCCAGTTGGGCTTGGTGACCTTGTCGCCAGGAGTAGGCAGAAAAAGCTCGTCATGGCGGGCCAGGAACTTGATAACATCGTCACATTGTTCCTTAGTGAGCGTAAAGATTTCCAAGATGCAAAAATCCCGCTGGCCGGCGCAGAAGCGGCGGACATCCCATTGGGTATGGGAAGTTCAGGTTTTCTCGGGAATGGGCGACGAATTCGGTGTAGAGCATTGCGTCGAGGGAGGCAGACCGGGGGGTTTTGCTCATGGCATGGAACATCTGCCACATATTAATGCAGATGCATGCGTGCCACTCTCTTGGGATTATAGCCATCTCAAGCCGCGTGTTGAATCAGTTGGTAGCTGCACGATGTCTTTGGTCTCTCCCTGTGGCCTGCGCCGTCCCGTGCATCCTGCACAGAGCGTGCTCCAGCTCGGATCTCGTGTTGTCGTGGATGGTAGCGCGCACCCACGGTTGTCTCTAACCGGAGCCACTTCCCTTGAGTCCTTACTGGTGCCCCTTCCCTTGCGCACCATGCCTCGGACATGCGCGGCAGGTCCACATGAGCTTCCCACAGGTGTCGCATGTGCTGGACCTGCTCGCCTCGCTTCCTGCCGAGGGCAACGAGAGCGGCCTGCACTTCGTGGTGGCCCAGTGGCTTGCCTTCCAAGGTAAACTCCCCAACTGGCCTGCTGTCCCAGTGGCTTGCCATTCAAGGTAAACTCCCCAACTGGCCTGCTGTCCCAGTGGCTTGCCATCCAAGGTAAACTCCCCAACTGGCCTGCTGTCCCAGTGGCTTGCCATCCAAGGTAAACTCCCCAACTGGCCTGCTGTCCCAGTGGCTTGCCATCCAAGGTGAACTCCCCACGTGGCCATCTGCGATCTCCGATAGACGGAAGTGCCATACAATTTTATCTTTGGTCACAGATGGGGCAACGAGTTCTTCAGGCGAAATCTGTCTTTTTTTTTCCCTGGCATGGTGGTACTCCTACCTTGGCGTCTGGTGGTCATGTCCACCCATTGGTGGCGCTTGCGGGCGATAGTTGAAGCGGGTAAATGCAGCGAACGGGTGAACAGACCCTGCACGCACTTGCCATGGCTCGCGCGGTGGCCACCCCCAGTACTCCATACTTGCACTGAGACCTACTTAGTTAGAGCCTCATTAGTTGCAGGAGCTCCTTTTACCAGCCATATTGTGTTTGCTTGCGCGAGAACCGTTGCCAGTGCGCTAAACACGCGGGTGTCGTTCCACCATGGTCCCCCGTGCCCCTGCAGAACAAGTGCGCTTCTCCTTCCCCATCAAGCTGACCACGACGGCGCTGGGCATGCTGCTGACATCGGCGGACCCACGCCTGGCTACCATCACCGTCCCTGGAAGACAGCTGGAGGTGGGGTTGCCGTGGATGCTCATGCTGGTAGTCGCCCTGCTGGCTCCAAACACATGTGCGACATGAAAGGTAGCCACTGAGTTTTACCTCCTTTATCGTCCTTCCCTTAATAGAAGCCTGGCGCTGTAATACGAGGTTCCCAAGCCACATGCGAAAGAGACCATGGGGTGGTGGCTATTACTACATGACCGTGCCTGTCTTCGTACACATGGCCTTCCCTGCACTGCCTGGCACAAGTGGGATTAGCCTACAGGTTACAGTTCCTGGCCAGATTACGTGGCTCTGCTGGACTGGACGGAGTTCGGCACATGCGCTGGTTGCGCATGCCATGGTAACCTAACCAAGGGGGAGAGAACCTTGTCGTGCCGGTCAGCTGGTGCTTACCCATCTGTCCTTCACCGTCGCGCGGCCTGGTTGGTGGTGCGGCCTCAGCATAGAAACTTGGGCGCCAGGAGCAGAACATTTCGGGGATGGTTCCCGGGCACGATGTGGTGACCCAACCACATATCCAGCCCAGCCAGCGGAGCAGTTAGTAGTGTAGCGGTGGCGGGAAGGGAACGTAGGTGACTTGGGCATTAGGTCCTTACTGCCCAACCACATCTTGGTGACCGCATTGCTTGCGGGGCTGTTTTCAAAGAAGGGCCGCTCTACCCTGCATGCACTTGCAATCTCTGCATTGCTCTGCAGTCTGTTCTTGATGGTCAAGGGCATGGGCTCCGAGCTACCCTAAGCTTGCTGCCTGCTGGCAAGATCTGGGCATGACACCACCTGGTGCCATTACTTTTGTAATGGTGCCTTTCCCACTGACCCACGACCCAAGACGTTTCCGAGGTTTCTAATGGGCGGGCTTTGCATGGCTTCCGGGCTGTGCTGGGTTGTGGGGCACCAGGGCCGATCTGGCCGGATAGGACGAAGGGGCAGGGGATAACACCTCCCATGGTCTTCTTAGCTGTGCCCCTATCGGCGGTGTGTCCGTGCCCCACTGTTGGCGCCATGCAGGGCATGCAGGCAGAGAGGCAGCGTAGTACCGCATCACCATGATTGATGCATGCCATGGTTCTTGACGAAACGTCCCCCTTTTGTATCTCGTGCCTGCGATCATCCGCTGGCTTGCGTTCTGACCAATTATGTTTTTGTCAGTACACTGTAACCCCTGAGCAGTGCTGCACATCTTCTCATACTTGTGGTGGAGGGAACAAGTCAGTTGCGTGGTTGCTGTGCGCCTCATGGACCAGCATCAGCATTTTGTCCTTCGTCTTTTGATCGCTGCCTTTCTTGCTGACCATCCGTTCATCACGATGTCCGATCGTGCGCTGCGTGGGATGAGCGCAGGTCCCTGACGATGGCCGCATCATGACCCGATCGCGCGCAAAGAAGGTGGACGAGAAATGGAGCCACGTGCCCGCACCTTGCAAGGTAATGCTGCACCGGTGGAAGTGCCAGGCCGAGCTGCCGATGCTGCCAATGAGTTGATTGATTGAATGCTTCATGCAAGATGCAGCCATGTACTCGTGAAGAACAGCACCTGTTCAGCGTTCCTCTTGTTGGACATCTGATGCCGTGCTGACATGAAAGCTCAAGCTTCTTAGTTAAGGGAGTCTCCTTCTTCTTCAGATATGATGGGAGTCTCCTTCTCCAGATACGATGCCAAGTTGTACCGTAACCTGGCCTTCCCATGGTGCCGACCCCCGCTTTGCTGCTGCTGTGGGTGATCGCATTGAGGGCAGATGTTTTCGCTGCTGGTTGATGCCCTGGCGGAGGCCCAAGAAGACCAGAGGGCGGGCGGCGGCCAGCACACACAGGTTGGTGGCCGTTTAAGCGCCCAGCGGGGCCATGTCTTGTAATGCACAGCTCACAGCACTGTCGAGCAGGATGAAGTTCTGCTGCTTCGTTGGTGTAGACAATGCATGGTGAACATCCTTCAAATCCTTCGGTTGGGTTTCAGCATGAGCCACGGCGCGTGAGGTACTTTTGCGCAATGCACTCTGTGCGGGAGAAATCATCGCACCCCCAGGCTTGTGAGAAGTCACACGATGGCTAGTATGAGGTTTCCTTCTACTTGCTAGTCGCTGCTACCCAGGCGGCGGGTTGTTCCTCGTGCAAGCGCTGTGCTTTGGCATGCAATGGTCTTAGATGCCTTGAGACATCATTGCTCGCAGTCGTGTGTAATACTAGGCATGTGTAGAATGCTTTTTGACACATCAGGTTTTACGATCAGGGTACATGCGTTGTGTCTTGCGCAAGGGCAATTTTCATCTCTGTGAACATGTTTTCGTGTACCCTTGTGTTCTATAAATGCCTTAACCTTGACGGCGCTGCAGGATGATGAGGAGGAGGAAGAGGAGGAGGATGACGACAACGATTGGGTGGAGTATGATGGCAACAATGAGGAGGGGGAGGATGAGGACGAAGGTGATGAAGAAGAGGAAGAAGATGAAGGCAAGGCTGGCCCCTTTGGCGGTGCATGGGCGTCTGACGATCATGCTGGCCTGGGGATGATGGGCGACATGCATGCGTCGCCATTTGTGTCGGCTCACCTCATGGAGCATCTCCTGTCAGGCAAGGTAATTCGCGTCAACTCGCCCTGCGGGCAAGCTTTACATCTTGGCAATTGTGTTGTTCATTGCCTCAAGCAGTATTCCTGCGATTTCTGAAATGTGCAGTCGTTGCGACCGAACCTGCAGTTCTTGTCACAATCTGCATGCTAACCTCCTGTTGTTTCTTTGTGATGCCTGGGTGCTGGATGGGGAATGTGCAGACTTTTCAACTTAAGGTGGACCCGGATGAAGCGACAGACCCCATCAACAAGACCGATGTGCTGGAGTGCATGGCATCCGTGCTTCAGACATTTGCATCCAACAACCGCTCATCATTCGACGCATTCTGCCAGGTAAACCGAAAGGATTGCGGACATTTGAGTATGGCAGTGGCGTGTAGCGTACTTGGTGCCTTGGGGGCTTTATCTGTGCTTTGCATTTGCCAGCTTAAAGCACTTGTTTTCATGTATATACATACTTACCTGGGCCGAAGGACCTTTGCTGTAATTTGGTCTTGGGTGCAGTGCCACTGTGAGCCCCTTTACTGATATCGTGTCCTCGAGGCAGCTTTTTGGCCCATGGTCCACCTGCGAGGATAGCCTGGTGGGAGCATAGCCCGTCGCATACGTTGGAGACGTCTTTTCCACGAAAGGCAGACCGCAAAGTTTGGCTAGCATGTTATTGTGTTGTTGGTCAATGTCGCTTCCTGTTTGTGTTCTGCTACTAGCTGGAATATCCACAGCCAGGAAGATACCTGGGAGGCCAAATATATAGCAGAAAGCATCCACTTCTTTGGCATCGCTCCCCAATACACCTTTGCATAGCTGTTCAAGTTGAAATTATTGTATAGCTGCAAATTGTGAAAGAAAGATTATGTGGGAAAGTGTGGAAGGACGGCAGAGGTCGTGTGTATGATTTTACTGTGACTACAGTGAGTTACCATGATTGCAGGCGGGAGTTATTTGTTTTCTTCCATTTTGCTTCTATCTTTCCAAACCTGCAGACAAATGAGTTGTGCCCAGGGGTAGAGAATGTGCCCCTTTTTTTCCTGGAAAAAGCGTCAACTTCAGCCTTTGAATGTGAAGTAGTTGAATAGCCTCTAGCTATTACTTTTGATGCGCCAATTACTAATTGGCACATGAAATGTAATAGCTAGAGGCTATTCGATGCTTCCAATGGGATTATTAACCTGGAAAGCATGTGGTCTTGACAATTTATGTCAGCGATCTATTTGGGATTGTAGTCAATGTGAACACCACATTCCATGAGACGAACTCTGCTTACTTTCAAATATATCTGTATTTTGTCTCTGTCTGAGTCATGGCACTGCAGGAGTTAACTTCAGCACAAAAGAAGACGTTGGCTACAGTTATAAAACTATGAGACCACTACCCAGCATTGATTCGCATTGATGGGGCTGCGCCATATGAATAATTCAGTGCCGTATCCAGTACAGGATCGAGCTTTGCTACTGCATGCCCTTCTCTACCAGGGAAATGGCCAGATGCCTGTGTGGCTAACTGCACGTCATGGCCCGGCCGGGCCGGGCCATGCCATACTTGTACTTAGATGCTAAAAGTCAAGGTGGAATTGTTCACATTCCTCCAGGCGGGGCTCAAGGCCGAATGACTGACATTGTGGGCTGTTGGTGGTCAGTCAGCCCTCCATCTTACCAGTACAAACTGTTCTTTGGCAGCACCACGCGTTCTGTAGGAATTCGCCCAATGTCAATTCTGATTAGTGGCGCCGGGTATGCAAGTGTGTTGCATAAGTAAGTAGTAAGTACTTGCGTGTCATGCGCATGGGCATGCCACGGAGTAAGTAAGTAAGTAAGTAAGCAAGCAAGCAAGTAAGTAAGTAAGTACTTGCGTGTCATGCGCATGGGCCGGCCAGACCAAGGGCGGTGTCTACCTGACTGGTGCGAGCAATTAAGATGTCCTACAAATGCTATCAGGACTACGCTGCCTAATCTCGTCCGAAATGTGAGGCATACCCTGATAAATTAATCAATTAATTAATAGACACGTGACTGCGTCACGTGAGCATAAGTCCTCAGTGGGAGGGGAACATGGGATGGAATGGATGGTGTAAGCTATCTAGGTCCTAGCTACAGGGGTGTGGGCACCGCGGCCCGAATCGCTATTTAACCCCTAAATGGTCTGGCTGCCGATTTTCCGCCTAAAACTGAGTTACAGCCGACACGTCGGCCCCTTCTCGGGGGACCAAATGCCGCGAAAACTATTGAGAATTAGGAAACGTTTAGCTGAGAAGATCGAAAGTTTATAATTTTCCTCACAGCATGGTACTAGGGTTTGCATACTTCTGACAAAGTTATAGAGGTGTTCTGGCCGGTCAAAGTACAAGGGGTCAGGGTACTTTTTCACGTACAACGTGCATTCCGGAAAACGACGACCTGGCCATGGCGGCTTGCGCCCACGCATGGCATTTACGTTTTCGTTCGAATTTTCTGACCAAACTCAGGAAATTGATTTTATACGTCCTAAAGATCATACAGGCCAATTTTTGGTTCGCGGGAATGCCATTTGATAGGTGTCGGCAGCGTTCTTGCTGGAAAAAACTGCGATCAGGCCGGACGATAGAAACGTTGACAGCAATACCTTTCCGGCGTATTTTAAAGGATATATTGGTTTCTTTGTACTTTGTATGATACATTGTAGTCGTAAACGTGCAAGGGTGGCCAGAAATCGCCGAATCCAGCGACCATGCTGCACAACTTTGGTGTGCCGAAATGCGCCATTTTGCGGCCACCGCCTGGGCCAAGGTAACGCCATCCATGCCTGGTAAAGCTTAATCATCGTTTTCCTATCGATGTTTGACGTTTATATATACGTTCTAGCTTGTGTAGCACATTCTTTTTGCATTATTCATGCTCTTTCTTGACCCTGGCCTGGCCCCTTTCTAAAACACCCTTCTTAGATGCTTCCCTCAGTCAGTTGACCTGCCACAGGGTGATGGTGATAAGTTTTAGAGGCTGTATGGGTTTGAATACCTCCATATATGTTTGTTATACATTTCCCACACACATATTGCATGAGTGTGAGGCAGTTGGCTGGTCTCTGTGGCATCATCAAGCATGTAACCGGTGAGTAGAAGCTTCCCATTGTCAGCATGTGCCACCAGGTGTGCTGGCCATCACCTGGCAAGCTATAGCAGCTTAGGCCTAGTTTATCCTTGCTAGGGCAAGCTGAAATAGGCTTAAAATCACTAGTTTGTTGGTGGCTGCCTCCTAGAATGCATGCCTTGCGTAGGGTATCCGTACCACGTTACCTACGTGCATGGACAAGGTGGCACCTGCACATAGGTGCCATGTAAGGGCAGTGTGATGATGCAGTTATGTTTCCCCATCATTGTGGAAGGGAAATGTATTGTGTGGCATGGTTGGGGGCCATATTAGTAGGTATTAGTAGGTAGTATGCCCACTCCTACCCCCTTGGTTGCTTTTTACCAACGGTACCCCTATGGGCTGTACTGGGTGTAACTGCTGGTATACCCACCCAAATGATGACCCCAGTGGCTCAAACTGTTCAGCAACTAATTGTTTATCATCCCTGAAGTGGTAGGTGCCTAGCTCTTACAACATAATTCAAAAATGCACATTCTACCAAAAATGAAAACGCTCGTCTTGACCCCCCTGACTTTGACGGCAGTTATACATGGTGTAACGACTAAAAATGTTGTGTTTGCAACAGCCTCAGTTTCAACATTGATGTGAAAAGATCTTTATACCTGGGTTGGAGTCGCGACAGATAACTTCACGTCCAGAGAAGCAATGAAGATGGATCTTCAACAGTTAAGGGAATGAGTCCCCACCCTTGTTAGACACAACAGACAATGTTATATCCAAGTCGACTATCTGTTGAAGTTATAGTTGACTTTTAGCGAGGGTTGTTTGATTGATGAAACAAGGAATCCCTTGAATTACACCATAGCTTTAGCTTTCTTACACGCACACATGCACGGCCGCCACAATCAGTATAAAAGTCATCGTGCACGCAGAGTCGGCTCAACCCTAACCCGAAAGAACCAATCAAAAGTGAGGATCACTCAAGGTAAGATCCTGTCCTCAGAATCCACAACACAGCACAAGGCCAGCACTACAGAATCTCCGTGACCTGGAACCAGATCCACCAGGTACGACAGTCTTAAAGAGAATCTATGACTGGCTGAACTAAACCATACAAAGTACCCCACGTGGATCAGGCCACGACCAATGAGGGTAGAACAATAATTCGACAGATCTCAGCAGGCCTATACTCATACGTCGAAGCCTCCTAACTATCCAAATAATTGTCCCCAAGAACTCATGATAAGGTCACCAGTAGGAAAACTTTGGATGTAACATTTGGTTGTTACATATCTCCCCCTCAAGACAGGAACTCCCAGTTCCTAGAAGCCAAGAAGAATAAACAACAACCTACACAAGAACAACACAACAATAAACAGGAAGTCCACCATCTCTTGGGACAAGCAGATGGGTTTTTACATCCCTGAAGCCAGGGCCTCCTATCTCATAAACATCTAGTCACAGGTGCTTAAGGAAGACAAGTCACATCCTTATCCACTACAAGCCCAGATAATCACAGCAATACGGGAAGTCATCCCGTCATCATTCTGGAATTCTGGAACTCCGGACTGGAACATCAGAACTGGAATGGAGCCCCCCCCATCATCCATCCTGGAATCCCCCCCCTCACACCACAATCCAAAGCCCCCCTTTCCTTCTCAGCCCTGTTCCTCACAGGCTATACCAATCCCCATTCAGGCCACCTTGCCATTGGGTCCACACATGGGAAACTGCCCCACCACGTGGGCCAACTCTGGCCAGTTCCTGCTGACCTTCAGCACCATGCAAGTCTCAGTAGCCCCTGCCACCATCTGGACAGCATAGCGGAAGCATGCCCCAGGAGAGGAGCACCACAGACTGACTCGCCGGGTCCATCACCCAAGTAGAGGACGTCTTGTGCCTGCTCACCCCTGATCTGTACGCTCACCAGAACTGCAGAAAGGTCTTGACCACAGACCACTTAGCACCTATCAGGGCACCAGCACCCATAGTGGCATCAGACGGACCCTAAGTTCCACAGTGTACTTGGGCAACCCGGGATTGCAAAAGAGGTAGAAGTCTCCAAAGGAAAACACCTTCTGGCTGAGCTGGAGAAAGAAGGAACCAAATCAAAGTCACCCTTCTGAACTGAAACTCCAACAGCTCCCTGTAGGAAGCCTCTCCCATACTCACTGGCTGCAACTGAGTAAATGCCTCCTTCAAGGCCTCAGGTAAGGCTGCTAGCATGTCCTGCCCCTCAGTAGGCCTCATATCAAACTCAGGTCCTGGTGACAATGCATACATCCTATGCAGCAGATGAGCCACAAAAAGGGGAGCCACTCTCATACAGGCTGGTGTGCATACATGAACCACGTCTTAATCATACCAGGCATCAAGCCCTAGGTGAACAACTCCATATGTCATATGTCGGGGTACAACACAGAAGTCACTCTCCATGTGCCATCCAGGCTCAGATCCCCTCAACTATCCTCAGAAGCTGGTCACCAAGATCTGGATGTCATCTCAGCTTAGTCCCACCAAACTCCCCCAAGAGTCCATCCCACTCAACTCAGATCCCAGTCAGATTCGATGAGTCCACATGAATCCAGGAAGGAGTCAACAGGGTCAAGGCACCTAAGCCAAACAAGGTGAGGCCACTCCAGGTTCTGGGACACCACCCTCCCTCAGCTAGAGTCCACGGGTGAAGGACAAGCCTGACATTCCCAGGGATAACGGGTCATCCACAGGGATCCATGCCATGAATACTGACAGCTCTCACTGCTTGATCAGGGCAGGAAGCAGAGTGTCATGTAGCAAGGCTAACCCTCTATACAGCCAACCCCCCATAATTAACTTGGGCTGCCATGCAGGGTCCAAGGCTCATCAGGTCATAGCAGGCTGGATGGATGCCAAGAATGCTCAATCCTAACACAGGGCTGGCATGAGCTTCTGCTGCAGCAAGTCCAAGGCCCGCTGACACCCGGCAGTCCACGCAAACTGGAACGAGGAAACGTCAACAGCGCCCCAGGTGGAAGTGCAGTCACCAAGAGACAGGAGCAATCCAGCAGGAAGACGTCGCCAACAGGGTCGCCTCATGAAGAGCAAGGTTATCTCAGAAGTACGCCCATGAGGCCGTGGACAGGGTTGTCTCCAGTGGGTACCCGTCAGCAGGTTGGGGAGATGCAACAAAGCACAGCCAAAATAGCCCACCGATGGCCAGCGAAACCAGGATACCATCAGGTTCTATGAGGATAGTCAGGGATCTATGAGGAGACCCAGAAAAGATGAACTGAAATCCCAAGGTGTCTCCACGCTATGATCCTCATAGATCTCCTCCCCACCAGAACAAAATTTCCCCCCCTCCAGTCGCACCCACAGGAGTAAGAGTGAGGTAAAGCCACATCTCCTTAGTAGCTAGTACTCTCAACCCATAGCCAGTGGCTTTTTATGAGCCAAGGCACACTATTTCTCCATAAGATGCCTGGGAAACCATCCACAGCCTTGATAGGGATAGCAAAAGATCCGTAATGCCTCACCAGCATTATGAACGGTATGCCCCAACTGGTAAAGCGTAGCACACGCTACCCCATGCAAGGTTTAGACGCAGCCCAATCCCCTGCACGCCCTGCTCCCCACACAAATCCCCCTCAGCATAACTGGTAAACTGGAGACTACCAGCATGCCTAATAATTCCACCCCTCTGCGTAGAATAAGCTGTAATAATCCTGGTATCAACTTCCCAAGATTGACAGCATAACCTAGCAGGAACAAACGCCATGGAATACGCATAAGGACAGAGGCCCAGCCAACCATAGAAGGGTGGGGGAGGCCTGTCTCTCAGCCCACTGACCCACTGGTGGCCTGCAGGGTCTCTCTATAACGGCGTCCTATGCACCTCATGACTAAAGATGGGATGGGCACTACAGCAAAGTGTCCAAGACGGAGTTGCATACAGGGCAGCTTGAGAGCAAACTGAAAGCAATCACCAATCAGGCAACTGATGTGCTCAAGCTTGGCAGGGCCCCCAGCAACAACATCACTCCCCGCAACCATCCAGGTGGCACTACCATGCAAGGTAATGTGGGCATTAGGATCGAAGGAGCCCAAGACAAGGTTGCACAAGTAGGGCAGCATAAGGGTATGCTGGATGAGGCCATCAGTCATCAAACAGATACACCCTCAGCTTGGCAGGGCCCTAGCAAGTAGACTGAACAATGTCCCCCTAGTCAAAGCATGGAAGGTAGTATCCATGTTCGTGAACCACGTAGACTGCCAAATAGTATTAATGTCAGTGTACCACGGATACTGATGCATATGAGGCAGGTTGTAAGGGTGGTAAAGGGCTGAATGGGTCCCTCAACAAACCCACACCTCTAAGCTCATGTGAGCCCCCGCCCAGCACCCAGTAGTCCAACTCCTCAATTAAGAGGCAACGGAGTGGGCACCATTGTCATCACTGTCATGCCAAAGATTCCAGCCGGCCCCACAGTTGTAGCTCCGTTGATCCCGCCCATCATCCAACCCACAAGGACATCCTACCCATGCAAACATGATGCCAGACCCCCCGTGCAAGCAGTCCTATTCATACAACCATCATGCTGTGCAAGCAATCAGCTCAAGGGCGGATGGTGTACTATCAAGACAACAAGCCATCCTGGCACCATGCAAGCAAGGATAAGTCCATAGCAGGGCAAAGCAAGGGTAGGAGGTTACTCATCTGCACACGGCTGGCTTGATGTCCACCAGCAGGCAGGACCCAACACAGCGTCAGGAGCAAGCACCAGCATTACAGATACGCGTCACTTGGGCGTCCCCAAGTCACCAGAGTCCCAGCGGCCACCATGCAGTGCTTGATGAAGTCTCCACCATTGAGTGCTTGCAGTCACCACCAACAGCACTAGTCAACCACCAGGATACTCTCCAGCGTCGCCTCCATGCACCATGTCCGCCATTGACAAGTTACCAATCCCCCACTGGCCTCAAGTCCCCAATAGGCTACTGCCACCACGCCCAATCAGCGTTGGACCACCCCCACATGTGGGTAGTCAACACAGCGGTTGCCTGACTGGACAACCAAGACTAGCTGCTTGCGCCGGTCACGCGATGGGGAAGTGACTAAGCTGCTTTAAGGAGGCCTGGAACGGACACCAATGAGCCTGGCTCCAGAAGCTGCTTGGAAGAATGACCACATGCTGTCAACTTCCCGGACTGAACGTCAATCAGCTGCCAGAAGGAGCCAGCAACCTTCACTATGGCACTCAGAAAAACTGCCTAGTAGGCAAACCACAGACTGCCAACCTGTCAAGACAGCTGACTCTAACATGGCTACTACCAAGTGCCAGGTAGCCAGAACTCCTAAGCCTAAGGAGTGACAAGGGCCTGAGGTGGTCCAACAGCCCGCACAACTGCCCAAAAGTCAAGAGAATGGGCCTAAAAGCGCCTTGCCCAGTGTCAAAAATTCTGATCTGAGAACTATATCAGATATATTCACAGATAAGAACTATGACAGCAGCCCTGGTGTCCATACTTGCTGTCCTAGTGCACCTCCTAGGCCCAACAGGGGCCATCTGCCAACAAGCAGTGGTAACCATCATGTCCTCGGAGAAGTAAATGTGTGGTCACAATGGTCTGGCGCAGGTAAGGGCCCCAACTGGCAAGTGACCCACACCCCACTTGTAAGGGGACGTTGTCAAGCAAGTGGTCCACCCCCTCTGGGAACGTGTGTCAAAGGACACCGTCTGGCAAGTGGGCAACCCATGCAAGAGACCCCTGGCAACTCATGGGTGCCCGTGTGATACCCTCCGGGGGACAACCTACTGCAGGTATCCCGATGTCCCCTGATGTGGTGGCATCTACCATGCCATATGCCTCCATGATAGCATCTGGCAACCCTTTGGCAGACCTGGGATATCCAACTCATGTGATACCCTTTTGGGGACAACCCACTGCAGGTATCCCGATGTCCCCTGATGTGGTGGCATCTACCATGCCATGTGCCTCCATGATAGCATCTGGCAACCCCTTTGCAGACCTGTGATATCCACTCCCCCGCAGAAATTTTCTCAGGGTAACTAGACACAGCTGTCCAAGTATGATAGTGGAAACCCCGTACCTGCTGTTGTTCTGCCCTGGCATGTGTGATGCCGTCTGGAAATTACATTGCAGACAGCCAGGATGTCCACTCCCCCGCAAAAAATTGCTCAGGGTAACCAGACGTAGCTGCCACCAATCTGGACCACTCTGGACAACTCCTAGGGAGCTCGCCCTTTCCATAGTACCATGTTGATAGTGGGAACAACTCAGATGCCGTTGTTCTCCTCCCCACCAAAACCAAACCACCATCCACGTGGGAGGAACCAAAGCTCCACCTAGAACGCCTCCACTGTCATGTTGCTCAACAAGAAAAGGAAGAGTTTCCCTCACAACTGAAATAAATGTTTGGCGACGCGTGAATTAAGAACGTGCCACAGTCCTTAAACAGCTAGGGTAGGCTGCCCATGCAAAAAGAAAGGCAGCCATGAATCCCTACTGTCCGCTCATCCGGAGCCACCCTCAAAAGACACGAGGTGTAACCTGAGCCACACCGTAACAATGTCGTCAAAGAAAAGCAGCACCGGGAAAAAAACAACCTGAGACAGCGACGTAGTCAGGCGGTCGCGGTGGTGGTCGTGCGTGCAGCCGCAACCCGGAAGCCGGGTGATAGGTGCCGTCGGCAGCAACAGTGCGTCGGCTCAGCCATAACCCGTAGCGCCATGTCAGCCTGGCGGAAAACAGAGCCGGCAGGAAAAAAAAACAGCTCCTAGCAGGATTCTGGAGCCGGACCTGCTGAGCTACTGGACCAACACTCCGCATTGCCCTGCTCGAAACGTAGCAACACTTGCGTAATGCTAATATATAAAGATGTTTGGAGCTAGGAGGAGACTGCGGCGTCAGCAGCCACGACAGACAGGGCGGTGGTCGGACTTCAGCACGATGCGGCCAGCCAGCCGACAGCCCGTAAGTAAGTACGCTTGTCTATGAAATATTGCACGAATCCAAATAGTTGACGTCTGGGAGTAGATGAAAAAACCCTTTCATCACCGGTCGTCCGTTGAGCTGCTAAAGATGTGGTTGCATCTTCAACTCTCTTACTTCATAACGGTGGTTGTGTCTCCGGGTTACTCATCACTCCATGGGTCGCGCATGCCGGACTGGGAAGACGTTAGAGACTTGTGAGCTCAAAGCAGCTCTCAGAGCAAGACTGTCACATAAGGATGAGTCACACTCTAAAAACTGTCCGAACACACAGCATAACGTACCCTCTCTGGGTCGGGCATGACTTTCATTGTTAACCGTGAACTAATACTATCAAGATCACCAACACCTAGGTAGAAACCTCCGATACCAATGTAACGACTAAAAATGTTGTGTTTGCAACAGCCTCAGTTTCAACATTGATGTGAAAAGATCTTTATACCTGGGTTGGAGTCGCGACAGATAACTTCACGTCCAGAGAAGCAATGAAGATGGATCTTCAACAGTTAAGGGAATGAGTCCCCACCCTTGTTAGACACAACAGACAATGTTATATCCAAGTCGACTATCTGTTGAAGTTATAGTTGACTTTTAGCGAGGGTTGTTTGATTGATGAAACAAGGAATCCCTTGAATTACACCATAGCTTTAGCTTTCTTACACGCACACATGCACGGCCGCCACAATCAGTATAAAAGTCATCGTGCACGCAGAGTCGGCTCAACCCTAACCCGAAAGAACCAATCAAAAGTGAGGATCACTCAAGGTAAGATCCTGTCCTCAGAATCCACAACACAGCACAAGGCCAGCACTACAGAATCTCCGTGACCTGGAACCAGATCCACCAGGTACGACAGTCTTAAAGAGAATCTATGACTGGCTGAACTAAACCATACAAAGTACCCCACGTGGATCAGGCCACGACCAATGAGGGTAGAACAATAATTCGACAGATCTCAGCAGGCCTATACTCATACGTCGAAGCCTCCTAACTATCCAAATAATTGTCCCCAAGAACTCATGATAAGGTCACCAGTAGGAAAACTTTGGATGTAACATTTGGTTGTTACACATGGCCTACCCTGCATATATGTAAGGTTGTGATATACCAACCCGAAGGGCAACTCATGGACATGCTTGGCCCCCAAGGACAGCCATTGGATATGGGTGGGTTGGATGGCATCTGGTTTGCAAAATTGTGAAGTTACAGCCGATGCATCGGCAGTATTTCTGCCCATTTAGGGGTTAATGCCATACGCGGTCACACGCGGAGCCCCAACAGACTTGGGGGTGGTCTCCTTCATCACTACTTGCCATCGATCCTTGCGTACCATCTGCCTCCATATTACAGACAAACCAGGAGGCTGCCCGGGTGTGAGCCCGTCACGTCTAGTGTAGCACATGTCCATGCCGAGTATATCACGAAAAGTCCACGGGTGGCGGCCCTGCCGCGCGCGGCCTGGGGCACGCCAGGTGAGGACATATCGCCCAGGCTGGGCGGGCTTGGTGCCAGCTAGTCTATCTGATGTGTCTACCTTATCTGTGCGGGCCAGGTGCCCGGCTAGGCCCAGGCGCCTGTGCCTAATAATGTGGGAAACATAGGGCAAATCAGCGTACAAATCCTCATTACTAATGTGCAAACCAAAGGGGATGTTAAGGGCCGGCCTTGCGCAGCATCTTGGTGACGTTGCCGTCGAGTCGTTGCTCCAGCTCCTGCATCAGTGTCCAGGTCTCTGATTTCCGTAGGTCAGGATCGTCAGAATGACGACCTTGAAGAGGTCACGCTTGACGATCCGGGGTAGGGCGGGGTTGCTCCACCAGCGGCGGTGGTCATGGAGTTGCGCCCACGCCATGCCGATCCGTGTCGTCAGGTCGTCTTCGCAGTCGGGAAGCCAACTGCTGAGCAGCTTGAAGCGGCCTGAAGTAGGGTAGTTGACCTCGGTGCCCTGGTACAAAGACTCTAATGACCTGTGTGTGGAGAACCCTACATTCAGGACCTGTCGAAGCATCCTCAGTGTAACCCGTGCCGTCCAGCTTGGCGGCCAGTGTGTCCGTGAGTGTCCCTGCCTCGGCGCCATACGGAAGGCACCGTGAGGACTAGGACCTTGAAGAGTGCATTCGCTAGCGGTGCTCGCGGCCAGGTCCTTCGAGTGCCAGTAGGTTTTGAGCGAACGAAGCCTAGCCCAGGCCAGGCTGATGTGGATGTCCACATCGTCGGCGGTGTCGGGGAGCATGCTCCCCAGCAGTTTGAAGCGATCACGGAACGGGACCTCCGTCCCGTCTAGCAGCCGGGGCTGCGGTGGGGCACTGGTAGCCCCGATCGCCATCGCCTCAGTTTTGACACTAATCTCCAACCCCACCGCCCGCGCCTCCAGGCCCAGACAGTCCAGCCAGGTCTGAATTTGCTCGGGGCGCTCGATGAGGGTGGTTTCATCCGCATAAATCAGGTCGGACAGGCGTTAGCCAGGTCCACCGCCGGCATATTCGCGATCGTTAAGGATGTCCAAGCCGGGCTCGAAGCAGTAAAGCGTGCCCGTGCCTGGCGGATGACGTGTCTATCATCGGGCGCGGAATACAGATAATCCCAGAAGCCCTGCATCCTCAAGCAATGTGTCACATAGGTCCGGGTCGCGCCGCAGACCGGTGCGGGGCGCGCGCAAGTTTGCCAGTGGGTTGCGACGGGACAAGCGGACCCTGCCATAGGCCGGGAGGAGGTGTCTACCCGGTTGGCCAGTCCTAAGCCCGCCCGCAGGGCCCACATCGGTGTTCACCTGGTCTGTGCGGGCAATCTTGATGGCCGGCAAAGAGGAGACGGCGGTGTCGGATGGTATGGGTGAGAATTAGAAGACCATCGGGGTTAACACTCAGTGACTCCCCAACGGGAGCCCGTGTTTTTTTACAACGCGATGTATCGCGTTGTAGGGTTAGAACGCGATGTATCGCGTTGTAATCTGACACGTGGCAGGCACAGTAGATACGAGATTTTCGGTCTGAAACTCGGTGGACGGCCTCCTTACATCCCGTAGAACTCAAGAAAAAATCCTGGTATTTTTTGGATTTTTTTTGTGACAGCTGCAAACAAATATGTACCACTGAAATCAGGCATTTTCGCGGGACGAAGGTGAAGACGACGGCGATGGCGGCAGGTAGATCTCGCCAGTTTTCGCGCGAATTTCAGTGGCTGTTGGGTGGCACGACCATGATGATGCGTTCAAAGGTTGATAATTAGGTTTCTACGAGTTTGTTGAGGTACTGGGGCAAAGGAAACGTAGATTTTTCCAGTTTCTCACCCAACTTTCATGCGGAAACCCTGGAAACCGGCATACATATTATTACGTCAAGACTCGGGTCTGCTGCGGCACCATGCTTGGTATTTCCATGGTGTTTCGACTTCTTAACACATGTTTATTCATTCCGAACGCCCGGACTCTCGGCTAAACCGAGATTTGTGCAGACTTTTATTGGGTAGCTCCGGGCATGATGGTGCCTGCAAATAGCGGAAGGCGTGACCGTGGCTATTGCTACGGTATATGCTGTATTTTCCTGGAAATGGCCTCTGCCACCGGCCGCTCAATAGTGCTTGCAGGCGTAAGTATATCGTGTTTCTACCTAGTTTCTGCCAGTTTTCCACTTATTTCTACCGACCTCTGCTCAGCCTCTCTAAGACCGCCATCCTACTCGACGTTGCTTGCATGTCAGCCATAGCAGGTTGCAGTTGTGCAGTATTTAGGTGCTGTATACGTCGTCAAGCCGTGAATATATCGTGAGGATTGGATATTGATGGTTTATACTGCGTTGATTGTGCAAGAAGATCAGCTAGGTGCCCATAATCATGATGTATAATCATGTGTTGTTAGCATCTTGCCACCATTTGCTAGCATGCATTCCAGCGTCATCTTTGCCTGCATGTAAGCTCATGGATCACTCAACCTATCCAAGCCTTGCATTACACATGCCTCTTTCTTTCAGGATTGCACACGTTATGGAATGAAAACCCAGTGCCTCCCTTCCCACGAGGCATGTGCTCAACACGTTGTGAGAGTGGATGATGCTTTGGCTATGGCTGCCTGATTCAGTCATATAATGTCATCCAGTCATGATGTTTGATGCATGTTTGATGCTGTATAACTTATACAACTCCTATTTTCAACGTGTTGACCCTCCTAGCTCATGATATCCCCGTTTATGGGGCTCGTGTCGTTGTGTCATGTTGTGAAGGGCTCTCATTTTCCCCACTGCGTTGTACTGCATGCGTTGTAATTGTAATGCTAATAAAAAATAGCTCCAGTGGCCCAATGGGCCTGAGTTTTGTTTCACAGAGCCTGCATATGTTGCCCATACCTCGTGCAAGAAGCCAGATTTTTTTCATGAACCATTTGCGAATAAGCACATGACTTGTGACCTAGGGTCAACAAATCGCGGTCATGGTCAGACCCCCCTGTATTCAAACCAGTGTATCTCTCTAATGAATTAGCATTTTGTAGGTCTAGTTGCGCCCACGCCATATATGCCACGAGCGGACATGGCTGACGGCGGAGCTCAGAACTTTTGCGTCTGAGCCCCAAATTCAGTCAGGCTACTTGCATCAGATGCGTCTTTTCAAGACGCATCTGCTAGTATAATCGGTTACGGCTGTAACGCAGTATTTTGCAAATGCCACCAAAACGCAGCCTTGACAAACATTTTGAGCTGTCGTCGGCATTCCCGTCGACAGCAGCACGTGCGACATCAACTCCTGCGGACGCCAACCTTTTTGCGCCGATCGAAGCTCTCCCCCCCGGTCTGCCTCCCTCGACGCAGTGCTCTACGCCAAATTCGTCGCCCATTCCCAAGAAAACCCGAACTTCCCATACCAAATGGGACGTCCGCCGCTTCGGCGCCGGCCAGCGGGATTTTTGCATCTTGGAAATCTTTACGCTCACGAAGGAACAATGTGACGATGTTATCAAGTTCCTGGCCCGCCATGACGAACTTTTCCTGCCTACCCCTGGCGACAAGGTCACCAAGCCCGCCTGGGAATGGCTGCTTCAAGAACCGGAGGCGTACTTGAAGGCAGTCATCATGTGCAGCTACCTGCGCTGCGACGCCCACGACATCACCCAGATTGGCTACGCTGGCCTCCGGAGCCTCCTGCATGAGCGCAGACGGGCAGCCACAGCAGCTGCAGCATCCTCGCAGAGCGGCACCTCCCCCAGCACGGACTCCATCCAGGCTGCAGTGGCGGAGCAGCTGGCGCCGATGGCTGAGCAGCTCGCCGCCCTGAACGCGCCTGACGGCCCACTCAACACTCTCTCGGCCAAGGTCAACAACATTGAAGCCAGAGTCGCACTTAAGCTCCAGCCACAGTTTACTGCTACGCAAGAGCACATTGCCACCAAAGTTTCCGAGGTCACAGCCACTGTGACCGCCCGCCTTAACCAGGTGGAAGGCCGAGTCAGCCAAGGCACCGTGAAACTTGAGGCGATTGCTACCAAGGTAGACGCCCTGGCCACACAGATCCTCGAGATCGCCGAGCGAACGGCCACCATCCGCCGCCCAACCTGCCAGTAGGGCTAGCGATGACCCCTCGACTCGCGCCTCCTGGGCGGACCTGCTCAAGAGCCAGGCATCCTCTACCACGACCGCCATCACCACCAAGCTCCAGGAGCTGGAAGACACGCGCCGCGAGGCCGCTGACCGCGACCGTCGCCGCTGCCGGGTCATCCTCAGGCGCTTCGACATGCTGCCGGAGGAGACCCCAGACTCTCTTCTCGACGAGCTGAAGAAACAGCTCTTGGCGCGCATGCAGCTGCCAGGTGCGATACTGCAGGGCGCCTACCGCCTGCCCCATCCACGGGCCAAGGCTGGGCCCCCTCCAGTGGTCCTCACCTTCAGCGACATCACAGCCCGAGTTCGGTTCCTCTCTCGCCGCAAGAAGCTGGTGGACACCTCCTGGTCGCTTGACGACGACCTGACGCCAGCCCAGCAGCAGCAACGCCGCGATCAGTGGCCCGACTACATCCGCCACAAGACCAACCCCGAGAAGCCCCAAGTGTACTGGCGGGGCGGGGACCTCTATGTCAACAAGAAACTGTGGAAGCCCCCCCGGGCTTCCCCGGGATAGAGCACTCCAGCTAGTTGTCTAGATGGGGGCAATCGATGATGGGATAGCTTAGGCATTACAGCACTTGAAACGATATTAGCGCACAGCGTTATAGTACCTTCAATTAGCTCTGGCACCTTGTGGCCATCAGCTTGCGCCTTAATTAGCCGACGTCTTGAGCCCACCTCACATTTGTAGCATAAGCTATGCGTCAGCCTACCTATGGTATTGCACTGGTTGTATTGCACCCACAGTGTTGCGCCCCGGCCCCATGCCGTGGAGAGAGCGCTCTGTGGCCTGCCCACCTGCGGCAGTGAGAGAAGCTAGGGCGCCCTCCCTCCTTCTCACTGTGTATATAGGGTTGAAGGTTCCTTTACTCTGTATTGGCACCCACGTGACGCAGTCACGTGCTTATTAATTAATTAATTTGTAGGTCTGAGTAGCTCAAAAAATCCTTTGATTTATGGGCTTTCAGGAAAGTATACACATGACTATGAAAAAAAATTTTCCCTAGATGTTATGACGTGTTCTAGAAATAGCTTACAACGCAGTATATCGCGTTCTAAAAAAAAACACACGGGTTAATCTCAATTATATTACTAGTGGCTACATATCCTGTTGGGAGTTCACCCGGAAAGTAGACTGAATTGTCTCCTATTCCAATATATTTAAATAATTGCGATAAAAACACTGTGGCAAACACGAGTACAGCTCAGCTCGCTGCCAGCCCCTGCTGTTTGCACAATCACAAACAACAAGACAGTTTGTAAACCAGCCATGGCATCCTATTCTCATGCCCTATTGATGGCCATTTTTCTAACATGGCATGCAAGATGCCACACACGCAAGACTTCCAAGGCCATCTTGGTTGGCCTCACGCAGACTCACTGCCTTGGTCCCGGCGAGGAAAGGGTACTCCTACTGGATGTTCACAGGGGCATAAAAGCATATGCAAGCTTCATCAGCTTCTCTCCTGCATTAACGCAGACAGGGCAAGGCAGGAAACCTCAAAGGGCATATCAGCGATTCATGTCATAGAATGTAACACTTATAAATAGTAAATTCATCCAACCACGGTGTTACCATCATATGTATGAGCCACCACCTGCAGCACCAGGTGAATTAGGCCACTGCGACAACATATCGTAGTGGCTAAAAACTAAGTGAGATGAACTCTTTATGGATTGACGTCCATAAACCACTAAACCGAAGCTTCATTTGGGTTTGCAATCACTAATGGTAGGTACAGTCTACTGTTATATCTTAGTATCTCGCCTTCTAGCGACATATAAGAAGCACCATTTTGTAAACCCTAAACCCTTTATGCACTTTGCCTTGTAAACATATCTTACACCCTGTTTTGGGCTCGTAAAAAGAGTGATCATAATTTAATTCAAGCCACTACAGTAGATTTATAGCAATCATCATTGGATTGCCATCTAAACCCGTTTATCTTCTGAGATACTATGCACCAAGCCCTGGAATGAACAATGATAATTGCACAACAAACAATAATGGGTTGTTAACGGAACTCCATGTGAGAAACAAGCTGAACCTTTTCCAAAAACTTCAGTCTTACTTGTAAACGTAACATGACACTTTCTCCATAACCTGGCTGACACAATAAGCCACAGAGAAAATATTGTCACGCCTATCAAAAAAGCTGAGAAGATTTTGAGCTGCATAGGTGGTCAGAGAAGAGCAAAAATTGACAACAGTGCGTGAATTTTGGGGGCGAGGGGGAGGAATACTGACAAGAGGTTTGGTGCGCCCCGTTCTGGTCCCCTAAGTCTCCTTGTTTGACACAACAAACCCAAGCATTTTACCATTCCTACTTCCACACTTGAAAGTTAATTTGGCTCTGACATTATATCATTCTAACTCACGCGGAACAATTTGCAATAAGCCCTTAATGGAGATCTTCTTTTCGACACTCGCAAAGTGATCATGAACATTCCATCACAAACTGCCATTAAGTTTAGGCCTTACTGTATGCCTCCTAGGGTTGATAACTTCCCCTGTTGCTCCCCTACTGTCCCCCTGTTGGTTCCCAAGCAACGAACAGCTCATGCTAGTAGAGCCCTTGCTAGTTTTCTAAATTTTCCAGTAGTGTCGATTTATTGTCACAATATTGGCATCATACTGCCAATCACAGAAACATGGTAAAACTTGCAAAGGTTAAGGAACCATCTCCTTGAATCAGCAAAATTAAAAGCCACATCATACAATGGCAGGAAAGACAGCTGCCTTGCAGATCCGTCTTTTGCAAGTATTAACCAACGACTGAATCAAACAAAATAAGAGTTCACGATTGATAAGTAAGCCTACATTAGCTTACCAGGCTTTCAAATGTTCATCAGTAAGAGATGAACGACACAAAGCAGGCAATATGCCAGGGTTCCCAACGTCAAACCACGAAAAAACCAACCACATAAAAAGCCTCGTTGCTTGCGGTGGATATGAAAAAGCATCAACACTGACTTGCACAGTCTATGAGAATGACAATGATAGAAGTTACAAGGAAAAAATCAGAAGAGAAAAGAAACCAAGGAACAGGCGAAGCCTATATTCCGACGCCATTTCCAAACGAACATGTTACAAAACTACTGTAGGGGGCGGTAGTCGACCACTAAGCATTATCCCACAAAGCACACGTGCTGAACTATTCGAGAATGCTCCTTGACCTGAAAGCACGTGTCTTACTGGCTACATCATTAACCAAAAAATGAAGTAGATGATTAATTACGCTATTAAGTAAACGATCAGGCATTGATCACTGATTAACACTGGATTAGTCAACTACATCATTCCTCACCCAAAGCACATCATGATCGCGCAGAAGCCCATGTACAGCCACACAACAACTAAACGGGGCATCTTACCTTTCAAGCAGCAGTTACTTGGCTGGACTCCGGCCTGGACTGCGCACAGCCAACACACTTTTGGAGAATGGTGCTGCCAGAGGGGACGATGCATCAACATCGTCCCCCACGCTGCCGCTGCCCTCCTCATCCTCGTCCAAATCTACAGAAACCATCTCCATGTTGCCTGCCGCGGACGGTCCGCCCCGACTGCTTCCGGGGCCTGCTAAGTTGTCAGTGAGCTCAGCGATCGACTCCATGCTGCGCTGTGATCCATACGACAGCAAGAACCGCCCTTTCAGGTAGCGCCGCAGGCGGAAGAAGGGTGGGTCGCGGATTGGTTCCTCCTCCGTGTTGTCCACGATAATGTGCACGTCATCCGTGTGCGATATGTGGCCGGTCAGCTGCTCAGTGGCGCACGAGACTGACAGAGCTGCGCTCACCTCACTATATACTTCATCTATGTTCAGCCCCTCTTCCTCCTCGCTGTCCTTGACATCCCAGCGGTCATAGCCCAGGCGCGTGAACGTCGACGCTGGCTTCAGCTTGCGCGAGGAGTTGAGCCCAGACGGGGTGTCAAACGCGTCATCCTCCTCTGTAGTGTCCGAAGGCAGGACGCCCGAACTTGTCTTGGCTAGAGGGGCGATGGCATCGCCAACTTCAGGCTGGTCGGCGTCAAAGACTGGGTTCGCAATTGTGCTGGATGGTGGCAACGACGGCTTGCGTGCCATGCCATTGGCAGCGGCTGCCTTGGCCCGCATCTCCGCAAGCTGTTCTTCACTCCTCTTGCGTTCAGCCTCCTTACGGTTGGGAGCCAGCAGAGACACACCCGCAAACAGCACGAACGCGCCCAGCAGGAAAAGGAGAAGGTTCCTTGTCGACATGCGGTCAAACTCCCGGTACACCACCCCGCCTGAGATCATGGTCCAAAGTGTCCAGTTGACCTGTGTGAGCGGGATGATGAACACGCCATAGAACACGCGCAGAGCGCGGTTCAGGTTGGTGACCCAAACGACAGCGCAGAGGATCCAGAGGATGATGACCAGGAATGTCTTGGCCTCAATAAGCTCGGACGCATGCTTGTGGATGAACACGTCCTTCAGGATCATGGAGAGAACTTTGCCGCTCACCACTGACTGGCCGCCCACCATGGCCGAAATAGCCACGTACATCGTGGGCAGGCCTAGCCGGCCGAGTAACTGCTGGGACCGTGGCAGAGAAAGTTCTGTTTTGATCACCTTCTCGGATTTAGCTTTGCGCCAGAAGGGTGAAATCCCCGTCCGAAACCAGAAGATGATGGAAAGCACTGCCACGGCGGAGAGCAGCGACATCAAGAACTTGAAATGGCGCGCGTCAAAAAAGAACTCGGCAAAAATGGCGTCGGCATCCAATGACCCAGGGTTCTGCTTCTCGGCGCTTACGACCAGCAGTGCGATTCCGCCTATCAAAACCGCCGTGCCCGTAATATTTTTCTTCGAGAACGGCTCCCCGAGCAGCCAATTAGAGAAAAATAGGTTGGATACGAACTGCACGGCGGAAACACCGGCAAGCAGACTTTGAGCTGCAAAAGCGAAGGAACCGAATGTCAAGCAAGTCCCGAGGCAGAAGAGGAAAATTCCCAATTTTTTCGACATGCCAACTCCCTTTTTCTCGCTGTGATATTTCATTAGCACCGTGCCAAGATTGGTGGTGCAAGCACCGCATATGTTGATAAGCACTCCGACAATCCATGATCCCCCCATAGCAGCTCCTCCCGCGAGGGAAAAACACCCCCAAAAAACCTTGCGCCGGTCCTCTTACATGAGGCCAATGTCGCTCGACGGAACCATAACTCTCCGCGCCCAGCCTGCAGGGAAAATAGCCGTGCACCGAGAACTTAGCAGGCGGTCATAGCTGGCGACGACTTTCAGACAACAGGCAGAGAATGCCATGCCGTCCGAATCGCGTTTCCCGAAATGTTTTTGTCCTCCTGGTCATCCATTCCCGAAGATGGATTTATTATCTGTCCACAATCGCTCGCACCAAGCACTTGTGCGCTGCCATTCTGAAAACACCGCGGTGGGCCTCGCGAGCCGTGCGTCTTAGTAAACATCAATGCCTACGGTGAACTCCCCGCAGGCTCGCACGCGTTGCCACCGCGAGGCATCAGCCGGGCCGGCGCACCACTCGCTGATAAACTTGCTCCTGTACTCTCTCCGTAATCCAGTACAAGTGCTGACACTAGGAAGAGCTCAGATATTGCACCCTGATTGCACAGTGATTCGCTCGGGGAAAAAGAATCTTCCACAGATTCGCAGCCCTGCAGGGGGTCACCACTAGCAGTTCGCAGCCGCGACAGCAGTTTGAAAATTGAAATGCAAATTACCTATGCAATGCGTCAGGTGGCACAGAACACAAAATTGAAATTTCGTGTCAGTTCACCTACCGGTAGTGTGCATATTTATGTAGTGCTGTGGACAGGTGTACACCCTCCGCATTGGTAGTTTTACTAAATAATTATGAGGCTGGGCGCCGGCCAGCTGCAAACGATAAATAAAACAAAAGAATTTTAATTAACTAATTCCCGAGTGTACTGACCTGTAGTTTTTGAAGTTACCAAACAAATAAAGAAAGTGTAAATAAATAATTTGACTGCCAAGAGCGCTTCTTTTGCGGTAAAAAACAAAGAAATATTAAATCTCTGGCTGAAAAATGTGCTTTTACTAGCCGTAAGAGCAGTGCATCCGGCTGGGTTATACAAAACAAACAAAGAATTATTAAATTTCGCAGCCGGTTTAACGGTTGTTCGGTAACCAAACAAACAAACTAATAATTAATTAATTGGGCGGACACAGTAACACTTTCAACCAATAAAACGCTAATGTCTAATTCCGAAGGGCCTTTTGGCCGAACTGAATTAAAACTACCAATGCGGGGGGTGTATGGTGGGTTTTGCTTTCTACAGTGCTTTCTTGCCTCATAATCATGGGATAATTGAAACAGTTGGCGGCGGACCGGTATTTCTTATTCCGGGGCCCAATGGCCGGCGCCGCGCCAGACTCGCCCGCCTTTGGGCTTTGGGCGTCTTGGAATTTGGCTTTGGGCGTCTTGGAAGTTGGCTTTGGGCGTTTGCTCTTTTGGCAGATTTCTACACTACACTGGTACTACGTAAAAAAGCACAGACTGGTGCGACGTAACATTTTTAAACTTGGTAAAATTACCGCCGCACAGCCAGCCAGAACTGGACAAGGTGATGGCCGCAAGTAGTCGTTGCTGGGCTATCGTATTTGTAGCATGGGGCGTTTCACCGAGTCTACGGTTAGCATGATGGGGAGGATTCCTAACCTTCATTATGTGGGTTAAGTAGGGGTGCTCATAGTGGCCGGTTTCCCTCGCTTCCTTGTAAACCAGGCTCTGCGTCAAGATCACAGACGACCGGGTAAGTAGTTGTTCCAGTCTGTTCTAGTTTGTATGACGCCTGCTATTAGGCGTTCTTGTTATTGTCGTTCATCATCGCCGTGACCGTCGTGGCCAGCAGCGTGCTTTTTTTACATACCGGATGGTGTCGACTTGTTTATTGATAGCGCATTGGTGAATATCGCTGCATGGAGGAATATCGGCTACAACCCGCGGGAAAGTGCTGGCTCCAATGTTCTTTTTGTATGCAGGATGACGGCACTGCCAAGCCGGAGACGAATATGACGCTCGTTATAATGCCAGTCATTCAGACCGACTGCGCGACTGGTTGTGGGATACACGTTCCTGGTTGTGGGATGTGTTCCTTGTTGTGGGATACTTGTTCCTGGTTGTGGGATGCACGTTCCTGGTTGTGGGATGCACGTTCCTGGTTGTGGGATGTGTTCCTGGTTGTAGGATACTTGTTCCTGGTTGTGGGATGTGTTCCTGGTTGTGGGATGCACGTTCCTTGTGTTGCTGGTTGTGGGAAACACGTTCCTGGTTGTGGGATACTTGTTCCTGGTGGTGGGAAACACGTTCCTAGTTGTAGGATACACGTTCCTGGTTGTGGGAAACACGTTCCTGGTTGTAGGATACTTGTTCCTGGTTGTGGGAAACACGTTCCTGGTTGTAGGATACACGTTCCTGGTTGTGGGAAACACGTTCCTGGTTGTGGGATACACGTTCCTGGTTGTGGGAAACACGTTCCTGGTTGTGGGAAACACGTTCCTGGTTGTGGGATACACGTTCCTGGTTGTGGGAAACACGTTCCTGGTTGTAGGTACACGTTCCTGGTTGTGGGAAACACGTTCCTGGTTGTGGGAAACACGTTCCTGGTTGTAGGATACTTGTTCCTGGTTGTGGGATGTGTTCCTGGTTGTGGGATACACGTTCCTGGTTGTGGGAAACACGGACCTGGTTGTGGGAAACACGTTCCTGGTTGTGGGAAACACGTTCCTGGTTGTGGGATACACGTTCCTGGTTGTGGGATACTTGTTCCTCGTTGTGGGATACACGTTCCTGGTTGTGGGAAACACGTTCCTGGTTGTGGGATACACGTTCCTGGTTGTGGGAAACACGTTCCTGGTTGTGGGATACACGTTCCTGGTTGTGGGAAACACGTTCCTGGTTGTGGGATACACGTTCCTGGTTGTGGGATACACGTTCCTGGTTGTAGGATACACGTTCCTGGTTGTGGGATGCACGTTCCTAGTTGTGGGATAGTCGAGCCTAGTTGTGGGATGTGTTCCTGGTCCAAATATAAAGGGGCACGGGAATTAGCGATAGCAGAGGGGGCTCGGGAATAACGTTAGCAGAGGGGCACGGGCACTAACGTTAGTGAAGGGGCACGGGCACTAACGTTAGCAGAGGGGGCTGGGCACTAACGTTAGTAAAGGGGCACGGGCACTAACGTTAGCAGAGGGGGCTGGGCACTATCGTTAGTAAAGGGGCACGGGCACTAACGTTAGCAGAGGGGGCTGGGCACTAACGTTAGTAAAGGGGCACGGGCACTAACGTTAGCAGAGGGGCACGGGCACTAACGTTAGTAAAGGGGCACGGGCACTAACGTTAGCAGAGGGGGCTGGGCACTAACGTTAGTAAAGGGGCACAGGCACTAACGTTAGCAGAGGGGCACGAGCACTAACGTTAGTAAAGGGGCGCGGGCACTAACGTTAACAGAGGGGGTGTGGGAATAAAGTTAGTGAAGGGGGGTGGGCATTAACGATATCAGGGGGGGGAGGGCACTTACGTTAGCAGAGGGGTGTGGGAACTAATGTTAGCAAAGGAGGGGGGGGCACTAACGTTAGCAGAGGGGGCTGGGCACTAACGTTAGTAGAGGGGCACGGGCACTAACGTTAGCAGAGGGGGATGGGCACTAACGTTAGTAAAGGGGCACGGGCACTAACGTTAGCAGAGGGGTGTGGGAACTAATGTTAGCAAAGGAGGGGGGGGCACTAACGTTAGCAGAGGGGGCTGGGCACTAACGTTAGCAGAGGGGTTGTGGGAATTAACGTTAGGGCCACGCACTGCCGGCAGTTACCACTCCCTGTGATGATTGCATGGATGGCTTGTGGGTTCTGGCATGGGGTAGCACTGCCGGCAGTTACCACTCCTTGTGATGACTGCATGTCCCCGGCTTGTGTGTTCTTGCATGGGGTGGCACTGCCGGCAGTTACCACTCCTTGTGATGACTGCATGTCCCCTTGACGCAAGGACGGCTTGTGGGGTCTTGCATGGCGTGGCACTGCCGGCAGTCACCACTCCTTGTGATGACTGCATGTCCCCGGCTTGTGTGTTCTTGCATGGGGTGGCACTGCCGGCAGTTACCACTCCTTGTGATGACTGCATGTCCCCTTTATGCAAGGACGGCTTGTGGGGTCTTGCATGGGGTGGCACTGCCGGCAGAGGATACTTGTTCCTGGTTGTGGGATACACGTTCCTAGTTGTGGGATAGTCGTTCCTGGTTGTGGGATACTTGTTCCTGGTGGTGGGAAACACGTTCCTGCTTGTGGGATACTCGTTCCTGCTTGTGGGATGCACGTTCCTGGTTGTGGGATACTTGTTCCTTCACATGTTCGCCGTTATTCCTCCATGCAGTTATTCCTACACGCACATCAAGATAGAGCTATTAAATATTTCCTTGTACATCCAATGATGCTACGTCTTGGCTATGCTCACATTACTTGCCCACGCTCCTTGTTATGATAAGCTCACATGGGTCTCATTGCACCCACAGATCTTGCAGGATCGTTTAGCGTGTCCGATTGCAGCTGTGGCATTAATTAATTAATTAATTAATTAATTAATTAATTAGACTCGTGCTCCCGTTTGGGAGTCACGCAGCTGTGGCATGCCTCTAGCATGAAGGAGAAAGGGGGTCTCTGACCTTCCTTCCTGTTGTGCAAACAAAGGGATGAAAGGCAGTTCGGGCTCCGTGACTCCCCAACGGGAGCACGAGTCTAATTAATTAATTAATTAATTACCTACCTACCTGACCTACCTATCAAGTTCTAACTAGCTCACTAGCTAACTAACTGACTAACTATTTTAACTAAGTAAGTACTAACTGTATGTACATGTGTGCATGCCCGGAGCCACGAGCCACGAGGTAGCCATGGCTGACGGCGGAGCTCAGAACTTTCGCGTCTGAGCCCCAAATTCCGTCAGATCACTTGCAACCGATGCATCTTTTCTAGGCGCATCTGCTACTATAAACGGTTACAGCTGTAATGCAGTATTGTGACCCGCCTGCAGCTATTACGCGAACTGCTATTATGACGAGCAAACGCACAACAACGCAACGCAGCCTGGCGAATGCGTTAGGCAATGAAAATACGTCTGCAGCTCCGGCTGCAGCTTCGCCATCAGGGCCGGAAGGCAGTGGTGACACTAGTCGCGCACTGGTGGTCGTCCAGCACCCTCCCGGGCTTCCTGCCTCGCCTTCAGCCTCGCCCGAGCCCAAACGCAGCCGCCCCACCAAACCTAGCTGGTCTGAGACCGACTTTGACGTCGATGAGTTATTTTCCACCTTCGAGGCTTCGACGTCCGCAGACCTGGCTATTTCGACAGGCCACACATCCGGATGCTGGAGCTCCTGTTTTATGGGTCGTATGCCTCCCTTCTTGACCTGTGCCAACGCCTCCAACGCCACAAATGCTTCCGCAGCCAGTCTGACGGCCAGTTTCAGCTCCGCTCAGCTGACCTGTCTGGCTGGTCGCGACCGCGCCTTCAGCTTGCCGCCCTCTTTTCCATCCTTCAACGCTGTTCCGCGGACGTCTGGCAACCCGTCCGGCCCCTTGACCGAATTCGCCCTCCTCCGCCTCCTCTCACAGCATGTGACGCCCCTTGCTTGCGACATGGAAGTTTTGGGTCGTAAGATGGCTGCTGAGCTCCCCAAAATCCCCACCGCCACCGCCACCGCCACCGCCACCCTCCTCGCCTCCACCCCCCCCCCCCCTCCGACTCCATCACCGCCCAGCTCCGCGACATCGACCAGCGTCTTAAGGACAACGCCATCGCTATCGAGGTTCTGCAGAACACCGCAGGCCTCACCGCCCAGGCGGTGAAGGACATTGCCGCCAAGCCAGCCCCGGCTGGCCTGGCCGGCGATGCTCCTCCCATCACCACCTGGGCGGACATGCTTAAGCAACACACCACCTCCACCACCTCCGCCGTCGCAGCCCAGCTTCAACGGCAGACGCTTGACCTCCGCGAGGAGGCCGAGCTCGCCAAGCGCAGCCTCAACGTCATTGTCAAGAATCTCAAGATGGAGGAAGGTGAGAATTCCGAGAAGCTTGCGCGTGCTTTTGAGAGAGAAATCCTTGATCGCATGGGCCTTACTGGTGAGATCGAGCTGGCCGCCCACCGCCTTCCCCGCGCGCGGGGTAAGGCAGGGCCGCCCCCGCTCCTTCTCACCTTTAAGACCCCGGCGGACAAGATTTCTTTTCTCAGACGCCGCAAGCGGCTCGAGAAGACTCTCTTCACCCTTGATGACGACTTGACCCTGGCGCAGCAACAACGGCGACGGGAGCTATGGCCGACCTACCTCCAGCTCCGGCAGACCAAGGCGGGGCAGCCGGTGTACTGGAAGGGGGCGGCCATCTACGTCGGCCACAAGCCCTGGCAGGCGACCCCCGCGGCCCCAGCGACTCCAGACGCCCCAGCTTAGGGGAATACAGCAGTAGTAGTGTAGAATAGATAGACCGTGGCCATGTACATGTACGCCTCCTAGAGGCCCTATTCCAGCTAAGCCACGCGCTTTATTTAATCATGTACATGTGTGCCTATGATGAGCCACACTCCAGACGATTGAATTGAATTGAATTGAATTGTAACATAACTCCGTTGGGAGTATATGTAGCACATAGCCCTTGAGAGGGGGCATATGGCCTATCATACATCCTAAGCTACTCCAGACGATGCCTAGTTTTATTTAGTAATGCTGTGCCCATGCAGAGAGCTGCTCTCTGCTGAGATGCCACGCTCTAGTTTTTGTATAGCCATGATGATCTTCCCCCTCACAGGCATGCTCCGGCCCCCCTTACCCGGGCATAGCGTGATAGACCATGAGGGTGCGGGTGCCCTGGTGCACCTAGAGCAGGGGTAGCTTACATTCCCACCCTTGCATGAAGTAGCCTAGAATGTATTAAAAGCCATATGCCCCTTCTCAGGGCTATGTGCTACATCCACTCCCAACGGAGTGATGTTGATAATTAATTAATTAATTAATTAAGTACTAACTAACTACTAACTAAACAACCCCCGTTGCTCTGCCGAACTAAGTAGATGCCCTTCGACTAAAACGCACAAATCGTGAATGATGCAAGCTACCGTGCCGACGCACAATTGATTCTTGCCCCCCTACGCGTCTAAATCTTGTATTGTTGTCAGTAAGCGCTCAACGTGAATGGGGCTAGCTGCCCAAATATGAGATTCCACGGACAACACCGAAAATGAGAAACCACAGTAGCTACCAGCAAGTTACGAACACAGGACCTCCCTAAATCTAGTATCAAGTAACGTTATTTCCCCGTTTCGACGAACTTGGTCCATTCACATTTATAGCGGTGAATTAATTGTCACACCTTGCTCAGGCAAAGTGCGCCAAGTCCTACAGCATGTCTCCCCATGTCATTCACTTAAATAAGGAAGGGAAATGTAAATCCATGCATCGTGATCGAGGCCGTATGAAAGGGCATAACCACCCAAATAATCAAGTTGGTACGTATAGTGTCAACCATAAGTAAGTAAGTAAGTAAGTAAGTACTTGCGTGTCATGCGCAAAGGCATGCCACGGAGTACTATGCTAATCTCATTAGAAAAATAATTACACAAAAGTTTAAACAAATATCGTCTGCATCATCCCCCAACCGTTAAGCACTAGATGGGGATGTAATCCTCATCCGAGCTGTCCTCTACTGTAATGGCAGACGAGGCGGTAGTGTAGCGGCTATCCTCAGGACCAATAACCTCCACCTGCGGACTTCTACCCTGGCTAGCAACGGGCCGCGGGGCCCGTGGGGAGAAAACAGGAGTGTGTCAACCATGCGTGTCAGCCGTGCGTCGGTGTCTTCCGAAAACTATACAGCATATCAAGGAGACAACCATATAGTCATGCTTCATCAACCACGCAGCGTTGCTATGAGGATGATGTGACGGAATGCAATATACGAGAATGCTCATAACTTTTGACTCCGGCCATGAAATTTCATCGGGTTGGTTGCATTAGACGCGTCTTTTGAAGACGAACACGCTGATATAATTTTCTACAGCTATCGCTCAATATTTCCGAAGATACCGGCACCGCCCTGCCCAGCAAATATCGCTGTTGCAATATACGAGAATGCTCATAACTTTTGACTCCGGCCATGAAATTTCATCGGGTTGGTTGCATTAGACTCGTCTTTTGAAGACGAACACGCTGATATAATTTTCTACAGCTATCGCTCAATATTTCCGAAGATACCGGCACCGCCCTGCCCAGCAAATATCGCTGTTGCAATATACGAGAATGCTCATAACTTTTGACTCCGGCCATGAAACTTCATCGGGTTGGTTGCATTAGACTCGTCTTTTGAAGACGAACACGCTGATATAATTTTCTCCAGCTATCGCTCAATATTTCCGAAGATACCGGCACCGCCCTGCCCAGCAAATATCGCTGTTTTTTCAGCTCGATATGGCGGAATACGACTCATCCCAGCAATCACAAGCGTCCGCGGCCCTGCACCAACTCGCTGACGAAGCCATGGCGTCATTGGAAACACCCTTGCACGCTATGCCGGACGCCACTGTCAGCATCCAGCCGCTCCACTCCACCGCTCCGCCGAACAGCGACCTTGCCATGGATACCCGCGAGGAGGCCTTTTCTGCCGAGGAAGCTGCCGCATTTTTACCTGGCAAATGGCCAGGCCTTAACGCCATCATGCGCCTGTCCCGAGCTGCCGCCCTCACCATCCTGCACCTGGCTGCCGAGAAAAAGTGCGAGATCCGGGACTGCAACCAACAGGTTACCCACCTGTCGGACTTTCTCCACGACGACCCCGACGACACTGACCTCTGCCTCGCAGTCTGGTGGACGTGCTCCCGTCTTTCCGACAGCGCCCTTGAGCGCTTTGTCATGGCCTCTCTGGACCTGGGAGCCGACCCCACTGTTGCGGCCGCCATCAACATCACCGCCAAGCAAGTCGCCAATACGTGCTTCGATCGCCTCCCTCCCCTCCTCAACGCTGCCCTCAACCCTGTCCACAACCACCTCGCCACCCACCACGCCCATTCCTCACACGCCGACACCTCCATCCACTCCGCCATCACCCACATTGCAGCAGGGCTGCAGCAGCAGCAGCAGCTCCTCCACCAGCTCCAGCAACAACTTGCCGCCTCCATAACTCCTGCCAAGACCACCTATGCCGCCACGCTTCAGAACCCTACGGAGCTCATCAACGAAATCAAAACAGCCGTCAAGGCCAGCACAAGGGATGCTATGCACGAACCCATTCGCTCATGCAGTATTGTGGTACGTGGCGTCCCCTCGAACGTCAACGATGCACGCCTGGGCACCTACCTCCGGGGCGACCCCTTCCTGGGGAAGCTCGGCGTGGCCCAAAGCGTCGTCATCAAAACGGCACGACGGCTCGGCGGCCCCACCGCCCCTGTCTTGGTGGAATTCCACCGCAAGGAGGACAAACTGCAGGTGCAGAAGGCCCGCCGGAACCTCCACGATACCCAACTGAGCATCGACGATTACTATACCCCGGAGCAGCTTGAGGCCCGGGCTGCCGCTTTGAACCGGCCGGAGGTCCACGAGGCTCGGGCAGCCAAGCAGGCCAACCCGCAACTACGGTGCAGCATCTATGCCCGCCTCTTTAATGGCGTCTTCATCGTCCGCATTAACGGCCAGGACCTTCCTCCAATGACGGCGACCCCCATGGATACCGCCGTGCCAGCGCCCCAGCCCCCCTGCTCGGCCCCCGCCGTCACCGCCATCGCCACCGGCATCGACGGTCACCTGCTCCCCAGCACGTGTGGGGATCCGCCGGGGCAACTTCAGCTCAGGTATGGCTGCCAGGCTTGGCCGTCCCCCTAATAAATTCGTTCGCTTTGCACCTGAGCCGGAGCCCGCGCTGCGAACCCTTCTCTCCTATCAATGACGACGCTCGCGGCCCCGCGGCTCCGCGGCTCTAGCAGTGGGATCTGCCTAACTCCCCTTCCCGCCCCTTTGCCTTCGCAGCCCTCGGGCTGTCGGAGAGAGAGCAACGGGTCGGCAGTGAGCCAGGTTAGCCCCGCCTCGCGCGGCCGCCTCCGAAACCTCCTCAGACTGCACGCATTTCTTATGCGTGCAGACGCAAACTCATTCTACCTGGCCACCCGAGCCAACCGTCGGCGTCGCCTCGACGCGTTGGCAGGAAGAATCGAAATGGTGATTGAAAGCATAAGTCCCCAACCCGCCCCCCCTACCCCACCACCTCCACCCCCACCCCCATCACCACCCTGCTCCATCTCCGCCCCCACCCCCGCCTGCACCCCCCTTTTCGGTCAACGCGCGCCCTTGGTCATCGCCACCTTCAACGCCCGCACGCTCCAGCCCGACGCTGACCGCTGTCACTGCCTGCGCAGTGACGACTGTCAGTGCCATCGAGTCTCCAATCTTATTGGTTTCTGCATCGACAATAATATCGCCATCCTGGGAATCCAAGAACACAGGCGCACTGCATCGGCCCGCGGATCAACTGCCCTTGTTGCTGACGACATCGACGGCTGGCGGTTCTACTACGGAGGCGGCGACGGCACCGGGAACGGGGGCGTCGGTCTCCTCTGCTCCCCGCTCGCCGTACGCCACATGGGCGAACCCCAGCTGGTCAACGCTCGGCTCCTCGTGGCCACTTTTCATTCGATGGAGGGCCACTCGACCTACGCCCTGACGGTGGGCGTTGGTTACGCACCCCACTCCGGCCACCCAGAACAAGACCGCAAGGACTTCTTTGCAGCGCTGGAGAACCTGGCGAACGGCATCCCTGGTCGCAACTACCTCGCTCTGCTGCTGGACGCCAACGCCACGCTACCACCGGGTACTGGCGGATGTCAGCACGCCCCCAACGGTACGGTCTCCAATGCCAACACCGAACTTTTTGCTGATTTGCTTACGACATGCGATTTGGTCACTGCCAACACCCGCTTTCCACATAGTCCAGATGCTTTGGTCACACACACCTCGCCAACTGGCACTGAACGCTGCATTGACTATGTTGTAATGCGCAAGCGTCATCAAGGATCTGTACTAGCTGCTCGCTCGCATGTGATCCCCCTGGTGCGCTCCGATCATCGCATCGTCACCGCCCGCATCCGCCTGCGATTCCCCTCGCCCTTTCGTAAGCACGTGGCACCACCTGATTTGCGCACACTTCAGTTGCTCGAGAAATCTGACGACGCTCTGGAGGACTTCCCTGAAAAACGCGCCCACAAGCGCGCCGCAGAGGCGTTCGTCGACGCGCTGGACATCCCGGCCAGCCACGCCCAGCTGTTCGCTGCCGGCCCGGCATCGGCCCTTCGGCACCTCGCTGACAAGCTGCCCGCGGCCGGGGCCCTACTGCCCCCCCGCCGCCCGCCCCGCTTCACCAGCCTGCACCGGCTCCCCGCCGTCATCCAGGCCCGGCAAGCCCTGCGCGACAACCGCGACCCCGCCCGCTACGCCCGCCTCAAAGCCGATTACCACTCGGCCATCCGGCAGGCGACCAAGGAGCAGGAGGACCTTCATGTCCGCGAGTACTTCGCCCACCTCAAGGACCAGCACGGCAAGTACGCCTGGACCCGCCTGCGTCACGCCCAACGGCCCGCCGGCGGCGCGCAGCCGGCGCCGCGGACGCTCTCTGGCTCACCGCAGCAGCAGCTCAACCAGTGGTATTCCTCCCAGTCCCGGCTGCTCGGCGCCCCCCCGCCGCCTCCGCCGCTTGGCCCTCTGGCGGCCGCACGCCTGGCAGTAGCACCGGCGGACGTCCCTGCGCCGCCCACGCCGCCCGCCGCTGAGCAGGACTACACGTACCCAGCCCTGACGGAACCCCTGGCCACCCCAACGAGCTCCCGCCGTTCACCGAGCTCGAGCTGAGCACCGCCGCCAAGCAACTCCGCTTCTATGCTGCCGTTGGACCTGACCAGCTCCCAGCCCCGGTGATTAAGCTGACGGCGCTCACGGGGTTCCTGCTTGACGTCTGCAACCGGATCCTGCTTGCCGACGCGCCGCCGATTCCTGAGTGGCAGCACAGCTACCGTATTATGCTGTACAAAAACAAAGGTTCCCCTGACGACCCCGCCAACTACAGAGGAGTCTGCATCCAGAGCGCCGCACTTAAGTTGTTCATGCGCATGATCCTCAACCGCCTTCGTTCTGCTCTCGACTGTCACCTTGGGGAAAGTCAAATGGGCTTCCGTCCTGGGCGCAACACCGTCATGGCCATCTTCGTCGCGCGTCGCCTCTTCGAGGAAATCGCTCTCCTGCAACCTGGTGAGTTTCCCGCCATCCTGATCTTCGTCGACTTCATCAAGGCTTTTGATTCTGTCCTCTGGGACGCTCTATGGGCTGTACTTGCTCGCGCTCGCGTCCCCACTCCCCTGATTACCGTCATCCGCACGCTGTATGAGGGGTCCACCACTTCGGTGCGCACTCAGCACGGCATAACCCCGCCCTGCCCACTGCAGACCGGCGTCTGGCAGGGTTGCGTCCTGTCGCCGTACCTGTTTATTATTGTAGTGGATTATGTTATGCGCCAGGCACGTGCTCGCTTTGCTAGCATTGCAGGCCGTGCCCCTGGCCTAGCGATCACGAACGAGCTTGGGGAAGGGGGGCCGACTAACAAGCAGAATTTACTAGCTGACCTCATTTATGCCGACGACATCACGCTCATCGAGAAGCCGGAGTCTGCCCAACTTTGGCTGGACTGCCTGGCGCTCGAGGCTCGGGCGGTTGGTCTAGAAATCAGCCCCAAAACGGAGGCCCTGGCCCTCGGCATGGCAGGGCCCCCACCCACACTCCGCCTCTTAGACGATGCCGAGGTCAACTACCCTACTTCAGGCCGCTTCAAGCTGCTCGGCAGTTGGCTTCCTGACTGCGAGGACGACATGACGACACGGATCGGCATGGCGTGGGCGCACCTCCATGACCACCGCCGCTGGTGGAGCAACCCCGCCCTACCCCGGATCGTCAAGCGTGACCTCTTCAAGGTCGTCATTCTGACGATCCTGACCTACGGCGCCGAGACGTGGACACTGATGCAGGAGCTGGAGCAACGACTCGACGGCGCCGTCACCAAGATGCTGCGCAAGGCCCTTAACATCCCCTTTGGTTTGCACATTAGTAATGAGGATTTGTACGCTGATTTGCCCTATGTTTCCCACATTATTAGGCACAGGCGCCTGGGCCTAGCCGGGCACCTGGCCCGCACAGATCAGGTAGATACATCAGATAGACTAGCTGGCACCAAGCCCGCCCAGCCTGGGCGATATGTCCTCACCTGGCGTGCCCCCGGCCGCGCGCGGCAGGGCCGCCACCCGTGGACTTTTCGTGATAGACTCGGCATGGACATGTGCTACACTAGACGTGACGGGCTCACCCCCGGGCAGCCTCCTGGTTTGTCTGTAATATGGAGGCAGATGGTGCGCAAGGATAGATGGCAAGTAGTGATGAAGGAGACCACCCCCAAGCCTGTGGGGGCTCCGCGTGTGACCAAGTATGGCATTCATAGCGATTCGGGCCGCGGTGCCCACACCCCTGTAACTAGGACCTAGATAGCTTATACCATCCATTCCAGACGCAGTCACGTGTCTATTCATTAATTAATTAATCCATTCCATCCCATGTTCCCCTCCCACTGAGGACTTATGCTCACGTGACGCAGTCACGTGTCTATTAATTAATTAATTAATCAACCACCGCAAATTGAAACGCAAATTGAAAAATAATGTATCACAGGCTCAACCGGAACTCCCGATCAACACGTCAGTACCACCCTCTGTAGGCAAGTCCATATCGAACGGACGCAACGCCACTGAGAGACGGCGTAACTAACAAAGATAACCCGCCCCCCCCGCCCCCAACAGGTAGGGAGCCCCTTGCAGCAGTAGAGAGGACCACGATAAAAACAAAGTAAGATAGCGGGTAATCATGAAGTAGACCTACGCATCCCATGACTATGCCACCACCAATTAGCTTCCCATTACGCAGTGAGAGTTACGTCATCTGGTGGGATTCGACCGACTAGCCAATCGGTGCAGGGGCTTACCACCTCCATCAATTGAGCCACCTCCCCCCAATGGTGGTTCCCCTGACTGCCTGGAGGAGGGCTTGCCGGGGCGGACGGCATCCAAGGCAGGACTCCCACCACGAACAATTACACTCCCACTTGGTAGTGAGTAGGCCAACTAATGATAACACACACAAAGGATGCACACTACATACCGGAGCACCCTCACAGGCGTGCGCAGGGCGGGTCTACAACCCTCTACCCTACACTCCATCGCTGTGCAAGTTGCCACGTTTTTCTCAATAAAAGCTCCATTGAGGCCCTTTAGTGCTGGACATCTGTATCGGTATCGGGAATGGGTTAACACAACCGCGAGCAACTCTTCTTCAGCACTTGAGCCACAGGAGGATGTCGCACAGGTCGCGCTCGTTCGTCCCACGTCAGGTGTGGCGGTGTCTTCCCGGTATACCTGCTCCTTCTACCTCTAGGTCAGGGCCTGCATGCATACAAAGGAAGACAAGAAGATATTATCGGACTTGGGAACATGCCAAACACGCCCCTGGTAATAAACCCGCATTCTGCTAAGCGTATGTGTGTGCCATTCTTGACATATGTAAATTAACAAAAAAAAGTATACCTTACCGAGACTACCAAACCGAGAACCGATCGACATCATGTGTGGGTGCATGGTCATGTGTATTGGACAATTTGTGTGTGATTTCCTGTGAGCAAAAATATATGGCCATGTACAAAAAAGCAATCCGGCATGTAGTTCAGGTAGAGAACAACTTACAAAAACTTAAATGATACTACAATCAAATGCGAACAAATCAACAACATTGTTAGGTTGTTATTCATGTGTATAAAACATACATCACGATTCACCTGTCAAGTCCTCAATGCAGGTCCGGGCATCTTCCCGAACACCAAGAGAGGAGCTTTGACCTCCCACCATGACGTCACGGTCTGCATGCATTCACAAAAAGACATTTATTTCAAAGGTTTTTATGTAAATTAGTTTAATGCAGTAGTAGATTCCTCAAAACCCGGCCTCTCCCCCAAGTTATAGATTTACTACCTCGCTTTCTCAAAGCTGGCCTATCTCACGTTACCATAAATAGGTCCCAAGCGATCCCGAGCGTCATGTGAGCAAACCCTTGTGGTAAAGACTTTACGTTAGTGCCCGTGCCCCTTTACTAACGTTAGTGCCCAGCCCCCTCTGCTATCGTTAGTGCCCGTGCCCCTTTACTAACGATAGTGCCCAGCCCCCTCTGCTAACGTTAGTGCCCGTGCCCCTTTACTAACGTTAGTGCCCAGCCCCCTCTGCTAACGTTAGTGCCCGTGCCCCTTCACTAACGTTAGTGCCCGTGCCCCTCTGCTAACGTTATTCCCGAGCCCCCTATGCTATCGCTAATTCCCGTGCCCCTTTATATTTGGACCAGGAACACATCCCACAACTAGGCTCGACTATCCTACAACCAGGAACGTGTTTCCCACAACCAGGAACGTGTTTCCCACAACCAGGAACGTGTTTCCCACAACCAGGAACGTGTTTCCCACAACCAGGAACGTGTTTCCCACAACCAGGAACGTGTATCCTACAACTAGGAACGTGTTTCCCACAACCAGGAACGTGTTTCCCACAACCAGGAACGTGTTTCCCACAACCAGGAACGTGTTTCCCACAACCAGGAACGTGTATCCTACAACCAGGAACGTGTTTCCCACAACCAGGAACGTGTTTCCCACAACCAGGAACGTGTTTCCCACAACCAGGAACGTGTTTCCCACAACGAGGAACAAGTATCCCACAACCAGGAACGTGTTTCCCACAACCAGGAACGTGTTTCCCACAACCAGGAACGTGTTTCCCACAACCAGGAACGTGTTTCCCACAACCAGGAACGTGTTTCCCACCACCAGGAACGTGTTTCCCACAACAAGGAACGACTATCCCACAACCAGGAACGACTATCCCACAACCAGGAACGTGTATCCTACAACCAGGAACGTGTTTCCCACAACCAGGAACGTGTTTCCCACAACCAAGAACAAGTATCCTACAACCAGGAACGTGTTTCCCACAACCAGGAACGTGTATCCCACAACCAGGAACGTGTATCCCACAACCAGGAACGTGTTTCCCACAACCAGGAACGTGTTTCCCACAACCAGGAACGTGTTTCCCACAACCAGGAACGTGTATCCCACAACCAGGAACGTGTTTCCCACAACCAGGAACGTGTTTCCCACAACCAGGAACGTGTTTCCCACAACAAGGAACGTGTTTCCCACAACCAGGAACAAGTATCCCACAACCAGGAACGTGTATCCCACAACCAGGAACGTGTTTCCCACAACCACGAACGTGTTTCCCACAACCAGGAACGTGTTTCCTACAACCAGGAACGTGTTTCCCACAACCAGGAACGTGTTTCCCACAACCAGGAACAAGTATCCTACAACCAGGAACGTGTTTCCCACAACCAGGAACGTGTTTCCCACAACCAGGAACGTGTATCCTACAACCAGGAACGTGTATCCCACAACCAGGAACAAGTATCCCACAACCAGGAACGTGTATCCCACAACCAGGAACGTGTTTCCCACAACCAGGAACGTGTTTCCCACAACGAGGAACAAGTATCCCACAACCAGGAACGTGTTTCCCACAACCAGGAACGTGTTTCCCACAACCAGGAACGTGTTTCCCACAACCAGGAACGTGTTTCCCACAACCAGGAACGTGTTTCCCACCACCAGGAACGTGTTTCCCACAACCAGGAACGACTATCCCACAACCAGGAACGACTATCCCACAACCAGGAACGTGTATCCTACAACCAGGAACGTGTTTCCCACAACCAGGAACGTGTTTCCCACAACCAGGAACGTGTATCCCACAACCAGGAACGTGTTTCCCACAACCAGGAACGTGTATCCCACAACCAGGAACGTGTATCCCACAACCAGGAACGTGTTTCCCACAACCAGGAACGTGTTTCCCACAACCAGGAACGTGTTTCCCACAACCAGGAACGTGTTTCCCACAACCAGGAACGTGTTTCCCACAACAAGGAACGTGTTTCCCACAACCAGGAACGTGTATCCTACAACCAGGAACGTGTTTCCCACAACCAGGAACGTGTTTCCCACAACCAGGAACGTGTATCCTACAACCAGGAACGTGTATCCCACAACCAGGAACAAGTATCCCACAACCAGGAACGTGTATCCCACAACCAGGAACGTGTTTCCCACAACCAGGAACGTGTTTCCCACAACCAGGAACGTGTTTCCCACAACGAGGAACAAGTATCCCACAACCAGGAACGTGTTTCCCACAACCAGGAACGTGTTTCCCACAACCAGGAACGTGTTTCCTACAACCAGGAACGTGTTTCCCACAACCAGGAACGTGTTTCCCACAACCAGGAACGTGTATCCTACAACCAGGAACGTGTTTCCCACAACGAGGAACAAGTATCCCACAACAAGGAACGTGCATCCCACAACCAGGAACGTGTATCCCACAACCAGGAACACATCCCACAACGAGGAACAAGTATCCCACAACCAGGAACGTGCATCCCACAACCAGGAACAAGTATCCCACAACAAGGAACACATCCCACAACCAGGAACGTGTATCCCACAACCAGTCGCGCAGTCGGTCTGAATGACTGGCATTATAACGAGCGTCATATTCGTCTCCGGCTTGGCAGTGCCGTCATCCTGCATACAAAAAGAACATTGGAGCCAGCACTTTCCCGCGGGTTGTAGCCGATATTCCTCCATGCAGCGATATTCACCAATGCGCTATCAATAAACAAGTCGACACCATCCGGTATGTAAAAAAAGCACGCTGCTGGCCACGACGGTCACGGCGATGATGAACGACAATAACAAGAACGCCTAATAGCAGGCGTCATACAAACTAGAACAGACTGGAACAACTACTTACCCGGTCGTCTGTGATCTTGACGCAGAGCCTGGTTTACAAGGAAGCGAGGGAAACCGGCCACTATGAGCACCCCTACTTAACCCACATAATGAAGGTTAGGAATCCTCCCCATCATGCTAACCGTAGACTCGGTGAAACGCCCCATGCTACAAATACGATAGCCCAGCAACGACTACTTGCGGCCATCACCTTGTCCAGTTCTGGCTGGCTGTGCGGCGGTAATTTTACCAAGTTTAAAAATGTTACGCCGCACCAGTCTGTGCTTTTTTACGTAGTACCAGTGTAGTGTAGAAATCTGCCAAAAGAGCAAACGCCCAAAGCCAACTTCCAAGACGCCCAAAGCCAAATTCCAAGACGCCCAAAGTGTGACACAAAGCCCAAAGGCGGGCGAGTCTGGCGCGGCGCCGGCCATTGGGCCCCGGAATAAGAAATACCGCGGCGGACCGGTCTACTCGTGGTAGACCCGGTCACTGTACCCGTGAGATGCAAAATCCGCTTGCCAGACCGGGATTCCGGGAACTCCGTCCAATACCGTCGTGCAGTACCACCAATGCACTACCAATCTACCAATCGTACAATACTACGACTTAACGCCAACAGAAACTCGCCTCCAAAACTACCGTAGTGGCTCTTATATCAGTACGCCTAATTATGTACGAATCGACCCCGTACAGGCCGAAAAAAAACCTCCTTCCGGCCTCGTACATCCCAAGAAATCACCCTCAGATGCTACATTATACGTATGAGGGGCTTCCATATGTTGTCCCTAGGGTACTGCCTCCCGAATATACCTACGGTCTACCCTTACGTTATACCTACGTACACTAAAAAAAAATCCCCCAAACCCCGTACGCGTAACAAAAATCGCTAAAAGCCCTCGTACGATAATTAAGCGTACACATATAAGAGCCACTACGGTATATATTCATAGAGGCACGCCTCTTATTTAATTTTTTTTTTTTTTTTTCAAGGTACCTCTTATTTAATCTCAGCCCCCGCAGACTTGTCTTCTCCCGGTTAGGGCTTAGTTTTGCAAAAAACCTACGTCCTAAGTCGAAACCATTTTTTCCTCCTGTTAATCATTATCAGGCGGAGCCAATTTTCGGAAGAACCGTCAGGTTCGCCAGAATTGGCGAAGCTTATAAGGCCGTACACGTGAGAAAACATAGGAATAGGGGATGAAAATCCGTCAATCCATCCATACATACATCCATCCATACATACATCCACCGAATTTGTCCCGAATTTGCAAGCATAAGGGTGAGGTTCTTCCGAAAATTGGCTCCGCCGTAGAGTTTCAACGGGCAAGTTGCAAACACGCACGTTACTTGATCCTGTTAATTATACTTCCTGTGCTATTTCCTATGCTAATTTTTCCTCCTGTTAATTACAGTATTGTACGATATTACCGGAATAATAATTTAATACTTCCCTGGTTTACATGCTGACTTGCTGAGACGGCTGGATTACATGCTGAGACGGCAGTCTGCTGCGAGAATTCCTGGCAAGGGTTAATCCGGCCCTTGCCGGTCGGCTGCATGACGTTGTCATAGTAATGGGTATAGTTAATGACATACATACAGGCTGTAATCACTGTTCGCAGCGCAGGGCAGTGAATATAGTGCCGCCCAAAAGACCGCGAGAAACATATCGCCTTGCGCTGTTCAGCGGCTAGGCTAGGGGTTAGATTGCTTTGCGAAGCCGTAGAACTGGTTGGCGAATCCAGTACCTTCGCGCCCGGTGGCAGCCAGTGTCGCTACATGATGATCAAGCCCACGCCGCCGCTGGCATTTCCAGGGAAGCCGTCGAACGACTAACTGACGCAACGCCAGCTGAGCCGTGCGAGAATTTACAGCAGCAGCTTTACAAATGGAAAAACGGCGGGGATTACTGCTCGTGCTTATTGAGCTGTTTGCCATGATCGCCTGCTTTCCATGCTCCAGCCTCAGCCTTGCCCAGCTAGCTGATGCATCGATTAACTGTGCCTCTTCTGACTACAAGCTCTCCCCTGGCAGGGTGCCCTGCCTGCCAAACCTGGAACTCATGGTCCCCCTCCCCATCGACGACGGCGTCGCGGACGACGCGTGGCGCGAGTTCACCGACATTTTCTTCTTCTCCCTCCGCTTATTCTGGCCGCTCGACAAGACTCGCCTTTTAATTGTGACACCGTCCAACCGGCCCGAGGCGGCGCGCCAGACGTTGGTGGACGGCGTCCGTGCGGCCACGAAGGAAGCACATCTCGCCAGCGGCCGCGTGGCGTTCCATGTGGCACCCAAGGGACAGGAGGACGAGAAAGGCTGGGACCGGCAGCAGCGGTTCATGTTTTTCTCCGAGTATTTCACGAGCGCCGAGTTTGTCGGCTTTTGCGACTCGGACACGGTGTTCACGGGCGTGGTCCAGGAGCAAGACTTGTTTGACGAGCTTCGGCGGCCGCGCATCATCGGTCTGTACGGGCGGCCCACGCATGACGAGTGGGGCCCGGTCCCTAATATAACTTACTTCGCGCTGGGCATGCCAGAGCCGTTTCGACACATGGACCAGTTCCCCGTGATCGTCCGAACCGCTCATTTGAAGGAGATCCGGGAGCACATCGCGCGGCATCTTGGGACCAAGGATTTCGACGAGGCGTTCTCGTTGATCCGCGACATGGGCCGCCCGCTGTACTCCCAGTTCGGCATCATGACGACCTATTTGTGGTACAAGCGGCGCGACGAGTACAGCTGGCACATCCAGGAGTTTGAGCGCGGGTGGAAGGGGAAGGCGCCGCTAGGCCAGGTGCCCAATACCCCCGAGACCATGGCCACGCTGAGACCCTATTTAAATGACCCGCTGCCTCGCATCGCGGTCCATTGGAAATATGAGGGCCAGCTTCCCACGCTGACAAAGGCCGGGTGGATCATCCAGAACAACAACTACTTGCACCTCATGCGCGACGCGGTGTGCTATTCGATGCCCCTAGGCCTACCGCCGGCAGGGCTGCCCCGGTTTTGCCACGGCCTCAACCTCACCGGCTACTACCGTTGGCAGTGGGTGTTTGAGCGGCACGACTGGAGCTGGCACCCGTGCGTCCCCTTGGCCAGTCGGCTGCGGCGGGAGCGCGCGGTAAAGAGTGCCTGGCCCAACGAGTTGATGTTGAGGATACTCAAGTTTGACTTGGCGCACAGGCATTCTACAGGGGTCCCTGTGGGGCTGCTCCCCGTGGGGTATGACAAGAACAAGTGGGGTCCGAAGCCGCGGCCTGTGCCGGCACCAGGCCCCGTGGTAGACGGGCAGGTGAGGTTTAAAACTCACCGTGTTCTTAGCGGCAGGTCCAGGGCGGCTCATTTGCCTGGCGGCAACCTGACGCTTCCTAGGGGCAAGTCTATGGGACGATCCGAGTCGAAAAGGCATGGGAAAAAGAAGCTCATTGTTTAAGGTCGCGGATCGCCACCGCGTCTAGTCCTCTACCTGCTAAACTACCTCGTCTAATCTGACCAAATCTTTTTGGTAGGATTCCCAATGAAAGATCTTGAAGCTGCGGCTGTAACGCGGATATATATATAACGCGTGCCAAATCAGAATAAACTATAAACTATGCATAGGGGAGCATACGTAACACATATCCCTGAGAAGGGGCATATGGTTTTTAATGCATGCTGAGCTACAACCTGCAGGTGGGGGTTGTAAACTGCCACCGGTACTCTGGGTGCACAAGGTGCACCCGTGCACCACCATGATGTATCATACCTAAAAGGCCTGGCATGCGGTGGAAGATGATTATGGCTACTGGGCAATGGCTATAGGGCATGGCGTCTCAGCATGCAGAGAGTAGCTCTCTGCATGGGCAAAGCATGGCTAACTATTGAAAACACGTTAATCCATATCTGGTGTGAGGCCCATCATAGGCTGGCATACATGGACATGGCCACGTCCGCTAAGCCTTCTATTCTACACTACTCGATAACGACTAATAATGATCATCCACATCATTGAATTGAATTGAATTGGAACATAACTCCGTTGGGAGTATATGTAGCACATATCCCTGAGATATGACCTACGGCGCCGAGACCTGGACACTGATGCCTGCAGGAGCTGGAGTAACGACTCGACGGCGCCGTCACCAAGTAAGTAAGTAAGTACTTGCGTGTCATGCGCAAAGGCATGCCACGGAGTACTATGCCGTCACCAAGATGCTGCGCAAGGCCCTTAACATCCCCAGCTTTGGTTTGCACATTAGTAATGAGGATTTGTACGCTGATTTGCCCTATGTTTCCCACATTATTAGGCACAGGCGCCTGGGCCTAGCCGGGCACCTGGCCCGCACAGATCAGGTAGATACATCAGATAGACTAGCTGGCACCAAGCCCGCCCAGCCTGGGCGATATGTCCTCACCTGGCGTGCCCCCGGCCGCGCACGGCAGGGCCGCCACCCGTGGACTTTTCGTGATAGACTCGGCATGGACATGTGCTACACTCTAGACGTGACGGGCTCACACCCGGGCAGCCTCCTGGTTTGTCTGTAATATGGAGGCAGATGGTGCGCAAGGATAGATGGCAAGTAGTGATGAAGGAGACCACCCCCAAGCCTGTGGGGGGCTCCGCGTGTGACCAAGTATGGCATTCATAGCAATTCGGGCCGCGGTGCCCACACCCCTGTAACTAGGACCTAGATAGCTTACACCATCCATTCCATCCCATGTTCCCCTCCCACTGAGGACTTATGCTCACGTGACGCAGGACTTCACGTGTCTATTAATTAATTAATTAATCCCTGAGAAGGGGCATATGACTTTTAATACACTCTGGGCTACTCCCTGCAAGGGTAGGGTGTAAACTACACCTGCTCTGCATGGGTGCACAAAGTGCACGTGCACACCACTATGACTATCCTAGCACCTACCGAAAGGCGCGGGCATAGGGGGGAAGATCATCATGGCTATACAAAGGCGCATGGCTTCTCAGCAGAGAGTAACTCCCTGCATGGGCACTGCATAACTAAATAAAGCTAGGCATCATCTGGGGTTAAATTTAATTTAATTTAATTTAATTTTAATCATCTGGGGTGTGCATGGCACATCATGGGCACACATGTACATTAATTAATTAATTAATTAAAATCATAGCTCCGTTGGGAGCATATGTAACACATAGCCCTGAGAAAGGGGCATCTACAAGCCGTAAGTAAAGAATGGGAAGTTGGACAGGGGGGCATGAGGGGGGGTCCAATCTCAAGTATAAGTAGCGCAATCGATAGATCTCGATGAGAGCATTCAGGATCAGCCTCTAAAGTGCCCAAAGATGTCCGATTTCGGGAATTACGGGTCAAAACCAAACGTCATATAAGCCAAAAATTAAATAATTTTTCGAAAAGTGCATTTTCGGCTGTAGTAGACCGGTCCGCCGCCAACTGTCTCAATTGCAATTTTTCAGAACAGCTCCAAGGCCCTGTCAAACGGTGTGGCAACGCCCCGTCATCTCAGGCGCTCGGCGGCTAAACGGCTTGAAATATTTTGACGTGACGTATAGCTACGCTTGGGCGATGGCAAAGCTGGTAGGGATACAACGAAAACAACAATATACCGACTGTACAGTAGGGCAGTGTACTGACAACGTCCTTTGGCAGCCTGGCTAACTGGACCACGGATTTGCAACTAGTACAGCGCTAGGGTTTGCCAACTAGACTTTAGAATACACCATCTATATTTTTTGGCATTTAGCCGCAAATTTCCGGCGGGAATTCGCTTATCTTATCATCATCCTTGACGACGGTTTACGAGCACCAGTCTAAAGAAAATTCGCCGCCGCCTTTTATACGTGCAGAAAACCTCGTGAGCAGTCAATTTAGCCAAAAGTAGCAGCTCTATCCGGGCATGTACATTTGCCAGATTCCGGGCAGAGTAATGCCACTGTGATCACGCTAGAAAGGCTTCGTCCGACGGACGAAAAGCTTTCAGCAATCGCAGACTGTGCTACATGTAGTCTTCTAATAATAAACTGTGCCTGCGCAGCTACAGGTTTCTGGGCTGTATAGCAAACACGCGCAGATGTTGATATTATTCTAAATTTCCCCTGGTACGGCCATTTTGTGGCATGAAAATCCACAAGCCCAGGCTCCAATCTACACCTGCGTGGACACCTGGGTCCTGTAAACATGCCATTCTATTCCCACTATTACCAATCCACCAACATTTGATTAAAACAATAAGTGGGCAATTACAGAACCCATGAGTGAGCCTGCCACGCTGCACCCATTTCATGATTGATTGTAGTTCTCGTTACCCTAGAAACAAACACAAGAAGGGGGAGGGAGGGCGGGACAAGAAAAAGAGACCTAGAACATCGTGCAAATGGCACTTTAGGGCGGCGTAGCCCGGGCTCGCCTCATGAGCCGTCAGCAACAGTAACTTAATTGCTACTTAACTTAACGAACTAGAAATGGCCATACAAAACTGGCCAACTAATTCTAACTCATGGAACCGGTCCAGCCCAAGGCCCACCGTCCCGTAGTACCACTCACATAGCGGCGTTCATTCTCATCTGTTATAAAGAAACTACGTTCAGAGAACACCGATTCTATTCCCACTATTACCAATCCACCAACATTTGATTAAAACAATAAGTGGGCAATTACAGAACCCATGAGTGAGCCTGCCACGCTGCACCCATTTCATGATTGATTGTAGTTCTCGTTACCCAACCCCCCTTTCCTGGTGCTTTATCTCCAAAGCTCCGCCAACCACTTTCGCTCAGTGGCTCCCGAGGCTGCCCTGCCGCAACGGTCACGACCATTACAATCGCCGGCGGCTGTAGCGAGCCTCATGCACGATAACCCTTTGCAGGGCCCCCCCAGCCTTCCACCCTCGGCCAGTAAAAGAGGGTGTTGAATGTGCACGCAAAGACAAGGAAGAAGACGCCTCGTTTAACGATCACGGACCTCCCTCAAAGGCCAGTGCCGCCCTAACGTGACGACAACTTGTAGGACGTCACCCGATGCCACCATATCTCGATTACTGTCAACGTTGTCACCTGGGGGAGTAACTTTCCATATTTCAGGTTTTAGTTGATGAGCAGGCTCTCATCACACACCCCAGCGGCCGATAAAGCGCAAGCGCAACTGGGCCGGCCAAAATATTTGGTCCTGCCCGGCCCAGGTCCGTCTGTTAAACTGGCCCCTTAAGTCTCGGTCTGAATCGAAATATTGCATAATTCCGGAATTCGTCCCCACCACATTCCCGAGACCTCACGCACCCATAAGAGCGGATGCTGGTAAATATTTTTCTACTTACGCGAGGGCCGACAGACTTGTCGTCCATCACAATGCCCACTAAAAGTAACCCGACCACCCTTCCTTCGGCAGTCAGCAGTCAGGAACTGCAACCCTGCTGCGACACTCCGCAGCAAAGCGGTAGGCACTGCAGCGTGGCACGGAAATCTTACTCATGGCTTCAGAGTTCCGTACAGGTGCCACGCGCAGGCAAACGCGAAGTATTTTATAGTCTCTCGTCGGCCAAGAACCCAGCTGCGGGGAGAAAACCGACGAGGGTAATTTCAATTTCTTTTTCACAGTCACGTGACTGTTCAAGCTATGTCAGTCACGCGCCATCTCTAATCGGCCACCGCCAGCCAAAAGGCTGACGCGATTAGGGCAGCATTAAATTTCTTGTAATCCGCCATACCCATACCCCATACATCCGATTACAAGAAAAAGAGACCTAGAACATCGTGCAAATGGCACTTTAGGGCGGCGTAGCCCGGGCTCGCCTCATGAGCCGTCAGCAACAGTAACTTAATTGCTACTTAACTTAACGAACTAGAAATGGCCATACAAAACTGGCCAACTAATTCTAACTCATGGAACCGGTCCAGCCCAAGGCCCACCGTCCCGTAGTACCACTCACATAGCGGCGTTCATTCTCATCTGTTATAAAGAAACTACGTTCAGAGAACACCGATTTATGGCAAAGCGACGGTTCCCTGTCTTGTTGCCCTGTCTTTTGTTGCTCAACGATGCTTATATGACCAGATCTCCCTTCATTGCCTGTACTGTACTGTAGCAAGGGTTACTGCTCCGCGGCTCCCCAAGGGAACCGCATCATGCCTAATTGATTGATTCATTCGTTGTACTGTATGCCGGCCTCACGGCCGGCCTATTTGCGTGTCCAATGCAGGATGTGCATAAGCTATCAGTCATTGTGTAAATTGGTGGACAAGCCAATTCAACATGCCCATGAATAATTTTCTGCTCCGTCTTGGCGCTATATTGTGCCCAGGTCGCTGTATTGTGGCCATTGTAGAACGTCCAGCTGGCTCATGTGGCAGTTAAACATCATAATTAAACTCATCGACTTTTATCATTCTTTGCGCACTTTCTCTAGCTGCATTCCACCAGCTAGGTTTGTCAAGTCTTGTCTGAATGCATGCCGCCATGGCCAGCCCCGCTGTAGGGGTGCGCGAACTGACCACGATCGACGTACGTGCAGACGATGTTTGTCTGTTTGTGTAATTATTTTTCTAGTGAGATTAGCCTAGATTTCCATCTCCATTCGTATTCATCATCCTGAACAACCAAAAACGCGGACAAGATAACGGCAGGCTCGAGCTACCATGGTCCGGATTCTCCCGATTTCCGGCCTGCGCTGGTTAATGTCTCCTTGATAGACAGTACTCCGTGGCAAGCCTATGCGCATGACACACAAGCTTACTTACTTACTTACCTAGTTACGAACGAACGAACGAACGAACGAAGGAACGAACGAAGGAACGAACGAACGAACGAACGAACGAACGAACGAACGAACGAACGAACGAACGAACGAACGAACGAACGAACGAACGAACGAACGAACGAACGAACGAACGAACGAACGAACGAACGAACGAACGAACGAACGAACGAACGAACGAACGAACGAACGAACGAACGAACGAACGAACGAACGAACGAACGAACGAACGAACGAACGAACGAACGAACGAACGAACGAACGAACGAACGAACGAACGAACGAACGAACGAACGAACGAACGAACGAACGAACGAACGAACGAACGAACGAACGAACGAACGAACGAACGAACGAACGAACGAACGAACGAACGAACGAACGAACGAACGAACGAACGAACGAACGAACGAACGAACGAACGAACGAACGAACGAACGAACGAACGAACGAACGAACGAACGAACGAACGAACGAACGAACGAACGAACGAACGAACGAACGAACGAACGAACGAACGAACGAACGAACGAACGAACGAACGAACGAACGACGTACGTGCACCAAATTTTCATGGGACAGATGGGTACCGCGAATGTTTTAGGCGCCTTAGAATTCGCGTCGCCGGACCGTCACCTTAGCCCTTATACAGTAATAAGTAATAAAACTAATAATGTTTTTTTGCATGCAGTAGGCCAGGCACGTGCACGCTTTGCGCTTCGAGCCCTGGCTTGGACATCCGTAATTACCACCGCGCAGCGTCGGAGGGCGGCGGTGGCCCTGGTTATCGCCTGTCAGACCTGCATGATTCAGTATGCATCGATCCAGATGATACCACCCTCATTGAACGAGCACATTTAGACCTCAGTGGTTGGACTGTCTGGGCTTAGAGGCCCTCGGGCGGTGGGGCTGGAGATTAGTGTCAATGCCGGCCAATTAAGGCGACGACGATTGGTGTTACCAGTTGCCCGCCACTTCCTCGGCTGCTAGACGGGTCTGAAGTAGGAGGGGGGACATCCAGCCAAAACAGCACACTCAGTCGTGTGTCCGGCGCGGTACCTCCGGAGTCACGTGGAGCTAACGCCAAAAACGGGAAAAAATGTGTCCGGCGGCAGAATTTTGGCGACGGAGTGTACTCCTGTCGAAATTCAGTTTAGGGCGGCGCGAAGAAAAATTTTGAGGAGCTAACTCCTCCCGCCGGTCCGGCGCCTGGTTTTAGGAAAAGGAGTGCGCTCTGGTGGTCCCGCTAGCTCGGTCAGGCGTTTGATATTAAGTGCAGGAGTCCGCATTGGCCCTGCTGTATTTACAACTTACGCTGAGAACTTACCAAGTATTGGTTGATTCCAGGAAGACGTATCAACTTTCAGGCAGGCGTCAGGTTGTTGTTGTTGATTCTGACACCGGACCTGGCGTCAGGCAATAGGCATCGACTTTCCGTCGGCTTGACGTCATTTTTTTAGTTGCAGACCACCATTGCACCGGCAACCAGCCTGAAGCCGTCCGGAGCACTGCAGTACAAAATGTTTAATCATCATTAAACTGCTTCTACTTGGAGCCTATGCTAATACTATCGCTTACTAAGAGCTTCTACTATAAGAGATGCTACAAAAGTGCCACGTGTCGTACAAGCCACATAGCACGTAGCACTGTCACTCCCAAAGTTGCCGTACGTTTTCGATCCGGCGCAGCCTTTTGGCTGACAGAGCGCACTCAGCCATTTTTCACTTTGGCTGGCGCCGGGCGGCGCGGTAGGCCAAACCAGGGAGTACGCTCATGTACGATTTTAGGGGGGGATTTCCCCCCTCCTTCTGAGGTGCAGTTCGATCCGTGACCGCTTCAAACTGCTGGGGAGCATGCATGCTCCGCCAGGCTGACACTCCTGACGATGTGGACGGCCCGCATCGGCCTGGCCTGGGCCAGGCTCCGTCCGCTTAACACCTACTGGCACTCAAAGGACCTCTAGGCGAGGACCGCAAGAGAGCTCTCTAAAGGTCTTGGACCTCACGGTGCTCACGTACGGGGTCGGAGGCCTGTCCAGATCGACGCTCACGGACCAGCTCAGTGACCCTGCACGTGGCTGAACGGCACGCCGGTTTAACCAGGATTCTCCGGCAGGTCCTGAATGTAGGGTTTTCCACGCACAGATGACTCGAGTCAGTTTGTATAATAAGGGTATGCCTCGCATTTCCGATGAGATTAGGCAGTGTAGAACTGAATAGCATTTTTAGGGCAGTTGCGGTCCTTGCCCGAGCCAGTCAGGCGGACACCACCATGCCCTTGGCCGGCCGGTCTGGCCGGCCGACTGTCAGCGGTTTGGTCGATCAGCCAGAGCCGCATACTCCTGCACAACATGGCCTGACCCTAACGGGACAAGCCCAGGAAGGTTGGTAGACGATCAGCAATAAACTACACAGATCAGTTGCTGGCCGACCTTATGGTCCCAGCTCAGTTTGAACACCGTATTTCCGGCCTCCATCTCTCTAGCTTGGACTGCCATGCAGGACAAGAAGAGATGGCAGATCATATCATTGTCCTGGCCGGCCCGCCCACACGCCAGCCCCTGTGGGCCTAGCCCCCCCCCCACAGGAGGAAGGGGCGCTAGGTTTACTGCTAGTAGAGTCAGTCTAGCTAGGATTTTGTAGCTTCGATTAGAGTTATAGCTGAGCTAGCATTTCGCGGCTCAGTTTCCCCCCACCCCTACTAGTTAATCAATATACATGCATGTGACTTCGCCCCCCTGCACCCCTTTCAGCCATGGCGGAATACGCGCTACTACATGATCTCCCAACGGCCGGAGTCATGTTATAATTTAATCTAACTTTAATACATTAATTAACTACTACATATCATAGCGATACGAAAGAGCCACGAGCCACGATGAGATAGCCGTGGCTGACGGCGGAGCTCATAATAACTTTCACGTTTGGGCACCAAATTCGGCCGACGGTGAATATCACAATCGCTTCGTCTTTCTAAGACGCACCCGCTGATATATTTTCCCGGAACTAAAACGCAATATTATGGCGAGCAAACGCTCGACTATACGCAATGAGACGCACGCTGCATGCACTTGTCTCTCGCCTCAACCAGGCGGAGGGCAAGTGCGGCGTGCTCATGAAGAAGCTTGAAGCCATCACCGCTCACACCGAGGCCCTGGCCTCACAGGTCCCAAAGATAGCGGAGCAGACGGCCACCATATCGCATCCCAGCCACCCCGGCTGGATGCTGGCTGGCGACCTCCCGCCCCTCTCCTATGCGGACCTGCTGCGGTCAGCGACCGCCTCCACCACCGACGCCATCGCCACGAAGCTCCAGGAGCTGGAGGACCACCGCCAGGCCAACCAACGGGAGGCCGGCCACCGACCGCGCTCGCCGCGAGTGCTGAGTGGTGCTGCGTCGTTTCCCCCAGAAGCCAGGTGAGACGTCAACCTCCCTTGCCGACGAGCTCAAGGACCAGCTTCTTACCCTCATGGGCCTGGTAGGTGAGGTAGAACTGCGTGGGTGTCACCGCCTTCCCCACTCACGGGACAAGGCGGCTCCCCCACCAGTTCTGCTCACCTTCCCCTCCCGTGAGGACAAGCAGCGGTTCCTCTCTCGTCGCAAGCGGTTGCACGACCTCACCTGGACGCTGGACGACGACCTGACCCCCGCTCAGCAGCAGCAGCGACGCGACCTGTGGCCGGAGTACCTCCGCCACAAGCAGGACCCCCAGAAGCCCAAGGTGTACTGGAGGGGCGGGGACCTGATGATCAACCACAAGATGTGGACGCGGCCCCCCGCGGGCTAGACTAGCTAATAGCCCTAGCTTGTATCCATTGGTAGTCACTGCCGCCATGGCAGCCATGCTTAGAACGTTCGCCTAGCCGCGCCAACATACCTAGTCACGTGCCGCCAACGCACGGTACACAACCAGCCATGTAGCCTTAGCTTAGTCCTTGTTGTACAGCCATGCTACGTCTTGGCTACTATGATCAGTTTACTCGCCCACGCTCCTTGTTCTGCCATGCTCACATGGGTCTTATTGCACCCACAGATTGCCGGATCGTTAGCGTGTCCGTTTAGCTAACGTGCCCGAATGCAGCTGTGGCATGCCTTTGGCATGAAGGAGACTGGGGGTCTCTGCCCTTTCTCCTGTTGTGCACACACAGGGAAAAGCACTTCGGTGCTCCGTGACTCCCCAACGGGAGCACGAGTTTAATTCATTAATTAATTATACGCAATGCAGCCTAGGGCGGCTGCGATGAGCCAAGAAACTTCGCCTGCAGCTCCGGCTGTAGCTCCGCCCGGCCTACCAGGCAGCCGTGACACTACTCAAGCAGTAGTAGTGCACTCGGCTCCTGCGGCCTCGCCCTAGCTCGGCATCGCCTGATCCCAAATGCAGTCGCCCTGCAGAATCGCGCCCAACAGAACCGCGCTTCCGGCTTCAACCCTTCAAAGTCGACGATCACGAAGTTCAATGGACCAACATGTCCCCGAGCACTGCCCTGCATTGCATCGATCTTCTACGGGGACTACGCCTCGATCGCTTTACGAACTGACCTTCCATCTCCACAGCCTGCATGGCCTACAAGTTGAACGAAAATGGCTGACGGCGGTATGGCTGACGGCGGAGTTCAGATCTTTTGCGTCTGAGCCCCAAATTCGGTCAGACCACTTGCATTCGATGCGCCTTTCTAAGACGCACTTGCCAGTATAAACGGTTACGGCTGCCACGCAGTATAGACAAAGTTACGCACGTGACCAGCTATGACGACTCCCAAAGCAAAACGAGGGCTGGAAAAGGAGCTGGCACAGCTTCCCAGCGCCCAGCCCAACCCTCTCGCCCTCGCCATTGTTCAGCCGACAGGCTTACCCGCCAAACCCTCGCCAAGCGCCTCGCCTGAGCCCAAGAAACCCTGCCACGATCGAAAATGGAGCGAGTTCCTCCCCGGCGACCGACGATTCTCCCTCACCGAGTGGCAAGAGTTGTCGCCGCAGGAATGCATTGAGGTTCTCCAGTTCCTCGAACAGGAGCGGAAGCTCTTCGTGCCCAGGAAGGGGGCGGCTATCGACTACAATGGAGACATGCATGTCCTGGCTCTATGCTTTGAACGAAGTACAACAACGCCTGATTATCCTGACCAGCCAATTCCAGATCCGCCTCGGCGACATCACCAGAACGCTCCGCACCCCAGCCCCCGCACAGCCGGCAGCGCCATCGGCTTCCTCCCTCGGCAAGGATGACATCCGCGCAGTGCTGGAGGAGCACGTGACCTGGCCGCTGGCCGAGCAGCTGACATCGCTGAACACCACGCTCAACACGGTCGAGGCCCGGGTCTCCAACGTGGAAACCAAGGTCGTCCACAAGCTACAACCCCAGTTCACGGCGCTACACACCACGGCGCAGGCTTCGGAAACGCATGCTGCACTTGTCTCTCGCCTTAACCAGGTGGAGGGCAAGTGTGGCGTGCTCCTGAAGAAGCTTGAGGCCATCACCGCCCACACCGAGGCCCTGGCCACACAGGTCCCCAAGATAGCGGAGCAGACGGCCACCATTGCATCCCAGCCACCCCGGCAGGATGCTGGCGACCTCCCGCCGCTCTCCTACGCGGACCTGCTGCGGTCAGCGACCGCCTCCACCACCGACGCCATCGCCACAAAGCTCCAGGAGCTGGAGGACCACCGCCAGGCCCAGCAACGGGAGGTCACCGATCGCGCTCGCCGCGAGTGCCGAGTGGTGCTACGTCGCTTCCCCCAGAAGCCAGGTGAGACGTCAACCTCTCTTGCTGACGAGCTCAAGAACCAGCTTCTTACCCTCATGGGCCTGGTAGGTGAGGTAGAACTGCGTGGGTGCCACCGCCTTCCCCACTCACGGGACAAGGCGGCCCCCCCACCAGTCCTACTCACCTTCCCCTCCCCTGAGGATAAGCAGCGGTTCCTCTCTCGTCGCAAGCGGTTGCACGACCTCACCTGGACGCTGGATGACGACCTCACCCCCGCTCAGCAACAGCAGCGACGCGACCTGTGGCCGGAATACCTCCGCCATAAGCAGGACCCCCAGAAGCCCAAGGTGTACTGGAGGGGCGGGGACCTGATGATCAACCACAAGATGTGGACGCCCCCAGCGGGCTAGAATAGCAATAGCCCTAGCTTGTAACCATTGGCGTCACTGCCGCTAAGGCAGCCATGCCTAGCTGTGCCAACACACCTAGTCACGTGCCGCCAACGCACGGTACACAACCAGCCATAGCCTTAGCCTAGTCCTAGTACAGCCATGCTACGCCCTGGCTATGTTCAGATTACTTGCCCACGCTCCTTGCTATGATATGCTCACATGGGTCTTATTGCACCCACAGTTTGCCGGATCGTTAGCCTGTCCTTTTCGCTAGCCGCGCCCGATTGCAGCTGTGGCATGCCTTTGGCATGAAGGAGACTGGGGGTCTCTGCCCTTTCTCCTGTAGTGCACACACAGGGATTAAAAGCACTTCGGTGCTCCGTGACTCCCCAACGGGAGCACGAGTTTAATTAATTAATTAATTAATCTCCACAGCATCGACCGCCCCATCTTCGAAGACGGCACTGAATGGTGTCCCCTCACCGGTACGGACCATCCCCAAAACCGCCCCCGCCTTCAGCACCTCATCCTCTGCTCCCTTCTCGAGAAGTGATCACGCGCTCTGATGGCGAGATCTGGGCTCCATCCATCTCCGCACCCACACTCCGCTCCATCCTTACGGAAGCCCTCCAGTGCTCAGTCCAGCAGCATGTGACTCCCCTCGCTGCAGATGTGGCAGCAATGGGAGGCACGCTGGCTAAGTACTTAGCTCCCTCACCTTTCCACCACCGTCACCTCCACCTCCACCCTCCTCGCCTCCACCTCCACTGCCGCCTCCACCTCCACCGCCGACATCAAAGCCCAGCTCCTCGACATTGACCAGTGCCTCCACGACAAACGCCATCGCCATCGAGTGCCTGCAAAACACCGCAGGCCTCACCGCCCAGGCGGTGAAGGACATCGATCGCCGCCCAGCCGGCATCTGCTGGCCGGGCCAGTGCGTGATGCTCCTCCCACCCAGACCTGGGCGGACATGCTGAAGCACCACACCACCTCCACCGCCTCCACCATCGCGGCACAGCTCAAGCAACAAACGCTCGACCTCCGCGAGGAGGCCGACATCACCAAGCGCAGCCACAATGTCATCGTCAAGCACTTCGACCAGCCGGCAGGTGAGGACTCGGAGTCTCTTGCCATAGCGACATTCTTACCCCCATGCAACTCACTGGTGAGCTGCGGATGTCGGCTGTCCGCCTTCCCCGCGCGCGGAGTAAGGCTGGCCGGCCCGGCTCCCCTGCTCCTCGCCTTTAAGTACATGGCGGATAAGCTGTTGTTTCTTGAATGCCGCACGAAGCTAGCTCTCGGGGACTTCCTACATGCTGGATGACGACTTGACCCTGGCCCAGCAACAGCCTGCGGCGACGGGAGCTATGGCCGACCTACCTCCAGCTCCGGCAGAGAGCAGGGGGGAAACCGGTATACTGGAGGGGGGCGGTCATCCACCTCGACCACAAGCCCTGGCAGGCGCCCCCTGCCACCCCAGCAACCCCAGTCTTATTTAGGGAATATATAACAGTAGTGTAGATTATTCAGGCTTAGCCTAGCACGTGGCTCACGCCTACGCGCATGTGCGCCTATAATGGGACTCCCCATGGATGATGCATTAAGAATTCAGCCAAGCTCTGCCTGTGCAGAAAGCTACTCTCTGCGCTGAGAAGCCATGCCCTACCCATGGTTTAGCCATGATGATCTTCCACCCTCTGTCTGCACCTTAGGTGCTGGAATACATAGTGGTGCAGCTAGGTGCACTTTGTGCACCCAGAGCAGGTGGAGTTTACACCCTACCCTTGCCTACTCTAACTTAGTATATTGCACCCACATTCGCCGGCCTGCACCATGGTGCAAAGAGAGTCCTCTACAGCCCCGTGCTTGCAGCAGTGCAAGAGGAGCCTGGGCGCCCTCCCTCGTTGTGTATTGGGGTTTGAGGTCCCTGTATTGGTGGCCCACGTGATGCCGTCTATGTGCTTTCAATTAATTATAATTGTCATGAGGAGTAGATCGTTGGCGTGGGATGCATCCATGCTACACCGACTGTCGATCCTGCTCAATAATGATGTTATGATGAAGCACCCTTACAGCCATGCAGAGGATGCAAACAAAAGAGTGGCAATATTATTAATAAATACAGGAAACTTATGCCTACTGCCAGCCTAATGGGTAAATGGGCATCAATACATGTGTCAATACAAGCAGCGCGTGAGCATGTACCTGACACTTCCTCAACACTATGCAGCTACTATGGATAGCCTGGTACAACCCTACACTACACTAATAACATTTGTCGAAAAAGCGAAAACAGATTTCCACCCGTCAGTTTGAGACAAACTTTGCTGGATCAATCAACATCCCTCTCCCCCCCTAATGCAGACCCGGTTCTGTTGCACAATGGACTGGGCAACGCATCTAGAGCCTCCAGATACTGTATAATGTGGTCCCGAAATTAGCACACGGAATCCAGCTGTGAACAAGTAGGCATAGAAAACCCCATGCATATCGCACGGCAAACTTTGCACAATCTTCCTCGCCTAGACCTCCAAAGATCATGGTCAGTCAGATCAGGGGTATGCCCCTAAAAACCCTCAGGCTCCGGAAAAACCTTTATATTCTCCTGGGCTATCAGGGGTTAGCATGCAACCTACCCCCACACCCGTCATCATGGCCGAGCGTACAGTCGTCTTGGATAGTCCGGATGAGGCGGAGTTGCTATCTGCGACTCCAGACCTGGGTGACTTACTTATCATGGTCAGTGCAAGGGGAATCCTCCGTCAAAAGTTTCAAATGGTTTCACTGTTACAAGCCATCCCAGCCTTCAAAAATATTCAGCTGCTTGGCGTCAGTACAGGGACCAGCCAGACACGCAGGCAAAGCGGAAATTTTCATGGTGCAAAAGTCAGTGAAAACGCAGGTAGAAGACCATGTTATCAATTAGACAACCAGCGCAGCCCAGCAATCTGGAGAATCCGGACCATGGTAGCTTGAGCCTGCTGTTTTTTTATGCTGTGTCGAGCTGTTCAGGATGATGAAAATGAATGGAGGTGGAAATGTGTAGCCGTGTACATTTGAGGGCACTCGCATGCCCAAAAGCCTGAAAAACTGACTTTAATGAATATCAAATCCAATGCACATGGGAACCATCTAGTGATGATTGGGTACCATAAATAGGATGTTTGAACATTCATAACTCCACTTGTTGGGGGCACTACCCCACCATGCACCGGTGGCGAGCTGAAAATAGAAAAAGACACCATTTACGAGATATTTTGCCTAGACAAACCACTCATCCAAATGACCTGCCCATACATTCCTGCAAAGTACCCCCACCTTTAAAAACTCTGGGCTATTCACATCGTCAAAATAATCACATTTGTTTGAGTTATTAATTTCCCTGCAAAATGGGTACTTTTTTGAGCAAAAAAAAAAAAAACAAATCATTAACACATCGAAGTAGGTCATCCATACATTCAAAATTCCACTGAGTGAGGGGAAACACCACCCCGAAGTTTGAGCTCATTCTGACAAGCGTAGCTCAAGTGATTTATTTTCCTGTGATGCCTCCTGGGCAGACACTAAAAGAGAATTGAGCTAGTGCTGAGCCAAAATGACATGTGTTTTGCCACCCTAGACACCCAAAAACATGCCCGCTTTGATCACGGAGTGTGAGGAGGATGCAAGGTACGTCATACGCCCCACCCCTCCATCGCCACAGCCAACCTTGAGGCTACCCTTTCCAACAAGGCTGGTAGGAAAACATGCCTGAGCAGCATATGTGATGTCTATCTCAGGCTAATGTGTGCTTTTGTGCCAACAACCAAGATGTTCCACCCAATTACAGGTTAAAAACCCTTTTCCAAAGTGCCCAACAAGCCGGGCACATGGAGCCTGGAGGACCACACACGCTGTATATAAAGAGAAAAAAAAGCTGAGTTCTTATCCAGCAACCCGTGGCTAGCTGCTCTGGCTAGCATTATAAAGGCTATCATTTACTAAGTGGGAAGGGTGAAGAGAACATTGGAACAACCTACCTGATGCATGTGCCACCAACGCATTGTGTCCAGCAAAATGTACACTGCCTCCTTTCTAACAAGCATGAGTAACTTTCTTTAGGAGGCAGGTGCCAGCTCGCCAGTGTCTGGCGACCATGATGCCGCTGCTTAGGTAGACCTTGTGAATTTCCTCTAACACAACTGCCTAAAAGCAAAAGAAATTTCAGAGAAGCATGGAAACAAAAGCAGGACACCTTCCCGACCGGTTGTGGGCAACGCGCTGCAGCAAGCCAGCCACGTCACAGACGAACTTGCTAAAAAACATCCGGGAGTCTAACGATGCAGCGCCAGGACCCGCAGTTTCATGGCAGCAGCTGGCCGGAACGAAGGCAAAAAGCTTACGTTTAAGGAGCTAAGAAAGCAGGAAAACGCTAGCTGAAGACGTTTAATACAACGTACCATAACGGGCATTTTTCCGTTCCCTGCGCACACGAAAGGCCAGCCTTTCGTGGAGAGTTCAGGCGCCCATCGCACAGGCCTAATGTTATCTTACCGCAAAATGACCGGAAAGGTAAAGATCGCAGCAGGAATTTTTACGCATTTTGAAACATCATTAAACTAGTTTCCCTTACGACCATCAAATCTGATAACACTCCACAATCACAGCCGCAGGCATTCATTATACTTTATTCATTATACTTTATTCATTATACTTTATTCATTATACTTTATTCATTATACTTTATTCATCCTGACAGAAATTCAGGTCCAAACCCCCTGCCGATGGTAAAGAAAAGAAGCCAGCGACATTGTATATCGCAACCATCCCGCATTAAAATAGAATCAGTAACTAATCTTCTCCAACAATCGAGCATTTTTTCTGCTTTCCGCGAGCCAGATTTGTCACGTTTCATCTAAAAGCAGTCGCCATGGCCACTTCCGCAAGGGGTGCGTGCACCGTGCACCCACTTTTCATGGTGCGGAGGGTGCCGCGGAATTTATTTGGCATGGAAAAAATTTGCTGCGCCGAGTCCCCTTAATTTTGTCTGGGTAATGTTCGAGCGAGACCAGACATTAATTCAAGGAAAGTGCTACACAAGAACAGGGTGATGAGCACCAAGTTTCAGGGTCGTGAAAGCATACTTGACATTCACAGGCAATGTTTAGGCTCAAAGCTCTATTCTAGAATCCTGATGGTGTGGACAAACAAGTGAACCCCACCCTTGTCACTCGATCAAAGTCATGCATCCTTTGTAATGGTAACAAGGGTTCTCGGGATCATTGAAACCCTAACATCCGCGCTGGCTGTCTCTTTACCTTACTTCTAGTTCATGGGTAGTCACCTAAATGTGTATGCTCAGGAGCCAAGCAAGGTAGTGATTGCGCCACTGCCATCAGGAGCATGCTCCTGCTGCAAGGAAAGGTCGGTCGGTCGGTCGGTCGGTCGGTCGGTCGGTCGGTCGGTCGGTCGGTCGGTCGGTCGGTCGGTCGGTCGGTCGGTCGGTCGGTCGGTCGGTCGGTCGGTCGGTCGGTCGGTCGGTCGGTCGGTCGGTCGGTCGGTCGGTCGGTCGGTCGGTCGGTCGGTCGGTCGGTCGGTCGGTCGGTCGGTCGGTCGGTCGGTCGGTCGGTCGGTCGGTCGGTCGGTCGGTCGGTAGGTCGGTTGGGTTGGATGGTTGGTTGGTTGGTCGGTGGTAGGTAGGTAGGTTGGTTGGGTTGTATGGTTGGTTGGTTGGTCGGTGGGTTGGTTGGCTGGTTGATTGGTTGATTGGTTGATTGGTTGGTTGGTTGGTTGGTTAAACAGGTAGGTAAGTGCGTAGATAGGTAGGTTGATTCGTCTGTTGGTTGGATGCATGCCTGGTGGGGTGTGGGTATGTGCTCGCCACAATGCGACGCAATGCAGCGAAGAAACTACCGGGTCAAAAGCCATTATTTCTTGGCCTGAAAGGCCCCACGGATCTCTTGCAACTTGACTTGGCCTTTGTCTGAAACCACACCATGTAGGGCCACTTTGTAATGAGCGATACGTCGACAAGAAATATGATGACCTCCACCCATGTGCACAGCAGGGTTGTACGGTATGCATCCAGCAGGCTTGCCACGGTGAGGAAACCGTGAGTGACACCATCCAAGCGCCGTGCAGAGAATGCAGGGAGTGGTGGGTGACAGCCTGCCACACAAGCATCTGGCCAGGGCGTCATGATTCAACCTATTGTACGTGCATGTGCGGGACGCAGGCTCCAAGGGCGTGAGGCTACAGCACATTCGCAGGACGAATGTGGTTGTGTCCTCACCAGGGTCCTTGGGATCAGCTCGCGGATCGGGTCCTCGTCCCTCTTCTTCTTCAGAAACTCGATGCCTGACTCCACCTCTCCCTTAGTCCGCTGTAAGAATGAGCAACACAGCCACGGGGCAGGTTGACAGGTGTCATCCACGCCAGCACACAATACCAGAAACGAGGGCAGCACAACCTTTTGAGAGGGATGCACTACGGAGCTACATGCAAGCACAACAGTGTGTGTGAGCCCCTGATGGTAGCATGTCGTCAAGCAAAAAGACAGAACATTATGATTGGCTGGCACAACCGTAGGACACATGCCACCCCATCAAGTTCTGCTCTCCAACAAAACGGCCAGGCCTTCTCGTCATAGCAACGTCCAAACTTAACCGGTGCGGTGCCGTATCATGGCGGGGCAGAGGCACGTGACATGTGAAGAGAGTTTGGGAGTCCTACTCGATGTTGCCCTGCCAGCACATCACCCACCCGCTAGCGGCACGGTGCACCACACGCGTGGCCACACGACCCACCCAGGGACCCTGCTGCCACCAAGATTGTCCGCGCATAAGCACAGCAGCGAGAATGACGCCCGGTTCCGCCAGCGCTGCTGCATCTGCCCTGCCAGCAAGGCACCCCATCTATGTGCGTGTACACATCTACGCCCGCATGCGGTGGGGGCGTGCACATGCTCCCATGCGCATGCGTGTGCCCACCCACGCGTGACACGGCCACCCGTTTACAACCACACATGCCCACATGAGTGCGCGTGTGCGGCCACCCACCAGGTACAGCTCGTGGCAGGCGTCCTTGTCCGCCAGCATCTTGCGCTTGTCCAGGTTCGCCGTGAATATGGGCTTGCCTGCAGGGACGGCAGGGTGCACGCAGCCACTAGGGGGGGTTGTTAGTGGCCTAGGTGTACATCATCCATACGCCAAGGCACGCCGGCAGTCCACCGCATACCAAGCATAGTGGCCATCTGCATCTAGAATTGCATTTAGCATGTCCATTTAGTTCGACTAAAAGCAAAGAAAAAGTGAGCCTGCCAGAATCAGGCACATGTGCTTGCCAGCTCAGAGAGAGGCCTGATTGCCACCCTTCTCAAAAGGAGGGAAACCAGCTTGGCAGCGGCGCCCTAGCTGCTGCTTAGAGGGGGCAAAGGAAGCACAAGTAGTGGTGGCCTTGTGGCACCGCCCAACGAGACAGAACGGCCGGATCAACGATGGGCCCATGGTGTCATGCTGGGTGACCGCCCCTCAAGGAACACCTAGTATCCGCAACGTCCACGAATTCAATCTTTTTCATTCGCTGGCTGCGCCCTCCAGAAAACATCACCTTGGCCATCTCTTCCCGATGGCTGAGACCGTTCTGTCAGGTTCAGGACATGCATGTAGCCAGAAAACCAGTTGCTCCAACCAGGGACCGTGCACTCGTCTGCGCGAAACAATGTGGCTGGCTTGGCCAAGATGAGGCGAACGTTCCCCAGGCCGCATGCCATGGACCATCAGCAGCTACGGCTCTGTGGTGTCCACTCACCAAAGGAGAAGGAGAGGGTGTCCGATCACCAAAGAAGAAGGAGAGGGTGTCCGCTCACCAAAGGAGGAGACGGTGTCCGATCACCAAAAGAGAAGGAGAGGGTATCTGATCACCAAAGAAGAAGGAGAGGGTGTCCGCTCACCAAAGGAGGAGACGGTGTCCGATCACCAAAAGAGAAGGAGAGGGTATCTGATCACCAAAGAAGAAGGAGAGGGTGTCCGATCACCAAAGGAGAAGGGGAGAGTGTCCGCTCAACAAAGGAGAAGGAAAGGGTGTCCGCTCACCAAAGGAGAAGTAGAGCCGTTCGGGGCGCGGCAGCAGTCCGGTCCCGGTGGCCAGCGAGGGGATGTCGCCCTCGGTGATGCCTGCAGGGGCAACCCCATGGGTTTGTGCGGCCACGCACCCATCCATCATAGCAGGCAGGCACGGCACAGCACGGCATGGAAGCACAGATGTAGAGCAATGCCAAGTTCTGGTGGAGGCGAATGGTCAGCCTGGCTGGGCCGGGTGGCCAGACGCCAAAAGTGGGTGTCAAATGAGCGAAGAGCTACCCAAGCCCAGACACGTGCATTGCGTGGGGGAAGCAGGGGAAGAGAATGGCATGCCACGAGCAGGTGCCACGCATGGCCTGACGCTGGTCACCCGTAGGATGCGCAACCTACTCGGGAACAGGAGCCAGCGCATGGAGATGCAGCTGTACTACGAGCACAAAAAGGAAAAAAATGAAAAGGTCAATACTGCTGGGAACATAAAACATTAAAGAAACCGGGACCACTTGCTGCTTTGGCAGGAATCGAGCGCCCTTGCACATCATGATACCGAAAATATGAAATGCAACAGGCAAGCTTCCACATCCCATGTACCCACACGTACGTTGAACATGGAATATGCTGCGGTGCAGACGCGAGCCATAGCCAGACTAGCCCGCGTATCCCACTGTGGGCTGCAGCCAGCAGAGCCAGGTTGGAGTAGGGGAACCCGGCTGCCGAGGGCACAGTGCCCACTGACACAACATGAGAAGTGATGACGGAGCCTTGTGGAGGCTTCATGGCCATGGACAGAGAGGGGCGTCCCCTTGGGCTACAATCTGCGTGGGCATGCATGAGACCACAGTTTCGGAGGCAAGCGATCCACTCACCGGTGGCGGCCATGGCCTGCTTGAGTGGGCCTCCCAGCGGCGAGTTGAGCACATCGCTGCAATAAGGGGGGCGATCATAGACATTGGCCATGGCAAGCACCGCAGCCAGCCAGGCATCCAGGTGGACCATGTTGTGATGGGTGACGGTGGAGTGTCAGGATGCTGACGCCCACATGCAACGCAGCTACGCGCCTTGACACGCACACATACACACACCTGTACCCATGCCACGCGCATGCAACATAGCAGACATGACAAGGCCTCAAAACCTTGCTGCCAGAGCCCAGGCTAGCTTCTGGGGCGTATCGCCCGCTCTGCCAGCCTTATTGCGAACCACCACGGACACGTTACAGCCATGCCGGCCTGTACATGTTGCGCGCGTCGCGCATGTACAAGTTTCAGGAAGGCAAGGTGTGACAGTTACTGCAGGGGCTACTGCAGGGGCTACTGCAGGGGCTACTATAGGGGCTACCAAATGGACTTTGGTTGTCGCAAAACCGCAAAAACACCAGAGCCCAGTCCACCAAACTGGGGTGGCAGCGCTGCCCTCAGAGAGGCCGGTGCAGGCAAACGAGGCAGCAACAGAGCGATGGCAAACGCCACCACGTTTTCATGGGGTGTTGGCGGCATCTTGTCGGCCGCGGGTAAGCTGCGCCCAGCTCTCCCTCCCTCTCTCCCCCCCACCACCACCACCACTTTCTTGCCTCCTTGAGAGTGTGCGCGTGCGTGCGGCGCCCACCTTGGGTCCAGCAGAATGTCGAACGCGTCCTCTACGCCCACCGCCGAGAAGGGGATGATGGTGCAACCGAAGCGGATCGCCAGCCGCACAAAGTCCGTGTCCTCCTTCCACATCAGCTTGTAGCGCTCGCCGCGGCGCTTGGCCACCTGGCGCGATGTCAGCGCATGACAGGGACGACGCCACATGACGCCAGGCCGGTACACACGATGACCATGCCATACACCGCAGGTGGAATCAGCAGGGCATCCAAACAGGGATGGATAGTCGGATAAGCGATGCCACAGGCAAGCCTCATTGCTCGTATAAAATCGCTGGGATGCCACCTTGTTGGCCACCCAGCCAGGAAATGAAATCTACCTCCGTCGTCCTCCCCTCGGCAAGCCAGCAGGCCAGCCACCTTAGACTCCCTACCAAAGAGAAAGGGTGTTGCGACCCCTGGCAACAGCAGTAGGAGCACTTGGTATATGCTGCAACAAAACGCACGTGTGATGGCACTTATAATACCCACGCATGCTGCAGCCAGGGTGCAGGCGGCAACTGGTTGCGAGGAAACAGGCCACAGGCGTCACCTACCTCCCTGGCCCCCCCTGGGAAGAGCAGCACGGCCTGCCCCTCCATCATGAGGCGGTAGCAGTTGCGCGGCGTGGCGAGGATGGCGCCGTATCGCTTGAACGTGGACGCGAGCGGTGAGCTGAAGTGGATCGGGTGCGCTAGGCCACGCAGCGCGATGCCGCGGCGTTTCTGCAGCTCGTACATCATCAGAGGCCTGTGACAAAGATGTGCATGCCAAGAGCAAGCAGAAACAAGCACACATCAGTAGAGGCATGCGGTCCGCATCCATAGACAGGGCATACAAGCACACAGCACGCAAGCACACACACACACATCATCAGCGGTCTGCGGTTCACAAATGTGCATACCCAGACGCGAGCACACAGCATTCAAGCACACACACACACACACACACACACACACACACACACACACACACACACACACACACACACACACACACAGCAACAGCAACAGCAACCTCCGGCATGCAGACACGTACATGTTATAGTACGAATTTATAGCGGCCCTGCCCCCCCCCCCCATGACATGCAAGTGCAAGGATGCAACACATCACCAAGACGTCCGATGTCACCAGTTGGGTTGGGTAACCAGGGCGGTGGTGGGTATGCGGGGAATAAGGATGCTAAGGCAGGGGCCAGGGGAAAACAAAAAGTGAGCCTGCTGGATCAACTGGTCAATAAGAGCCTAAAAATGTCAGATTAATATGTAGTGGGGCATAAAAGTAATGTCAAAACTAGCAGTCATGACCAAATGTCCAACTCCTAGTAGCCCTACAAGCACATTATATACCCCTCAGTAAACAAGCCAGATGTGCATCAATTTGGCGGTAAGTCTGCTGCGCTACTTGCTGTCTGCCTGGACAAGGCTAGCCAAGTCGCTAACCCATTCACGCCGGCATCAGTAGGTCACAAGCACACAGGCAATTGTCAGCAGGCGGCGTGCAGGAGACCTGAAAGCCAGCCACTGAGCCGGGTGGGCATGGACTCACATGTCGTAGATGCCAAAGATGGTGTGGTTGCCCACAAACAGGAGCGGGCTGTCGTTGGGGATGTTCTCAATGCCTGCGCATCGCGAGCCACACGACAGAGCAGCGTGGGATTGATGGAGGATGAGGTTTATGAGAGACACACCGGCACGAGGACACACAGGATGAACCGAGGCTTCTCAGAGGGATGCGACTGGTATGGTGGCAGATGGCGGCAACAAGCGCAGCTGCAGAGGGCCAGCCAGCCCTGTGCTAACATCCATATAACTGCAAGTGTGCTGCAGGGCTAAGCATGCCGTTCCCCATCATCACACAGTACAAGGGCAAGCAGTCGTCACACAAACGGACACTACACAGGCACGACATCCACCGTGATGGCCCCCGGGTGCATCTTGTCATGGGAAGTTTTTGCTAACTTCGACACTGGATGCAGCATCCCTGGGTGCAGCCTCCACCCTGGGTGCACCCAGTCAGGCCCATGACCTCTATTTCCAAAGGGTCATGCGGCTGACCACATAATGTCCTCAATGCTCCATCGAGTCCAAAACATAAATGCCGTCCCAAAGCTGCCTACTCAAGGCAGAGCCCCTTGCTCTCTATGGATGATAAACACTACCTGCAGCACCGAGTACCTACATCGCTATCAGGGGAACCCTCACAAAGCACCCGCAGACACAGCGCCCTTGCCACCCCGCGCCGCCGTTTTCCTCATCCACTGCGACACCCAACCCACTCGCCACCTGTCCACACGCAGGCCATGCGCCACCTGTCCTCTCTCACCGTAGTACTCGGGCCGCGTGAGCCAGTTCCATAGCCGATACTGCGGCATGTCGTGCAGCATGCGGCGCAGCGCGTCCCCCACGCGCGCGGCGGTGGTGTCGTCCTCCTCCTCCTCCTCGGCCAGCTGCGCGTCCAGCGCCCGCATGCGCGCCGCCACCGCCGCCGTGTCCCCGCTGACGTCTGCCAGCATCCAGCCGGCCAGGTCCAGCGACGCGGCCAGCGAGGAGGGGTCGTTGATGTCGCCGCTGAACGCCGCAATGCAGGGGGAGAGTGTGGGGCCGGTGATGGCCGTGCGACGGAGGCCCGCGGTGCCAGGCAACGAGGGGCCGCCGCACACACGCATGGGGGTGGCAAACGCGTGAGGGGAATGCAGGCGCAACGCGTCACAAGGTGCGGGATATGCAAGCGTGGCTAGTGGGGACAGCAGGCGGGCACAACCTGCATGGCCAATGCGGGCAGCAGGCGGGCACAACTTACGTGGCCAATGCGGGCAGCAAGCGGTCGGGTCGCTGGGGCACTGCCTCCAGCAGTGTGCCGCGCGCCGCGTGGGTGTAGGCTGGGCGTGTGGGAGGCCGCCAGGTCAGTGAGGTGCTGTTGAGGGGTGGAGGGATGGGGGTTGGGGGAGGGGCACAGGCGCAGCGGGGCCGGGGCCAGGGAGGGGCAGTTCCAGCCGCCATGGCATGGTCGCGACAAAGACCATGGCATGCGATGGTTAGCCACAGACGGGAGTGGGTTGCAGCCAACACAGGAAGAAGATGCAGGGACCTGATAAGCATCCCTGCTGGTAGCTACGCCAAGATTTCAAAGAGTCGATGCCACGGAGGCTCCACAGCGGTTATCAACCCCCCTTGCAAGGGGTACCCTAGCGGCCCCATCATGCAGGTTAATGACCGATGCATGCGTGTTGTCAACCAGGCAAGGCCTTCATCCGGTGTGCGTGGCTGCCGCACTCGTTGCACAATAATGGCATCACACAACGCAGCGCCTATGCTCTTCCACCCACGCGCACAATGCCCCACATGTCAAGCAACAAGCATGGCCCAGCCCCTGCTTCCCCCTTGCCCCCCCCCCGCTCGCATGCACCTGTTCTCCTCAAGCGGCAACATGCCGGACCCCTCAATCAGCGAGACCAGGTCCACCCCCTCCTCCAGCAGCGCCGCGTGCCCTGAGGACGGCAGGATGCGGCACACGGCGTTGCGCATCTGCGCGGCCAGCCGCTCGTGCTCATCCACCGATGGCAGCAGCCGGTCGCGCCCGCTGGCCACCAGTAGCACACGCGCGGTTACGCCTGCTAGTGCCGCGTCGCTCACGCTGTACTCGCGCATCAGCGTCAGGCGGTGGACGACCGTGTCCTGGGTAAGGGGAGGGAGAGGGGGGTTGGGAGGGGCGGGGTGAAAGTAGGGGAAGGAGGAAGGGGGCGGAATGGGGGCTGAAAGAGCACAAAGTCAGGAGGTGGAGAAGGGCAAGCTGTTTTTCATGCCTGTGGCTGCAGCTGATTAGAGAAACACCCGCCCATGCCAACAGTGGTCCATGCCGCCACATTCAGGGCATACTGTTTCCATCCACGATAGCAGTCGTGCTCAAGTCGAAAATAAGTGCCGGGCTCACCAGTCTAGAGGAAAACAGTTTCTCAAAAGCCCTGGTCTCAATGCCATGGTCCCCACAGGTCACAGCAAGTAAGAGCCCTACCAACGAGAAACCTATCTGTCGAGTTCACCTCCATATCTCCATACAACATAAGATACATACAATTTACACATGGCCGCACCCACCTTGGGCACAACTTCGGTGCTGAAGGGCGGCACGATGAGCGCGCGGTTCACTTCCGCCAGTCGCCTCCAGTCAGACAAGAAGGGTGCCAGCGCAAAGGAGGAGACGCCCAGCAGGCCCGCAGGCAGGAATGGCATCTGCCGGGCAAGGGTATGCGTGCAGTGGTGGTGGTGGTGGTGGTGGTGGTGGTGGTGAGACCAGGCCAGAAAGGTGTACCATGTGGCCATTCATGTCAATCGCACGACTACTACAGGACAGGCAGAGTCAAGGGCTGTATCCTGAAGATACGACGGCGTTGGGGCCGATGATGATGAAAGCGTCGCATCGGCGCGTCCCTGCCCGTATATATGCGAGCACATACGCACTCTCATCGCGAGCACATACGCACTCTCATCGCGAGCACATACGCACTCTCATCGCGAGCACATACGCACTCTCATCGCTCATACGCCACAACACATGGTTCGGGAACACGTCGATGAACCAACACAGCCCTGGCCACATGTTCATGGGGCAGTTGCCTGCCCCATCACCAAGGAATGAGGGCCAACTAAGCTTGCAGGCGGCAGCGGCAAACATACTTGCTGTGGCAAGTGCTTCCATGGATAGGGCGACGAATAACGAGATATACAAATTGGGATTACCGAGTGATGATTGCGTTGGGGAGCAAAGCGAAGCAGAGAGCACATGCCCACCCGTTATGACCGCAATCTATGAGAAACGCGGCGAGCAGGCAAAACCAAGGGCCTTCCTTGCGGCCCGCCCTCAGGGCCTGCCCTTTATGCCCGATCTCGCGTGCCTCACCAGAGCGGATCCAGTGGAGAGCAGCGGGTGCCGCCCAAACGAGCTGGCGCTGTTCACGATGACAAGTGTCTGCGCACTCTCCGCGTGGCGGTAGCCCAGCTCCAGCAGCAGGGGGCCGCTGAAGGACTCGCCGCACACGGTCACGTGGCCGCCTCGCTCGCCGCACAGCGAGGCTGCAACACGCGCCTCACGCTCCTTGTCAATCTCCAGCGCCACGCTGCGGAGTTGGCGGTGCGTGGTATGCCAGCAACAATGAAGGCCAGCAGCAAATGGACGCCAGCAGCAAATGGATGCCAGCAGTACGTGGCAGCAGAGCACAATATGCCAGCAGCGCGTGGCATGTCATCACAGCAAGGAGCACCGCGTCCGTGAGCAATAACGCGGAGAGGAAGATCCGGCACCACCGGGCCATCATGTGGGAAAGCCGTGATGAGACGCGAGGCAAGGTGCCCGGTGACCACGCGAGCGCCTAACGAATAGGCGTGCCAGGTCGGGCGCTACCCACACGGCCGCGAACGAGGTTCGGGTGTGAAACTTGCACTGGTGGTCAAGGATAACGATAGATAATCTCCGTGCGACGGTGTGAAGTGCTACTTGGCCGGCAATTTTAAATGCATCCGGTTGAGAGGGGGCCGCTCTGCCAGCCAAGGTGCAGCAAGCTGCTGCGGCAGATCACACACAGAAATATGGCAATGATGAAAAATGCCGACATTAAGCGTCGGCATGCAGTGGTCACAATAGCAGAAGCCTGCGTGTGCTGCACACCCAAGCATGTCATGCCTCGCAGGAATGAGCCATGCCACACCCACGCCCCCACACTGCCCCCACCTCTTTGCCTGCACACCAATTCAGCAAATACTGCAAACTACACTTGCATATATCAAGAAAATTTTCTGTACATTGCTGGTGCATGGCTGTGCGCGTTGACCAAATGACGCCCTCATTATATCGGGCTATTCCTTTCACGCGCCCGCACCCACATGTTTGCCAGCTCCGCATAGGAGGATCGGTCGGATGACGGCACAGCCAGGCAGCGCACGTCGTACACCTGCGACAGCCGGTCCAGCTGCGAGCGGATGAGCAGGCCCTGGGAACGGCAGCGCCAGGGACCAGGGGAGAGTGGGCCACCCACCACGCACGGTGCACCAAGGAAACGATGCACCAAGGGAACAGGCACAGGTATGGTGGGGTGTCAGGCAGGCTCATGGACAAATGACAGAATGGCCCGTACACATGGGAGCAGCGCACACACATGTATGGAAATGAGTGAGTTGATGATGAGGGGCTGGCAGTGAGGCTAGGCATGCCGGCTGGTATCAACGAGACAAGCAGGCCAGGCATGCCTGCTGGTATCAACGGGACAACCAGGCCAGGCATGCCTGCTGGTATCAACGGGACAACCAGGCCAGGCATGCCTGCTGGTGTCAATGAGACAACCAGGCGAGGCATGCCTGCTGGTATCAACGAGACAACCAGGTTAGGCACGCCTGCTGGTATCAACGGGACAACCAGGCTAGGCATGCCTGCTGGTATCAACAAGACAACCAGGCCAGGCATGCCTGCTGGTATCAACGAGACAACCAAGCTAGGCATGCCTGCTGGTACCAACGGGACAACCAGGCCAGGCATGCCTGCTGGTGTCAACAAGACAACCAAGCTAGGCATGCCTGCTGGTACCAACGGGACAACCAGGCCAGGCATGCCTGCTGGTGTCAACAAGACAACCAAGCTAGGCATGCCTAGTATTATGTCTGTTAGCAACATTCAAAAGAGCCCACCACCCAGAAAGGTGCCTCAAACTGACTACAATGGCAGCCGACCACGCTGGCAACGCGTGGACGATAAGCATGCTACCGATGCCACGTATTCGACCCTTACCGCACGCTGCCGATGCCGCGTATTCGACCCTTACCGCACGCTGCCGATGCCACGTATTCTACCCTTACAGCAGGCAACATGAGAACAGGGCATGCTGCGGGGCTGCAGACAGCATGGCTGGATTTGCATGCAAGGACAACGACACCCACACACCCATGCGTGGGTCAACCAAGAGCATGTGCTGCCTGGCAAGGCCAACCGGTAAACACCCTTTACCCCTCTGTCTAACCCCCTGGGCAGCACTCACCGATCCATCCAGCCCTGGGAGAAAGACAAACAGCGGCAGGTGCCGGTGGATGCCCCTGGGCGCCAGGAAGTGCGGCGCGGTCATCTGGGCGTTGGTCTTGGCGTGCTGCGCCACCACATCCCGCGCGTCCAGAGGCGAGAACTTGGACCCCACACGGCCCACAAACGCAAGACGGTCCGCATGCTCCAGCTCCCACGCGCGCGTCACCAGGGACGCAGGGCCCAGCTGTGCCGCCGCCTCCGCCTCCGCCACCGCCGCTGACTCCTCTGCGGCCAGCGCCTGCGCGTTTTGTTCAGATGCCAGCACTGGCCCCGCACCCAACGGTGGCTGTGCCTCCGCCGCACCGGCATCAAGGACCTGCCCTGGCCGCGACAGGTCGCTGGCAGCAACAGCTCCCGAATTAGCGGGCTCCTCGCCTGTGACTGCGGTTGGCTCAGTTTGCGGAACTTCCAAGCTTTGCTCTCCCTCTGCCTGTGCTGAAGCTACATGCCCCTCTGTGGCCTGGCCCGCCTCATGCAAGGCGGAGACAGGCGGCGCGGCCACGCTGCCCTCTTGCTGGGGACCAGCCTCCGTTGTAGGCAACAAACCTGCCGCGTCCGCATCCTGTGACAGGTGGCCCACCTCCCCAGCACCAAGCATCGCCTCCATGCCACCAAGCACCGGGGCCACGCCCATGTCTCCAATCGCCCCCGCCTCCACCACCGCTGCTGCCTCAAGAATTTCTACCCCGACGCTTTCCGCTCCAACATTTTCAGCAGCCTGATCTACGCCAGAACCTGCGGACATGTGAAATTCATGGGGCGCAGCTTTCCCTGCCAACTTGGCTGTAAGCTCTGGTTGTAAGTCCTCAATTCCTCCAGCTGCTGGCCCTGCCTCCCCCAATGGCACCATGCGCACATCCGCACCCACCCCATCCCTGCCCAGTCCTTCCTGTACATGCGTGCCTGGCTCCCCTGCCACCAGAGCGCCAGCTGGCAGTGGCGCAACCTGCGCCGCCAGCGCTTGCGTCCGGCCCATCTCTGCATCTAGCTCCGCCTCAGCCGCCACCTCCGCTTCTGCTGCCACACGCAACGCCACCGCCTCTGCCTCTGCCAAGGCTGCCTCATCCTCCGCGGCTAGGCGGGGTGGTGACGCGAGATGGATGCCTGCCATGTCGCTCGCAGGTGGTGCCGCCGGCGTGCTTGCATCTGGGGCGTGCATGGGACGAATGAGGCACATACACGTTTGCAGGAAGCATGATGACAGTATGGGACATCAGAGCGTTACTGCGTCAGTGCGTTAGTGTAGGGAAAGAGGGAATAAGAGCAGCGAGCGTAGTGACTTGACATTTGCCGCCAGCTACATCCACAGGCATCAACTATTGAAACAGCAGCTGGGAGTGAAGTGTGCTGGGGACACACGCTAGTGGCGCAAGCACAGGTAGAGAACGACCGCATGCGCCGCAACATCCTGCCCTTAGGGCCATGAATAGGCGACTCCTTTTTTGCGTATTTTGCCTGGGCACCTACCTGCATTCCTGGCCGATGCGTCTGCAACTGACACTGGTGAAGCCACAGGTGCTTCCTCGGTCGTGGGCGCGGGTGGTGATGAGGGGATTGCGGCTACTTCTGTCATCTCCAGGCCTGTGCCATCCAGCACCGCTTTATCTCCTCCCACCACAAGCGTCGGTTGCTGGCTCCTCTCGGCCACATCCTGTGTTGGCAGCACGGCAGGCACTGCCTGGGCCTGCACAGGCCCCACATCTGCCAACGAGTCACCAGGCGACACCTGGACAAATGGCTGCGTATCGCACTCCACTGCCAGGTCCATGATGGCGGGTGCTGCCACATCGTTGCCTTCCTCGGCTTGTGCTCCAGCATTACTTCGCAGCTCCACTGTCTCACTGCCAGACCGGCCGCCAGCTGTTTCCTCCCAAGGGACCTGCTCAACAGGCGCCAGCATGTCCTCACCCTCCTCACCCGAGGTAACCACCGCCTGTACGAGTGGCTCGTCGAATGGCGGCAATGATGGCAAGACCGTGCTACCCAACGCTTCTACCCCATCAGTGGCTGCTGCCTTGTCCACGATGGCTGCACCCCCCTGGGTTGCATGCGCTACCTCCCCCACAGCGGGCTGCATCTCCGCGGCTTCGGTTGCCACCGCGTCGCCACCATCCACGACGTTGCTCCATGGATCCACGTGGAGCATGCCATCACCCGCAACGCCGGCAATGTCGGCAATGTCAGCAGCGCAAGCAAAGTCATCAATGCCGGCGTCAGCGACCCGTGCAAAACCTGCAACACCAGCAACGCTAGCGTCGGGGGCATCAGCGGCCACCGCTGCGCCTGTGCTGGGGCCATCACCCGCAGCAACCGCTGTGCTGGGGGCAGCACCCGTATCCCCTCCCTTCAACCGCCGCAGCTCCCGCTCAAACGCCTCGGCCCACTCCAGCTCATAGTCCGCCATGGACTTAACAGGTCGCTGTGCGTGGCCCGCGCTGCCGCTGGCTCTGGTATACGCCATCCCGGCAAGGGGGACCGCAGCCGACGTGGCACCTGGCTGCTCCTGCCTGGGTGGTTCGGGCACGGCTGGGCCTTGCATGGACGCGGATACAACCAGGGGGGTTATGCTGGCATCGGCGCTACGCGTGCCATCCCACTCGTTCCCAGCCAGCGGGGGCTGGCCTTGCGAACTGATGGCCTCCGCCCGCAATGGCCTGGTCTGGAACCCTCCCATCGCGGCTCCATTTGAGCCATCGCCCAGCCCATGCGCTCCCTTGTCGCCGCCCCGCGCCACCTGGCAGTGGACAGGGGTGGGGCGCAAGCAAGCATTGCAGACAGGGGTGGGGCGCAAGCAGGCGGTGCAGACAGGGGGGGGGGCGCAAGCAAGCGGTGAAGACAGAGTTGCGGCGCAAGCAGGCCACCAGAAACACAGAGAAAACTCAGCGGCAAGGAGGGGGCAGGGTATGGGGGGAGGTTTCCTCTTCGTGTGCTGACGGCAGCGACACTTGGCCCATGACAGCCGGCCACATCACCCATGGCGTGCATAAGAGTGCATGTTGTATGCGCTAGCTGCGACAGGTCCACCTGGCACAAGGCAGGCCATGCGTGTGTGGCTAACAGCCACCATGAAAAGAACAACCACATGGGCCACAAACAATTCCACGAAGGCAGTGATGGTCACCATGGGGACATGGCCACCAAGCGTTGAGGTTCCTGGTCCTCTCACATGACCTGATCTCACCCTGCCGAGGTACCTGCCCTCCAAAAGAAATACATTTCCGACACCCGTTGAATCCTGCCACAGTGGTTGCCGGACGTTTCTTCTACATCCATGCCTACTAGTCAGAAGTTTTTCCATCATGATGCTAATGGGTTGGCCTAGCCGCCAGAGCAGAAAAGATTCGGGGGGGGAAGGGGAAGGGGAAGGGGAAGGGGAAGGGGAAGGGGAAGGGGAAGGGGAAGGGGAAGGGGAAGGGGAAGGGGAAGGGGAAGGGGAAGGGGAAGGGGAAGGGGAAGGGGAAGGGGAAGGGGAAGGGGAAGGGGAAGGGGAAGGGGAAGGGGAAGGGGAAGGGGAAGGGGAAGGGGAAGGGGAAGGGGAAGGGGAAGGGGAAGGGGAAGGGAAGGGGAAGGGGAAGGGGAAGGGGAAGGGGAAGGGGAAGGGGAAGGGGAAGGGGAAGGGGAAGGGAAGGGGAAGGGGAAGGGGAAGGGGAAGGGGAAGGGGAAGGGGAAGGGGAAGGGGAAGGGGAAGGGGAAGGGGAAGGGGAAGGGGAAGGGGAAGGGGAAGGGGAAGGGGAAGGGGAAGGGGAAGGGAAGGGGAAGGGGAAGGGGAAGGGGAAGGGGAAGGGGAAGGGGAAGGGGAAGGGAAGGGGAAGGGGAAGGGAAGGGGAAGGGAAGGGGAAGGGAAGGGGAAGGGGAAGGGAAGGGGAAGGGGAAGGGGAAGGGAAGGGGAAGGGGAAGGGGAAGGGAAGGGGAAGGGGAAGGGGAAGGGGAAGGGAAGGGGAAGGGGAAGGGGAAGGGGAAGGGGAAGGGGAAGGGGAAGGGGAAGGGGAAGGGGAAGGGGAAGGGGAAGGGGAAGGGGAAGGGGAAGGGGAAGGGGAAGGGGAAGGGAAGGGGAAGGGGAAGGGGAAGGGGAAGGGAAGGGGAAGGGGAAGGGGAAGGGGAAGGGGAAGGGGAAGGGGAAGGGGAAGGGGAAGGGGAAGGGGAAGGGGAAGGGGAAGGGGAAGGGGAAGGGGAAGGGGAAGGGGAAGGGGAAGGGGAAGGGGAAGGGGAAGGGGAAGGGAAGGGGAAGGGGAAGGGGAAGGGGAAGGGAAGGGGAAGGGGAAGGGGAAGGGAAGGGGAAGGGGAAGGGGAAGGGGAAGGGAAGGGGAAGGGGAAGGGGAAGGGGAAGGGGAAGGGGAAGGGAAGGGGAAGGGGAAGGGGAAGGGAAGGGGAAGGGGAAGGGGAAGGGGAAGGGGAAGGGGAAGGGGAAGGGGAAGGGGAAGGGGAAGGGGAAGGGGAAGGGGAGGTATTGTACTAGGCCCAAGATGGCCTTGCAACAACGCCCTTCGTCATCCTGATGGGAGATGAAGTTTAGCAACCAAATACACGCAATCGACATCCACCTGCACCGCCGGACAAGTCGGACTATCAGGACATGCCTATCAGCTGTCTTTACACCCAGGCAGCCCTCATCTTAGAGGGTGCATGGTATCAACGAAAAAACATGCAACTACATAATGGCCAGTGTTGCTGATTATTTGTGCAAACCAGCAAAGCGGAAATATTTGCCTGTGTTCGATAAGCAGGTTCGGCACGCAACCGCACGTTTACAAAAGGACTGTCTAAAGAAACTCGCGCAGGAGATGATTCTTTGCCCTTAAAAAAAAAAGCATTCAAGGAGACGGCGGGATCTACGGACTTAGCTAGTTAAGACAATGTTATAACGTGCAGAAGCGGACTATGGAAGGGGTGGAAGTAGCATATCTGAGAGTAAAGAGCAACCTTGTTAACCACGTTGCCATTCGCCCCTCCTTTCTTCCCGCAACCCGTACGATTTCTAGATAAACAGCCAAGCTTGTGAAAGCAAGAAAATCGACAATGCTCTTGTCCTACACTCTAGCAGGCATTGACCTAGCCTCGACGAATGCGCTAGAGTGCGTGCTTACCCTCACGCCTTTGTCTTCCACGCCAAACTCGGCGTAAACACCCCGTCTCCATCGACGTAAATACTTTTGACGCAAAAACTCTTTCGTAAAACCTTGGAGTTGCGGGGCCGGCTGGGGTCGCAAAGGGCGGTGCCTGTCGTCGTGTGGGCGTCCTTTCTGGCAAAGGCGGGGGAACACCGCATCTCGTAACACAGATGTTCCCTGCGCTCCACAACGCGCGGCTTCGGCAAAAATGCTTGCCATTTTTGGCCAGACACTTAACAGCTAATTTTATCCATAATTTAGAATGTGCCAACTGTCCGCCATAGCCTCCTGCCGGCCACTTCCGCTGAGGAGCAGCTGGATTTGAAGCAAAATCCCAGCTCGTCAATCGTCAATACGTAATATTTCCTTGAGCACAAAATTCTCAACACACGCGCAGTGACGCGCTGGCAGAGCACCGCTGATACGGGATCACCAATTCACCATTCACCAAGTCGTTGTTGCTGCTGATTCCCACGCCATTCACCAAGTACGTACTGTGGCATTTGCTGACGATCCGTACCAAACGCGGGTCGCGCACTTGCGTGCAGTCAGCAGATCGACACTCGACAGACACAAGGCTACCGTAGTGGTCAAAATCACTTTGCGACAAACCTACTTTGCGACCCCAAAACAGGGTGAAATTTATAGTTTGCGACCCAAAATGAAGGCAAAGTTATAGGTTTGCGAGCCCATCGACTTGTCCACGGCGTGGGACAAGTGCACAGCCAAATTCCCTGCGATCACTGTGATTCCTTTTTGCCTGGTACCACTCGCAGATTTGACCGTCAGATATTCGGCCCGCCAGTCTGAACTGTCGGATCTTGGGTTCGAAATAAAAGTATGACACTTTTGAAATGTTGGTGGTTTTGGGGAAACTATGGAAAAGGTGGCGCCCTGGCGCGGTCGTATGCGTGGCCGTAGATCAATCATCGGACGGTTAAACTGGATGAGCGGAAACCCAGAACGAGAGGTCTGTCGTCAGGATCAATTAAATCAGCGGCGAAAATCGTTGGGGGAAGGGTGGGGGTGGCGGGGCGGGAGGTGGCCCCCCAAGAAACCGCCCCAAGAAGCCGCGGCAGACTACGGGCGCGCTGAACCGTTGTGGAGGGGTGGCCAAGAAACCGCGGCAGTTACAAAAGGCGCCATGACTGCGCGCACTGGACTTGTCAGCCTGGACCTGGTCAACAAGAATATTCTGCCGGCAGCCTGCTTCTTTTCCGGGCCTGGACACTTTCTAGATCGGAATCTGTAATGTCTGGCCCACTCTGGTTCCGGGAGACAATCTCTACTAAAATGGCAGCCTGAACTAGGCCTAAAGATTCAATCATGGCTCCGGACTGCTCCGGAAGATGGTGGATTCTCCCTTTTTTATTTCCGCGAGGCGGTTATTGTTCAACTGATGAACTTTTCACGCGGACAAACAACCAGTGTTTTTTTTAAGGTTTTCGTTACTAGTGGCGCTAGGCCACTTGTGGCGTTTCGAACTATGAAAACTTCAGTTTACTCGGCCAATGTGTGGCTTTAAGCCAATTAAAATTGGGCTTGGCACGGCCACGTGTGGCGGGCTGGCTTTTTGGTGCAGCAAATGACCCTACCGGCAGCGGGGTCAGCGCGGCGCGGCGCCGTACTGGCATTCCAAGTTCAAAGTAGTTCAGAACAGTATGTTTAATTATCTTAAGTTCAAACTAGTAGAATTTATTAGAATCATTCACGCCTTAAGTTGGGTTCACGCCTGAAGTTGGGTTGACCAAAAACCTCGAACCCAACTTAAGGCGTGAATGCCTGTACACAAGGCGGGCGAGCGTCTCCGTCTCAGGCATCGGCGCCGGGCGTACTTGGTAAATTAACAACAACGATTACCACTACAGCCACTGCTTAACAAAACGATTACTGAAGTGCCGAAAGTCGAAACACATAGTCAATGCAATGCAGTACAGTACTGTATGGCTGGCGAGTGACTGGAACTGAGGCGCCAGCCGCCAGGCCGCCAGCCAGCTGAAGCCAGAAAATGCACACAAGCTGCAGTCTGCACAGTGCACTCTGGTCTCTGGCAGCGGGCCACTTGCCACTTGGCACTTGGCCGGGCTCTACGTACATGCACTATGCAGTCAGTAAGTCAGTCAGTCATAGTAATACTCATAGTAGTTCTAGTACTAGGGAGGCTTGTGGCGGAACGCCGGCCGGAAGACCGGCTGACACCGCCAATTGTGGCGTAGCCTGTACTAGAGTGAACTTCAGGCACGGCCACCCTGTGGCGAAACGAAACTACAAAGTAGAACAGCACGGCCAAATTGTGGCTTCTTGGGTGCCCTGTCCAAGTGGGTGGCACCGCCACATTTTGCCAAAAAAAGTGCCACACCGCCACATTTGGCGGTGTATCGCCACTAAAAAAAACACTGCAAACAACAGGTAGGTACTGCAATCTGGTTCAAAAGCAACTTCCCCGCCTCCCTGGAAACTGAACCCCCGACGCAGTCGGGGCACGTGTAGGGTGTAGATTCCGTAACGTCTTTATTTCATGTCCATCTACGGACACGATGGTCCGAGAAATGAAAAATTCATTGCTTTGGACCAATTCTGACCAAATCTCGGGACAAATCTACCAGTTCGTACTTGTCCCACTGCAGTGGTACAAGTTCCGCACTTGTCCCACTTGTGGACAAGCTGCTTGTCTCACTGGACACTCGTGGGACGCAGCGCTCTAGTGGCCACTCGGGACGACTTGTAGTCACTCGGGCCATGCGGCCCTCGTGACTACAAGTCGGCCCTCGTGACCACTATAGCGCTGGTCCCACTCGGGTCCAGTGAGACAAGCTACACTTGTTTATGGTCAGTGGCAACTGGCAGGTACTCGATGTTGTAAATTTATAGGCCAGCAGGCTTGACTGCCTGCTGGCCTGCCGGCCTCCCCGCTCTTCTGCCATTGTGCCAAGACAACGTGCATGGCTGCACAAGCCTAAACCTTTGGCTTTCGCATGACAAGTGACAAAAGGCGCGAAAGTTTTGGCGCCACGCGTTCGTTCTACCTGTCTGCGTGCGCGGGCACGGCGTAGGCGCGACGCGGTAAGTTTTGAACTTTGCGACCCAAAATGAAGCCCATGAAAAGTAGTTTGCGAGGTCGATTCGCAAAGAGGTTTGTCGCAAAGTGATTTTGACCACTACGGTATTTGCCCGCTGACCGCCCGCTGATCACCAAGGTTGAAGTTTCGAATCCCTTGATTTCTTTGGTTTGGAAGATCTTTAATTATCCGGCAGCAGTGACTTTTAACTGCCAAAGGCCAAAGCCAAGTGCCAAGACGTAGTGCCAGGCTGCCAGCCACCGCGGCGTCAGTCAGTCACAACTCACAAGTCACAACTCACTACTGTAGTCACTAGTCATAACTCACTCATAACCCCCAAGTCCTTGAAGAAGTCATATGTCACAGGCAGTCTATCCAACAGATTCCAACGCCTGTTATCCGACACAGATCTCATCAGATGTACAATTGTACATGTGCGCATTAACTTTACATGTACATATTTTTAGTGGAGCCATGGGAAGGCGTGCCAACCGTTATTATGTTAGACAAGTAGACCCGGTAGGGGCCAAGCCCCTACTATTCGAGACTTTATTCAAGTCCCCTACTATTAATTAATTCATATAGACGCGTAACTGCGTCCCCTACTATACAATCCTCATTCTCCCTGTACGTTGATTGGGGGAGATGGGACAGGGGCCTTGGCTTGGGTGGTCGGGCTCCTATGCCTTGGCTACTTGGTTGGTTGGGTTTGTGCAGTCTAGGGGCTAGTCTAGGGGTGCTCCGTGACTCCCCAACGGGAGCACGAGTTTAATTAACTAATTAATTAATAGGGCAACTTTGGCAGCTGAACAACCCGTGAATGATGCGAGTCACCAAGACAGCCACGGCCATGGGCACATGGTTTATCAAGGAGACAACATCAAGGAGACAACATGTGCATGATCAGAACAGGTATTTCATTTATACAATAATTACTTAATCAGAGCACAGCCAAGGCCGAGGGTTTGCTTCATGGTCAGTGGGTGGCTGCTTGGTCAGTATGGTAAACTCATGCTCGGTCAGTGGATGGAACGTATGCTTGGTCAGTGGGTGGAACGTGTGCTTGGTCAGTGGGTGGAACGTGTGCTTGGTCAGTGGGTGGAACGTGTGTTTGGTCAGTGGGTGGAACGTGTGTTTGGTCAGTGGGTGGCAGGTGTGCTTGGTCAGTACGTGGAACCCGTGCTTGCATGGTCAGTGAGATGAACGTGTGCCAGTATGGGGAACCCGTGCTCGGTAAGTGGGATGAACACGTGCTTGGTCAGTGGGTGGAACGTGTGCTTGGTCAGTGGGTGGAACGTGTGCCAGTATGGGGAACCCGTGCTCGGTCAGTGGGATGAACACGTGCTTGGTCAGTGGATGGAACGTATGCTTGGTCAGTGGGTGGAACGTGTGCTTGGTCAGTGGGTGGAACGTGTGCTTGGTCAGTGGGTGGAACGTGTGTTTGGTCAGTGGGTGGAACGTGTGCTTGGTCAGTGGGTGGGACGTGTGCTTGGTCAGTGGGTGGAACTTGTGCTTGGTCAGTATGGGGAACCCGTGCGTGGTCAGTGGGATGAACACGTGCTTGGTCAGTGGATGGAACGTATGCTTGGTCAGTGGGTGGAACGTGTGCTTGGTCAGTGGGTGGAACGTGTGTTTGCATGGTCAGTGGGTGGAACGTGTGCGTGGTCAGTGGGTGGAACGTGCACTTGGTCAGTGAGTGGAACGTGTGCTTGGTCAGTGGGTGGAACGTGTGCTTGGTCAGTGGGTGGGACGTGTGCTTGGTCAGTGGGTGAAACGTGTGCTTGGTCAGTGGGTGGCACGTGTGCTTGGTCAGTATGGAGAACCCGTGCTTGCATGATCAGTGGGTGAAACGTGTGCTTGGTCAGTGGGTGGAAGGTGTGCTTGGTCAGTGGGTGGAAGGTGTGCGTGGTCAGTGGGTGGAACGTGCACTTGGTCAGTGGGTGGAACGTGTGCTTGGTCAGTGGGTGGCACGTGTGCTTGGTCAGTATGGGGAACCCGTGCTTGCATGGTCAGTGGGCTGAACGTGTGCTTGGTCAGTAGGTGGAACATGCACTTGGTCAGTGGGTGGCACGTGTGCTTGGTCAGTGGGTGGAACGTGTGCTTGGTCAGTATGGGGAACCCGTGCGTGGTCAGTGGGCTGAAAGTGTGCTTGGTCAACAGTGTGGGTGGGAGGATTACCATTCAAATGATAGCTCTTAAGGACATGACAAAGGCAGAGACACCATCTCCTTTAATGCATTAATCTAGTGATTCATCAGTAATGCCAAAAATGCCCAGTAAAGGTCCCTTTCATGAAAAGGAACAAATCAAATTCGAGCTCAAAATACAAAGGTTTTTTCCCCGGCCGTTTGCTTGGGCTTGACGCTCAGGATACCACGCCGTGTGTATGCCATCCCCCGCAGGCAGAATACCTGCTTTTAAAGCAACAGCCCACACAGATGCAGCAAAAACAGGAACACTTCCCGTGGCTGACCGAAACACAATGGAAGAATAATGCGTGAGTGCAGGAAAAGGAATGGAAAGGCATTCGCCGGCATGTGTCCCCGAACGAAATACAGCAACAAAGAGCGGGAGGCATACCTGCCATGCGGGAAGTGACTCAACGAATGTTGTTGCCGAGGAAAATGGGCCTCCTTTCCCGCTGATGACGGAAACACAAAGCAAACAGACGGGCTCGAAGCATAGGAATGCATGAAACATGAAACGACGTTCCAAAGCGTCCGAAATCGAAATAAAACAAAACCGAGCGCAAAAGACGGTGGAATATGTGCATGGCGGGACAGTGCTGCTATGGAACCGCCCGATAGGCAAACTGCCTCTCCCTATCCGCTCGAAAGAGACCGACTGGAAGCCAAAATGCTTATGTGACACCGTTCCAAAGCCCAGCAAACAACAAACGCAGCTTACACAGGCGTCAGAACGGGTGCCACCTTCTTACCCCGACAGTCATCTTCCCCGCAATCTTTTCCAAGAGCTCGCGGCACCCACAGTCCAGTCGCTCCAAAGAACCGTCATGAAAGACGGCGTCATTGTACCCCGTTTCAAAGCGTCCAACAATGAAAACGTAGCTTGCCCAACAGTCACGACCTCCTGAACAGGCGGCTGTCGACAGCCATCCCGTCTTCCCGCGGCCATCATTTGAAATTTCATGCTGGGCCCCGATGCTGCACGCTGCTGAAGTGGTGGGCCGACCGCGCGCTGCTGGGCGCTGGGGTGGCTCTAGCCCGTGGCCAATGGCCCGTAGGCAGTGGTTTCCTTCCGTCCCTCGCTGAAATTGCCCGTGCTCCTTCGCTGCGCTCCGGAGAGGAATCGTAAGCGGCCGTAGGTCTGAAATTCGTTGGCGCATCTTTTTCTAAGTAACGTGCTCCTTCGCTGCGCTCCGGAGAGAAATAGTGGAGTACGGTGCTCGCTTCGCTCGCGGCTCGCTGCGCTCGCTGTGCGCTTTAGCAGTACGGTGCTCGCTCGCTCCGCTCGCTCGCCGTACGGTGCTCGCTCGCTCCGCTCGCTCGCGGTAGGGTGCTCGCTCGCTTCGCTCGCTCGCCATACGTACTGTATCTGCGATATCCGCGATTCTCCCGTCGACCTCCGGAGTACCCCCCAATGGCTGATTTTTGTACCACGATTTTCTACCTAATTATCGGCGGTACTCCCCCTAATTTTGCAACCAACGGTCACGAAGCTCGCTTTATATAGGGGAAAGGACATGGCCGGAATAGCGGATATCTCAAAAAAAAAAAACCCTGGTTTGAGAACTGAGACCACTCGGACCTACTCGGACTCCTGGTCCGCACTCAGTCGACACTCAGTACTCAGTAGAGACGTTGACGCCTGGTCGTCACTCGTCAGTCCGTCGGTCAGTAGTCAGTTGGAACAGGTACACTGGTACAGTACAGGTTTGAGGTTGGAACCCAAGGCGGCAAGGCCTCAGGTCTGCACGTCTTGTCGGCAGTCAACCAGATGAAGACGTGGAGAGGCAGCATAAGAAACAATGACGGGCATGCTTGGACGTCAGCATTAAGAGCGGTATGGCCACTCGTATCAGCGTATGTGGCCTGCTCCCTTGCACCAGAAAATTGCACCACACGCGCGGTGGTCAGACACAAGGTAGCCACTAGCCACGCGTATTACTGTAACATGCAAATGGAGGTGCATCCGATGACAGGGCCTCTCCCATGGAGTTATCTGCCTTTTACAACCACCATTGGTTTGCGGGTTGAAGAAGGTTCGAGGCTTTGCTCTGTTTAAATTGAGTCCGCACGTCTAGCGGGCACCTATCCGCAGTGGTTTCCGGGTGCAATGCGTCATAAGAATTCTTGAGGTTTGGAGAGATTGCACACAATGACAGCTATTAGAAGCTCCTCTCTAGGGATGGCCACCCCATTCAGTGGCAGGATATTCAGGTCATGCTCTTTGAGAGAGGCGTTTTCGGCGTTGCCTTCAATTCCCGCATTTTCTGTGGAGGCCAGGCGCGCATGCGCCAGATTCCCTGGGATATTGGATATAGATGCTACCCAGAAGCTCCTTGCCGCTAAGCCGGAGGCAGTCTCTGGCGTCAACGGCTTCCTAGGGCGTCCCCCCGCTCCCTTGGTGGTGCAGTGCGACACCGCTTGTCCAGGTGGATGGGCTTGGTCCCGGCAATTCCGGCTAGCGCACAGCTTCAAATCAAAATCAAGGCTGGCAACGACTACACGGTCCGCGGTGTCGGTAGAAAATGTGGGGAGCACGGAGGAAAATGTCGAAGGCGACGCGTCTAAACAGGTGAGGCAGCTTGCTCTCCTCGAGGCAGACAACTCCACTGGGTGGTATGGCATTTATCCGTGCCCCAGGGAGAACAGTTGTCCTAGGCTTCGCTTTCCCAAGTTCTAGTCACATGAGTCCCTGGAAATCTTACGTCCTGCAGCGTCGTTACTGCTTGCACCAGCCGTACCCAGCACACGCATTGCGTTTGCTACTGAGTCAAGGCATGTCACTGTGACGCGTACTGGAGGCATGTATGTGGTGCTCGGTGTTGTCCTGGGCTGCCAGGTCTGTCCTGCGCTGCCAGGTCTGCCCTGCGCAGCCAGGTCTGTCCTGCCCTGCCAGGTCTGTCCTGCCCTGCCAGGTCTGTCCTGCGCTGCCAGGTCTTTCCTGCGCTGCCAGGTCTGTCCTGCCCTGCCAGGTCTGTCCTGCGCTGCTAAATCTGTCATGGGCAAATGAACCAGCAAGGGAGCATACCTGGCAGGGTGCAGGCGGACCAAGGCATGTGCTTTTAATTAATTAATGTCATGTGGCAAAAGCAGTGGGGGCACGAACAACCCAGGCATGTGCCAGAATTATGGCTTGAACGTATCCGACGCGTGCCCACAGGGTCAGGTATCCGCCGCCCGTGTCTCATCACCAAGGTGGGTAGGCTGTCGCTTGTCACCATGGTAGGGTACCAAGGGGGCCTGTCTCCGTGCAGATCCTGCTAATATTGGTACCTGACACGCGGTGCTGCAACTTGGGCAATATCTCTGTATCCAACCCAACCCTAGAGCTGCCACCTGTCACGTTGCCCATCTCACCTTCCGGCCTGTGTTCGTGCAACTCCACCAGCTTACCCCGCAGATCGTTCTGTACAACACCATGAGCCGCAGCAAGGAGGTCTTCCGCCCGCTGCGCCCTGGCCGCGTGTCCATGTACGTGTGCGGCGTCACCGTGTACGACTACTCCCACATCGGACACGCGCGCGTCTACGTGGCCTTTGACGTGCTCTACAGGTGCGTGCACGCATGCGCGTGGTTGGTTTTGTTGGTGGGTGGGGGGGGCAGTCGAGGGGCAGTGTTGGGGTTGACTCAATTGTTTGCGTAGCGCACATGGGGCACAGCTTGTCGTGGCACATGGGGCACAGCTTGGCTTTGGATAAGCATCAATGTACGCGCATATAGTAGCCACAAGTGGGCCACATGAGCAGCCGCATGCCACACATCATGCATCGCAAGCTGCGCGCCGCAGAGAGTGTCTGATGGAGCCACTTGTGGATGCTGGCAGGCATGAACCCTTGTTGCAAGCATGCATGCAGGCTGCCAGCGACACCCCTCGCATGCGCATGTGCATCGGACATGGTCAACCCCCCCACCTTAGTGCCAGCCACTCGGGACCCCGGCACCCACTCGCACCGTACAAGCTGCAGCCAGCGGTGCGCGCGCATGTGCATGGCATGGCCCATGCGGAGCGTCCCGTGAGCGTCGTTGGGTGTCTGGGGGTGAAGCCATGCTTACTAGCGTTGGCAAGCAGCGGCGGCGCACCGTGGCACTGGGGCCACCATGCCCCTCCCTGCCAAGTCCTGCACGGTGCCTTGTATCCACCCATCCACACGCCTGCCAAAAATATGATACGTCCCGTCGATTGCCCTATTGCTGCGGCCTCCGTCAGGCGGGCGTTGTGCGAACCCCTCCACGCTAGCGCTGCTTACGATTGCCGTCCCAGGCGCACCTGCCCTTGACCCTGGCCCAGCGCGTCCCACTGTTTAGGGTTTAGGGTTTAATTAGGCTAGCGCTGCTTACAATTGCCGTCCCAGGCGCGCCTGCCCTTGACCCCGGCCCAGCGCGTCCCACGCTCTGGCATGCGCACGTTTCCCTCCCACTCACGCGGTCATGGGTGCATCCCATCGCGCCTGCAGGTACCTGGCTCACCGTGGGTTCGACGTCATCTACTGCCGCAACTTCACGGACGTGGATGACAAGGTACACTGGACAATAGCAAGGCGGGAGGTGGATGACAAGAGACACTGGACGATAGCAAGGCGGGAGGTGGATGACAAGAGACACGCACACGCGTGGTTGCACCGTGCCCATGCACAGTTTTTGCCGTCCATGCAGAGGGTGGTCCGCAGCGATCACATAGGCCAGCTGTCCGAAAGGGCATTGATCCCCTAGGGTGGGGCTGGGTCACCTTGCCACCGGGCCGTGCCACGTGGCGGGCTTCCCGCCAGGCATTGCCCCCTTGGACATCTCGTGGCATGAGTGGCGGCGTCGCCGGTGCGATGCGGCCACGATCTATGATACGCTGGCTAGGCTAGTGCCCTAGCGCCCTAGCAATCAAGCAATAGGTGTGATGGGTACCTTTGGGTGCTTGACCTGGCAGGTTGTCCGGTGCAGGTTGTGGTTAGCAGTTGTGGCAAGGAGTGTAGCGAAGCAACTACATTGATGTTCAACCATGCAATGAGCAGTGGGCGGCAACAGCTGCCGCCTTTCTTGAAGCCAGGCAGATCAGAAGCTTTCCGTCATTCGCAACATTTCCAGAAACTTGTTGTGTTCATGGGTTTTCATGCATGCACTGCTCTTGTTGCTTAACTCGCCCCCACACTGTAACGTTGCCCTGTGCCGCCCCTGCGCCATTGCCAGATCCTGGCGCGGGCGCTGCAGCTAGGGGAAGACCCCCTGGCGCTGAGTCAGCGCTTCATCGACGAGTTCCACGTGGACATGGCCGCGCTGCGCTGCCTGCCACCCACGCACGAGCCCAAGGTGTCGGGCCACATCCCAGGCATCATCAGCATGATCGAGGCGGTGAGTGTAGGCATCGTCAGCACGGTGGAGGTGGTGAGTGTGGGCATCCCACCCTCTGCTGGTTATATTGGTGCCGGGCGGCTGTCTTTACTGTATCTTGTCATGTCCTTGAGGTTTGCCATCTCCATAATGATGATCCGCCTCGTTCCCCCTTGGTCTCATGGCTGCCCGTGCCCCCTGCCCCCCCCCCCCCCCAGATCATCGCCAACGGCAGCGGCTACCTGGTGGAGGGTGGCGACGTTTACTTCTCAGTCGACTCCTTCCCCTCGTACGGCGCGCTGTCCGGCCGCAAGCAGAGCGAGAACCGCGCGGGCGAGCGCGTGGACTTGGACGCGCGCAAGAAGAACCCAGCCGACTTCGCTCTATGGAAGGTGGGGTGTTGAGTGCATGTTCCCAGCCGACTTCGCTCTATGGAAGGTGGGGTGTTGAGTGCATGTTCCCAGCCGACTTCGCTCTATGGAAGGTGGGGTGTTGAGTGCATGTTCCCAGCCGACTTCGCTCTATGGAAGGTGGGGTGTTGAGTGCATGTTCCCAGCCGACTTCGCTCTATGGAAGGTGGGGTGTTGAGTGCATGTTCCCAGCCGACTTCGCTCTATGGAAGGTGGGGTGTTGAGTGCATGTTCCCAGCCGACTTCGCTCTATGGAAGGTGGGGTGTTGAGTGCATGTCCCCAGCCGACTTCGCTCTATGGAAGGTGGGGTGTTGAGTGCATGTTCCCAGCCGACTTCGCTCTATGGAAGGTGGGGTGTTGAGTGCATGTTCCCAGCCGACTTCGCTCTATGGAAGGTGGGGTGTTGAGTGCATGTTCCCAGCCGACTTCGCTCTATGGAAGGTGGGGTGTTGAGTGCATGTTCCCAGCCGACTTCGCTCTATGGAAGGTGGGGTGTTGAGTGCATGTTCCCAGCCGACTTCGCTCTATGGAAGGTGGGGTGTTGAGTGCATGTTCCCAGCCGACTTCGCTCTATGGAAGGTGGGGTGTTGAGTGCATGTTCCCAGCCGACTTCGCTCTATGGAAGGTGGGGTGTTGAGTGCATGTTCCCAGCCGACTTCGCTCTATGGAAGGTGGGGTGTTGAGTGCATGTTCCCAGCCGACTTCGCTCTATGGAAGGTGGGGTGTTGAGTGCATGTTCCCAGCCGACTTCGCTCTATGGAAGGTGGGGTGTTGAGTGCATGTTCCCAGCCGACTTCGCTCTATGGAAGGTGGGGTGTTGAGTGCATGTTCCCAGCCGACTTCGCTCTATGGAAGGTGGGGTGTTGAGTGCATGGTATGGAAGCTGCGGTGCCGTTGTCACGCTTTGGAAGGTGAGGCGCTGAGCTCATGCTGTGGAAAGTGGGGCTTCTAATTTGAATGTGTGCGGTAAAAGGTGAAGCATGTGTGTAAAGGGTGAGGAGGTAATTTTGCATAGTGGAGGGTGAGGCTTTGAGTTTGTGCGGGACAAAGCGCAGTGCCGACTTTTGTGTGTTGGAAGGGGAGGCGTAGTCACCAACCAAGGGCCAGATAGCACGGACAAGGAGGAAGGACCAAGGAGGTGTGCGCGCCGTGAGGCTTGCTGTTGCTGGCAACCGCAGCATGCAGCGGCCAGCAGCAAACTATGGCTTCTTTAGCAGGTCAAGTTGCCTTCTCGGGCTGGCACATCGCCATGTCTTGCATGGGTGGCCATGTCTTCATGCAGGTATGAGTGGGCCTGCATCTGTGAGTCAGAGCATAGTGGGGGGCGCATTGCGATCGGCCGGTTGTGCATAGCATCTCTGGCCTGCCTCACTCCATGCTTGCGCCGTTGTCTCACAGAACCCACCGGCAACCAAATGCGACTTGTTTGTGTTGATGCTGCGCTTGCTCGTTGCTTTACTTGTACTTGCTCTGCCGCTCCCCTCCCTTTCCCATCGGTGCGCAGGCGGCCAAGGAAGGGGAGGGTGTCTCCTGGGACAGCCCCTGGGGCCGGGGCCGCCCTGGGTGGCACATAGAGTGCAGCGCGATGATGGCGCAGCTGCTTGGGCCGTCGATTGACATCCACGGGGGCGGCCAGGACCTGATCTTCCCCCACCATGAGAACGAGATCGCGCAGAACAAGGCGGCGTGCTCTCACAGTCACGTACGTTGCGGGTGCAAAGCCAAGGTGGCGTGCCCGCATGGGCATGCATGATGGGCATGTAGCGTGCCTAGGTGGTATGCGGCTAAATATCTGCGGCAATAGTTAAGAACCCTCAGGGCTGCAAAATGTGCATACGCGTCATTACCCTGGCTTGCCTCCCGTTTTCTTCTTCGGCATTGTCATTGTTTTGTTTGCCCTCACCAGCTGACATCCATTGGAGAAGCCCTGTTGCCTCATTCAACTTTCCAGCTTCCTCCTCTCCCCCTTTCTTTCTGCTGCCACAGCCCCATATTTTAGCCAGGTTGCCCGCCTGTTGACCCACCCCTGATCATGTGTGCGGCTGTGTGTGCATGCAGGTGGGCTATTGGCTCCACAACGGCTTTGTGACCATCGACTCTGAAAAAATGTCCAAGTCCCTGGGCAACTACTTCACCATCCGGGAGGTAGGCCGTGCTGCTTATTTGTGGTTGTCGGGTGTGTCCATGCCTTGATGGGGTCGGGTGGACCATGTCGCTGGTTGGGTGCAGCGTGCTTGCAGAGAGCTACCGGCTACTGCGGAACATGTACTATACCGTTCATGTTTGTGCGTGTCTGTGCGTGCTTGCTGGCCAGAGAGTGCTTGGGGCCCGAACCGGTGCTGCTGCGATCACGTGGCCGGCGAGTCAACCCGCCTGCGTCGCTCGTCACATCGAGGAAACTGTTTATTATTGATATTCCCGCACGCGCTTTGGTAGTGGCTCCTGTCGGGGGGATGCTAACCCCAACCTCTGCAGGTGCCAGCTTTCACATCAACTACTTACCTGTGGGGTTGTGCTGGCAGGGCAAAACAGCTCCGCCGATTTCTCCTTCCTGCAGCTTAAGTGTCCAGAGCGGGTGAGGTGCTGGCATCGCACGGTCCGGACCAGCATGGACTCGTGCGCAGCTCTTGCGGCAGCATTGTGTGTGTGTGTGTGTGTGTGCGTGTGTGTGTGTGTGTGTGCGTGTGTGTGCTTATCTCTCCTGCGCCACTCCTTGCGCAAGCGTCCAGAGCTTGCCGGCTGCTCCAATGACCGCTGCATCCCTGGCCCCCCTGCGTGCATGGCCCCTTGTGCGTGGGTTGCCCACGGCCGCAGGTGCTGGCCAAGTACCACCCTATCGCGCTGCGCTGGCTGCTCGTGTCCACCCACTACCGCTCACCCATCAACTACAGCAAGCAGCAACTGGAACAGGCGTCCGAGCGCGTCTTCTACATCTACCAGGCAGGTGGCGATGCATTGAGCGTCTCCGGCGCATGGCAGCATATAGCAAACGCAATGGCTGCTCTGGGGTACAAGGGGTACAAGGGGTGTGGGTTTTGGAACTCAGGGACGTTTGGGGGGGGGGGGATAGAAGGATGGAGGTTTGGGGGTCAGGGCAGGAGAAGGAGCGGATTGTTTGGCTTCCACCACCTTTTGCTGTGTGGCATGTCGGGGCTTGTCAAGCCACCCTGCCACCTGGAGCTGTCATGTGCTGTAATCTTTGAGGCAAGTGGCCATACCTGTGCAAGGCCGGCAACCCAAGGTTTTGTGCGTGCCCATGCCCTCGTCCTGTGCTAGCATCTCTGCGTTCCCTCGTCCATGGTCATGCAGCGGATTATTTTTGGCCCATTCCATTGCCTACACGTGCTGTATCCAGACAGGTGGTAGCTGAGTTGATGACACCGGCTCAATCGACTTATTGGAATCACCGTAAGGAACACACATCAGTGGGTAGGTGGCATTCTGCATGGCTGATAAGAAGATGTCAACTGGTGTGCAGGGTGGGATGAGGTGGGGGCACACTTGGCTGGTTTATGGACATGCGGCGGGACACTTGGCTGGCTAATGGACATGCAGCGACACACTTGGCTGGTTAATGGACATGCAGCGGCACACTTGGCTGGTTTATGGACATGCAGCGGCACACTTGGCTGGTTTATGGACATGGGGCGGCACACTTAGCTGGTGTATGGACATGCAGCGGCACACTTGGCTGGTTAATGGACATGCAGCGACACACTTGACTGGTTAATGGACATCCAGCGGCACACTTGGGGTATTTATGAACATGCAGCGGCACACTTTGCTGGTTAATGGACATGCAGCAGCACCCTTGGCTGGTTTATGGACATGCAGCGGCACCCTTGGCTGGTTTATGGACATGCAGCGACATACTTGGCTGGTTAATCGGTTTGTAGTGGCACATTTGGCTTAGTGGTAGCCCTAAACCCCAATTCCCCATGGGTCAGAGTGAATAATCCATGTCTGATCCTCGCCTCATGATGGCCGCCCCCCCTCACCGCGGGCAGACGTTGGAGAGCACTGAGGGCGCGCTGGCCGAGGTCAAGGCCAAGGGCGAGCCGGATGGGCCAGTCCCTGCTGAGACGGTGCACGCGGTGGCTGCGTCCCTGGATGCCTTCCACGCCGCCATGGCCGATGACCTGAGCACGCCCCAGGCGGTAGCGGTACTGTCGGAGCCGCTCCGCGTCATGAACGACCTGCTCAACACAAAGAAGGCAAGCAATGCCCACCTAGTATGCTCAACACAAAGAAGGCAAGCAATGCCCACCTAGTATGCTCAACACAAAGAAGGCAAGCAATGCCCACCTAGTATGCTCAACACAAAGAAGGCAAGCAATGCCCACCTAGTATGCCATAACACAAAGAAGGCAAGCAATGCCCACCTAGTATGCCATAACACAAAGAAGGCGAGCAATGCCCACCTAGTATGCCATAACACAAAGAAGGCAAGCAATGCCCACCTAGTATGCCATAACACAAAGAAGGCAAGCAATGCCCACCGTGACGTATGCCATCGGGGAGAAGCCCCGCCCTTGCTGCCCTTTGCTACACTTGCTCGGTGAAGCAGCTGGTCAGGTGCTGATGTGATCTTTAGAAAGTGACGTGCGCCGTGGTACGCACCTGCAGGGGGCACTGTGTGCGATGTGTGTGTTTGATATGCGCGTGTTTGATACGCGTGTCTCTATTCATCTGTGCATCACGGCCGCTGAACGCACACTATGTAGGAGAAAAGTCAGGACATTTATAAATAACCTGGCAAGTGGGGCCTGGCTCCTGTGCTGACTGCCGCCCCAGCCTCAGCATACGCACGTGCTTTCTGTCTGTAGCTGACCACCCACAAACCAAGGCATTTGGGGCTTCGAGGCAGTTGTCATATATGTGAGTCATGAAATGGGTCCAGGGGATTCATGGGATCACCCATATAGTCTCCACTTCTTTGAGTGGCTATTACCGCCCATGCCATGGGATGGTTTCCTGTTTTGTGCTCAGTAATAGAAATGCTGGAACATAGAGGCTACGTGGTAGCGCTTTGTCATCAACTCCCGATTAACTCGTAAGTGAGTCACATTTTACCGTCCGCTGCAAATGTGCAGGGTCGCAAGGAGAAGGGGCGGCTGCAGTCCTTGGCTGCATGGCAGGGTGTCATCACCCAGATCCTGGGGCTTCTGGGCATCAACACGGAGGAACCAAGCAAGGTACTGCCGCGATAGTGCACGCAGGTTTGGAGGGTAATATGCCAGCAAATTGAACCAGGTTAGGCATGCAATTGCCGGGGGAGCCAGCGTTATCTCATCGGGTAGGTTTCCCGAATGGAATTTGGTCCGTCACAGAGCTTTCAACTCTGCTACTTTGAAGGGTTACAGGTACATAGGTGGATGCCATTTGCACAGCTAACTCACGTAATGATTGTGTTTCCGAAAAAGAAGTCAAGAAGAAAATTTATGTAGCAGTAAAAATGTTGTTGTAGTTTTTGTAGTAGTATAAATTTTCATGTCCTGGGCTGCAAGGAATCTTACCCTTGTGTGTGCCATGCTCCTTTTCTTACCATCTTGGTGGGTATGCTACAGGCACTGCTGGAGTTGAAGGAGACTGCTCTGCGCCGCGTTGGCCTGTCTGCAGATGAGCTGGCATCCCTCATCAATGAGCGGCTGACTGCTCGCCAAGAAAAGAACTTCGCACGGTCAGACGCTATTCGGGACCAACTGGCAGCCCAGGGAGTGCTGTTGATGGACAAGCCAGGGGGGACAGACTGGCAGCCTGTGGCACCGCCAGAGAGCAACAGCACTTAACCCTGCTGGTGTCCTAGCGACAACAGTACTGCCCTGGTATCATCATGGGGCAACCTGCCAGGAGCCCTTCAATGCAGTTTGATTATCCAATTCGGCTGCAACTTTGTACTAGAATTGTGAGTCCATCCAGTGGGCAAGAGATGCTCATCATAGCCTGAAATCTTACATATATGGATCTAAACCTAATGAGCACGTATGTCGCGTTTGCGTGCCATTATGTCCTGGACTATCACTTGGAAGACATATCCACAGCAATAGAGCACTCATGTGTGTGATCCACTATATCGCCACCTTCATGACGGACAATCCCGCCAGCCGATTTCATATTGAGATAATGCTTTATCATCAAAGCAAGCAAAAGACCTTTCCATTCCCGTAAGATCAATGACGAATTACAAAGACTGTCGAGTTGTAATGTCGCAATTATAAGAGCAGCTGTACTCAGGAATTCCAATATCCCGCTGTTCGAGCTACTGGCTCGCCTGAGCCACCGATGACAGGCCTGCCTAGGGCACAGGGCTGAAGCCTTCCCTGCATGTTGATCGTTCCCAATGCTACAAACATTCTTAACAAACACACGATTGTCATTGCGGTCAATCCATTCTTGTGGCAATGGACTGCATGCAACCACTCACGGGGGCTGCTCCGGGCTGCTCGAACTATTTCATCCCCATGAATTAGACAACAAACCAGTCATGTGAGGGAGAGAAATGAGCGAACAACGACCTCCATGGTCGAGGCTCGTTCCCTTTAGCTATTTCAGTTTCCAAAAGTGCTGCTGACGCAAGCAAATCCCGCGCCATATAGCACTATAAGCTGTCAATCCTGGCTACGTGCATGCGCGCCAAATTACTATGTGCGCATTTCCCAGCAATACAGCAAATCGTATGTGCTGCCAATCCAGCCTGCTTGTCACAACACATTTCAGGCTTGGGCGCGGTCAGGCTATGAGCGACGCGTGTGCGCATCAATCAAATCAGTCTGCACGGCAGCAGTACAATAATGATTACGCGCGACGCTCAGTCATCATGACATAATGACTGTGCCGTCCGATATCGCCAATGGTAGACTGAACATACTACAAAAGTAAATATGCAGCCACAAGCGTACAGTAGTAGAGTTGGGTACTAGCATTCGGCGCGGCGCTTCACACCGGCCGGTACCCAGACTTTAATCCAAGCCAAACGGCTACGTCGCGGAACCAAACCAACGGAACTGAACCGGACGTAAATGATTCGGTGAACAGCCGTTTTTCGAGTGCGCGGACACGTGTAAATGATCACGGACGTGACACGTAGACTGCGTCACGTGTGGGTACCAATAAAGGAACCTTCAAACTCTGTACACAATGAGGAGGGAGGGCGCCCTAGCTTCTCTCTGACACACTCCCAAGTGGGCAGGCCCCAGGGCGGCCCTCTCTCCGCATCGATCATGGTGCTGGCGCAGCTGTGAGTGCAACACAACAAGAAGTAGGCTGACACACAGCGAATGCGGTGAAGGTGAGGTGCGGTCAACTGAGATGTCCATAATATAGGCGCTAATGCGCAACCATGCCTATGGATCACGTAGTATATCTAGCAGGCGGAAGTTCTGACACCACTCTAGCTCTGGTATACAGAGTTTTTTCGCAGTTGGGTTGTACAACATAGCTTGGGATGCCTTCGGATCATGAGACCCATATCAGTAGCCCCAGATTCATGCCAGAGGTCCTACTTCGAATGGCGTGTTGGAGCTACTTGAACTTTGCATTTTTTCGCGTCATGATCACGGCGCGTCATGATCACGGCACGAGGCTACGCTGGCCTCAGGAGCCTCCTGCATGAGCGCAGACGGGCAGCCACAGCAGCTGCAGCATCCCCGCAGAGCAGCACCTCCCCCAGCACGGACTCCATCCGAGCTGCAGTGGCGGAGCAGCTGGCGCCGATGGCTGAGCAGCTCGCCGCCCTGAACGCGCCTGACGGCCCACTCAACACTCTCTCGGCCAAGGTCAACAACATTGAAGCCAGAGTCGCCCTTAAGCTCCAGCCTCAGTTTACTGCTACGCAAGAGCACATTGCCACCAAAGTTTCCGAGGCCACAGCCACTGTGACCACCCGCCTTAACCAGGTGGAAGGCCGAGTCGGCCAAGGCACCGTGAAACTTGAGGCAGTTGCCGCCAAGGTAGACGCCCTGGCCACGCAGGTCCCCGAGATCGCCGAGCGAACGGCCACCATCGCCGCCCAACCTGCTGGTAGGGCTAGTGATGACCCCTCGACTCGCGCCTCCTGGGCGGACCTGCTCAAGAGCCAGGCATCCTCTACCACGACCGCCATCACCACCAAGCTCCAGGAGCTGGAAGACACGCGCCGCGAGGCCGCTGACCGCGACCGTCGCCGCTGCCGGGTCATCCTCAGGCGCTTCGACATGCTGCCGGAGGAGACCCCAGACTCTCTTCTCGACGAGCTGAAGAAACAGCTCTTGGCGCGCATGCAGCTGCCAGGTGCGATACTGCAGGGCGCCTACCGCCTGCCCCATCCACGGGCCAAGGCTGGGCCCCCTCCAGTGGTCCTCACCTTCAGCGACATCACAGCCCGAGTTCGGTTCCTCTCTCGCCGCAAGAAGCTGGTGGACACCTCCTGGTCGCTTGACGACGACCTGACGCCAGCCCAGCAGCAGCAACGCCGCGATCAGTGGCCCGACTACATCCGCCACAAGACCAACCCCGAGAAGCCCCAAGTGTACTGGCGGGGCGGGGACCTCTACGTCAACAAGAAACTGTGGAAGCCCCCCCGGGCTTCCCCGGGATAGAGCACTCCAGCTAGTTGTCTAGATGGGGGCAATCGATGATGGGATAGCTTAGGCATTACAGCACTTGAAACGATATTAGCGCACAGCGTTATAGTACCTTCAATTAGCTCTGGCACCTTGTGGCCATCAGCTTGCGCCTTAATTAGCCGACGTCTTGAGCCCACCTCACATTTGTAGCATAAGCTATGCGTCAGCCTACCTATGGTATTGCACTGGTTGTATTGCACCCACAGTGTTGCGCCCCGGCACCATGCCGTGGAGAGAGCGCTCTGTGGCCTGCCCACCTGCGGCAGTGAGAGAAGCTAGGGCGCCCTCCCTCCTTCTCACTGTGTATATAGGGTTGAAGGTTCCTTTACTCTGTATTGGCACCCACGACTGACGCAGTCACGTGCTTATTAATTAATTAATAATCACGGCGCTCGGCAGCATTCAGATTACTGTTTGTTGCTTGCCTCGACGATACCTATAAAATGTCGAACTGTATATCAATGAAATGACACTGTATTAAGTGAGACAACTATTCCTGGACGCATATGGCGATCCAACGCCGTGGAAGGACTAGGGAAGTTGTCTCAGAGGAAAGACGCGAAAGCCGCGCGGAGCCGCGTGGCTATCTGTAGGAACACCCGCATAGAGGGAGACAGAGGGTAACAAGAAAGGTTTATAGGGAAAACAACTACACACACACACCAACAACAACAACAACAACAACAACAACAACAACAACAACAACAACAACAACAACAACAACAACAACAACAACAACAACAACAACAACAACAACAGTTCAACAACAACAACAACAACAACAACAACAACAACAACAACAACAACAACAACAACAACAACAACAACAACAACAACAACAACAACAACAACAACAACAACAACAACAACAACAACAACAACAACAACAACAACAACAACAACAACAACAACAACAACAACAACAACAACAACAACAACAACAACAACAACAACAACAACAACAACAACAACAACAACAACAACAACAACAACAACAACAACAACAACAACAACAACAACAACAACAACAACAACAACAACAACAACAACAACAACAACAACAACAACAACAACAACAACAACAACAACAACAACAACAACAACAACAACAACAACAACAACAACAACAACAACAACAACAACAACAACAACAACAACAACAACAACAACAACAACAACAACAACAACAACAACAACAACAACGGAAAAAAAAGAGAGAGAAGCGGCAAAGGAGAGAGAGAAAGGAAAGCAAGAAAGAAGTAAATAAGTTCAAATAAAATAATAATACAATAAAATAATTATAACAATGAAATGAGAAGAAGAAGAACAAAAAATACTATCAAGGAGACAACCAGCGCAGGCCAGAAATCGGGAGGATCCGGACCATGGTAGCTCGAGCCTGCCGTTATCTTTTCCGCGTTTTCGAGTCGTTCAGGATGATGAAGATGAATGGTGATGGAAATGTGTAGCCTTGTGCATTGAAATTATGGCTGGCTTACGTGTAGAGCGACTAGATGACCTAGACGGTGGGGCCGAAAACAGCATGCTTGATCAGGGCGTGTGTTAATCGAGCCTAACTGGCCGGGAGTGTCTAGTGGTGAGCACCATTGCTGCGATCGCTCTCCCACCATTAATTACGAGGAAATACCCGCAAATGGAAAACCACTGAGAAATATTATGATGATGAGTGAGACAATTAATGATACTTAAAAATGAAACAAATAATAAATATATAATACGAATAATATGACAAAACTAATTAGATCATAATAGTGTATATGAGAATAAAACATGGTTGAAAAGGTATATATAAGAATAACAAGAAGAAAAGGTAAAGTAAAAAAGAAAAGAAAATGAGTTGGGGGTGGAAACCCCTTGCAACAAACACAAAAAAAACTAGTGTGTGAGGTGTGAGAACTTACTTGTAGAAGTGACGAAGATAGAGCAGGGATCGCAAAGATGCATGTTAACGAGGTTTACCGAAGATGCATGTGGAGGCAACCCGACCGGTATAGAGCTGCCCAGGAAGCGACGTTGAGAGTTAACGTAGTACGTTACTAGCGGCTGCAGTAGCGAAGACTGTATAATCATGCAAAACTAATTAATTAATTAATTAATTAATTAATTAATTAATTAATTAATTAATTAAACTCGTGCTCCCGTTGGGGAGTCACGGAGCACCGAAGTGCTTTTAATCCCTGTGTGTGCACAACAGGAGAAAGGGCAGAGACCCCTAGTCTTCTTCATGCCAAAGGCATGCCACATGTACAGCTGCATTCGGGCACGTTAGCTAAACGGACACGCTAACGATCCGGCAATCTGTGGGTGCAATAATAAGACCCATGTGAGCATGGCATAACAAGGAGCGTGGGCGAGTAAACTGATCATAGCCAAGACGTAGCGTGGCTGTACAACAAGGACTAAGCTAAGGCTACAATGCTGGTTGTGTACCGTGCGTTTGCGGTGCACGTGACTAGGTATGTTGGCACGGCTAGGCAAACGTTCTAAGCATGGCTGCCATGGCGGCAGTGACTACCATGGATACAAGCTAGGGCTATTAGCTAGTCTAGCCCGCGGGGGGCGTCCACATCTTGTGGTTGATCATCAGGTCCCCGCCCCTCCAGTACACCTTGGGCTTCTGGGGGTCCTGCTTATGGCGGAGGTATTCCGGCCACAGGTCGCGTCGCTGCTGCTGCTGAGCGGGGGTCATGCAGGTCGTCGTCCAGCGTCCAGGTGAGGTCGTGCAACCGCTTGCGACGAGAGAGGAACCGCTGCTTGTCCTCGTGAACGGGAGGGGAAGGTGAGCAGAACTGGTGGGGGAGCCGCCTTGTCCCGTGAGTGGGGAAGGCGGTGACACCCACGCAGTTCTACCTCACCTACCAGGCCCATGAGGGTAAGGAGCTGGTCCTTGCGCTCGTCGGCAAGGGAGGTTGACGTCTCACCTGGCTTCTGGGGGAAACGACGCAGCACCAATCGGCACTCGATCGCGGCGAGCGCGGTCGGTGGCCTCCCGTTGGTTGGCCTAGCTGGCGGTGGTCCTCCAGCTCCTGGAGCTTCGTGGCGATGGCGTCGGTGGTGGAGGCGGTCGCTGACCGCACCAGGTCCGCATAGGAGAGGGGCGGGAGGTCGCCAGCATCCAGCCGGGGTGGCTGGGATGCGATGGTGGCCGTCTGCTCCGCTATCTTTGGGACCTGTGAGGCCATGCAGGGCCTCGGTGTGAGCGGTGATGGCTTCAAGCTTCTTCATGAGCACGCCGCACTTGCCCTCCACCTGGTTGAGGCGAGAGACAAGAGCAGCGTGCGTCTCAGATGCCTGCGCCGCGGTGTGCAGCGCCGTGAACTCAGGGTTTGGAGCTTGTGGACGACCTTGGTTTCTACATTGGAGACCCGGGCCTCCACCGTGTTGAGCGTCGTGTTTGACAGCGAGGTCAGCTTCTCGGCCAACGGCCAGGTCACGTGCTCCTCCAGCACTGCTCGGATGTCATCCTTGCAGAGGGAGGAAGCCGATGTGGCTGTCCGGGCCGCACAGGCTGGGCTGGGGCGCGGATCTTGGCTGCGCTTTTGTCCATCTAGGTAGCTGGTAAAAGCTGCACAGGATGTCGAGGCGGTGGTTGAGGTCTCCCCTGGTAAAGAACCTCTCCAGGTTCTCGTCGGGGATGGGCCCTGTGGCCCCATGGAGCTTGCGTTCCTGTGCCAAGAAACGCACTATTTCGGCGCATTCTTCTGTGGACAGCTCTAGCCATGCAGCGCTGAAAAGAAAAGCGGTCGTAATCAGGTAGGTACCTGCGCCATTTGCGTTCGTGGCAGGGTTTCTTGGGCTCGGGCGAGGCGCTTGGCGATGGCTTTGCTGGCGATGGATTTGCGAGCCCAGCCGGCTGGGCAAGGACGATGGCGATCGAGTGGGTTGGGCTGGGAGCCGGAAAGCTCCTTTTCCAAACCCCGTTTTGCTTTTGGGGTCGTCATAGCTGCTTGTCACGTGCGTAACTTTGGCAATACTGCGTTTCAGCCGTAACCGATTATACTGGCGTGTGCGTCTCAAAAAAGCGCATCGAATGCAAGTGGTCTGACCGAATTTGGGGCTCAGATGCAAAAGATCTGAACTCCGCCGTCAGCCATACCGCCGTCAGCCATTTTACACTAACGCTTGGCTCATGCAAAATGCCTACTTGACATGAAAACAGCCTGTCTGGGAGTAGGTGCTTGGAGAAGTCAGATCTACACGCGAATACCAACCGGCATGCAACTACGGCTTCGCATGGTAACCCTCTATCTATTTAAGGGGGTTGGCTTGCGATCATGTTGAACACGGACATTCCCTTATGGCGACACTCTAGCTGGCCGACGGCCGACGGCCGGATCGAGGCATTAGTATCAATGAGACATTATTGATACATGGTATGTGCATGATTAATTGATACGTGCAACCAGCCATTCCATACCATGTTACCCTCCCACTGAGGACTTATGCTCACGCAATGCAGTCATGTGTCTATTAATTAGTTAATAAGTAATGCAACAGCGCAGGCCAGAAATGTATATTATAACAACAAAGCACATCAATCATTCACAATACATCATGACAACTATTAGTACACGTACATCTAACTAAGCTAGGTAAGGACTAGCGTGCGTGCATGCATGCATGCATGCACAAGGTGGCCAACAAAGCATCGTACCAGTTAGCCAAATCTTGATATCTTGATGAGACAAAGAGGTGGCGCTTCATTCAGCTGCTAGCTGTAACGTGCCAAACCCATCGCGGCCAGGCACGTTGGGAAAGATCGTTTCTATCTACGGGACCATCGTCCCGGTTTGTTGCCTGTCTGACGGAGTAGGAATTAAGGGGAATCACTAAGCTATGGGCTACTTGCTGTCATCACAGCGTAGGCCCAGAGGCATTATATTAATTACCTTCTTGTATTCTTGCAATTGCAGTTGTACAAGGATATGTGTTGGACATGATTGTATTAAAAGGAATAGATTCGTAGCTCAGATTAACTGAGGTGGGTGAGTCGGCGGATTGACGAACGACTGTCTTGTGCATCGTCCTCGCACACCTTTATGCCAAGCAGTGCCACTAGGTCGGCACTCCGGACGGCACCAGCTGGCTGATCCACTCGTGTGGCCCAAATTCACCCGTCACTAAGTTACGACCTGAAGTTCATTGTAGTGTGCCGAACTACGGGTCGAACATAGGGCTGATCGACCTCTAACCATGTCCGTGGTAACCATCGTTACGTTATGCCATCGGACACACATCCATCGATATATATCCCAATGTCACCGATATTGCTCTAGATATCGACTGTCCGCACCCTCGTATACACATGCAGAGGTGTGCACCGGAAGGTATGGACTTCAAACCACCCTAGGTATCTATCTCTTTTGCACGTATCTTTTTGTACCATATTTCTTTTGCCAAACTTTCTCGTGCTCACTAGGTTCGACCCTAGCCGGCACGCTACACTAGCTGGATGAAGCGTACATACAATTGATCCTGATCCCTACGGCACGGTCGTCCCTGAGACGCGTGGACGCTGACGCAGGAGCTGGAGAAACGACTCGACGGCAACGTCACCAAGATGCTGCGCAAGGCACTTAACCCATCATATCCCCTTTGGTTTGAGCACTTGAGGTTTATATCCCCCTCTAGTAGTGACCACATGGTTGCGGCATGATGCACCTCTTCTCTTGCTCGCACCAGTCAGGTAGACACCGACCTCGATCGGTCTGGCCGGCCCCCAACGGCTTGGCCAACCACGGCGGCATATCCTGACCTGGCCTGGCCCCAAGGACATCCCTAGCAAGATGGGTAAACTTGCCATGACGTATACACAGCAGTTGCTGGCCGACCTAGTGGTCCCAGCTACGTTTATATACACCGCATTCACTCCCTCTCTCTTGCTTGGACTGCCATGCAGAACAAGAAGACGTGGAAGACGATATTGACAGTCCAGGCTCACACGCCGGCCCCTGTGGGCAAGCCCCCTCCCCCCAGGCGGAAGGGGCGCTTTGCTGAGGAGAGTCATCAGGGTTTTAATTCTAGATTAGCTTAGAGTTAGCTTAGCTCGGTTTCCCGGCTTCGCCCACCTCCATCCATCCCTAGCAAGGAAATACGTGCTACCGACATGATCTCCCAACGGAGTCATGTTATAATTTAATTTAGTTTAATTTAGTTTAATTTAATTTAATTTAATGATGTAGACAATATTTGTAACTTTGGTGTAATTATTTTTTAATGAGATTAGCATAGTAAGTCCGTGGCATGCCCATGCGCGCAGTCACATGGATCTATTAATTGATTATAATGCCCATGCGCATGACACGCAAGTACTTACTAACTTACTTTGGTTTGCACATTGGCAATCAGGATTTGTACGCTGATTTACCATATGATTCCCATATTATTATACCTTCAAAGATCGAGCAGCTCGTATCGAGCACATGGGGCTGGCCTAGGCCTCTCCGTGATTTGGAAAAAGACATGATGGACAAGGCCAAGTGGGCTCAGGTCATAGAGCTAGACAACAACCCCCCTGCAGTGGGGAAGCCGCGCGCGTTTGCACACGTGGGAAGCATGCTAGACAAGACCCCTAGGGTCGCGGGCACCATAGAATAGAGTAGGACTGTTTTTGTAGAGTAGCTTAGACCGGTAGGATTGCGTGTACCCATCCATATATCCATCGGGATTAATCTGTGACTCCCCAACGGGAGCCCGAGTTCAATTAACCCATAGTCCGAAAACTGTATGTGATCGCATACACTTTGACTTAACGTAAAAAAACACGTAATTCCCGGAGCGCCGCGCCATGCACCCGTGACGGAGGGAAGTTGTCCGGTGGGTCTGGGAACACTTAGGGAAGAAGGTGATGCATAGCCAGCAGCATAGGTTTGGGGGGGGGTATTCGCCATAGCTTGGTTGGTAATTACAACGTGCATTGAGAAAGTATCACGTGACTTCGGCGGGAAATTTTCGCTCGCGCGCGCGCGTAACGAGATATGGCTGCCAACGTGCCGTTATCATGGAAATTTTGCGTCTCGCGGCAAGAATCGGTTTAGAATGATGATGCGTGATGTTGCTCAGAATGATGATGCGTGATTTTCGTAGGTCAGGCATGGCCGGATTGGGAAAATACAGGTAGGAAAATACTGCCTTCTTGGTCGTCAGTGCCAGACAAGTCATCGCTTATCATATATCGAGTTTTTCCTTATGGCCGGGCAGTCTGCGCCAGCCCGAGCATCCAGGTTTGCTACGGGATGTCCGCTGCAGCATTTGTTGCGAATGCGGACGCGTTTATAGGTCATCTTTGAACGAATCATCAACCTGGCAATCATAAAGGATGCATGCATGATGCGGCTATGGCGGCCTATACCCGTAGAGCAACGGTATGTGTGAGTAGTATATGGTGGTCCCGGCCAGCGGACCCCGGGCAGGACATGAACGAGCTGGGTACGACAACGTATTTGCGTGTTGTTTGCAGCGGAATTCGTCTCCCATGCATTATATATGATGACGGTTTTATCTTTGCATATTTCAGCAAGCTTGCATGCCTGTCGTAGAGTCTAGTGGTATCAGCCCTGAACTGAGTGCCCAGTTTATGGCATATCTTTGGAGTGTATCATTCCGTTAGTGCAGGTAGGCAACGTGTTAATTGTATTCCAGCACTTTTGGCAGCATTGCATAGATGGCGCTATGTTGGTATTGAGTTTCCCTACCCTCCCTGGGAAAAAAGTGGGGGGTAGACCTTAATTGGGGAAAAAAGATCGTCTTTTGGCCAACTTTGACTAGAGCTATCATCCAAATGATTTGATAAAGCCATGGACGGTATCATATTGCATATTCTGAAAGCCCTTGAAGTGTAAATACTCCTAGCATCTTGGTTGGGGGTATTTGGAGTTGTAGTTAAAGCCCGACCGGCTCAGCTATGGCGGTCGGTCACGTTGAGCTTGGGCTAAGGTGAACACAGAGAACTGCTGTCGGAGCTGGCCCACCACTGGTTTATGTCTTATAGCCAGCAAACCCTATCCGGTTAGCCGTAACCGTGGGACAAGCTAGCTGTCCGTACCGACCCGGATAAGGCCCCGGACTGGGGCCTAGGTGGCGCCGGCCCTAGGCGCCGCCCTTAGACTGGTCGACCGCATCGGACCGCCGGATTATAGCCGGCGGCTTAGCGGACGCTAGCGGAAGGCATGCGGACGGACATGGGGAACTTAAAGCCAGATCCTAGGGCTCTAGAGTTACTCAACTCCGACATACTCTTTTGTTCTTTGATTAATTATCAAAATAATTACATCAAATGCAGACCATACAAAACCCTCTACTAAGGTAGGGAGTTAATATTGCCTGGCAAGCAATATTATTCTACTAAGCTACTTGGCTTGTAGAGATTCTACTTCCGGTTACTACAATCCAGAAACGGGTTCATTCTGATGAGTATTGCTCGAGATATGAGCAAGATACTGTTCTACTACATTCTACTTGGATTCGGTGATTCTACGGTGGTTCTTCAAGTGACGCGTGGCATACGACGTCTTGTCACAGTGTACGATAGGACATTTAGTCTCCGACACTGCGGTCTATTCAATGCTATTGATTAGACGTAACAAATAGTGACAGGACTTGTGCGACAGGACACTGATGTGACTATTTATGGATAACGAGTCGAGATCTGCTGGTCCAGAGTGAAGGACAGCAATATTGTGAGATGATCTGTCCTATCAGTCATCTGGATGTGACTGCGTCACAATTAGTATATAACGAGCAGGACGCTGCCACTTGGTAGCACCACTTTCCCTGCACCTGTGTCCTCGCACCTTTGGCGACGGTTCTCACGTGCCTCGTGCATTCTGTGCTGGTAGCCATAACCAGCAACGTAAACCTATTGATTAATATAACTACTTCCTCTGTAGATATTAATCAGTGCAGGCTGAACCACAGTTCAGCCACAGTTTCGTTAACTCGAATTACAAGCGAGTTCGTAATCTACTGATTACGGCATTGATTTCTGGTGTCGGCAATTTTTACGGTGTTTTTCCATTATATGGGAAACACGCGTGAATATCGTGAGCCATCTCCCGAGCGTGCGTCGGCTCCATCGTCTTCAGGTTTTAATTTCAACGTTCAACGTACGGCGTCAACTGCTGCGCTGCATTCGCGTGCTGTTCAACCTTCGCTGTCTCAAGCGCTCGTCAGCCGGCCGCCAGTGTGAGCCAGTACGGCAATACGGCAATACGGCAAAACCTCGGCGTATTGCGTATTGCCGTATTATACGCGTATTATACGCGTATTATACGCCAAAAAAAAAAAAGTGGTTTTTTGACCGGAAAAGTGGATTTTCAATTAGGATAAAATATTCTAAGGTGTTTATCCCATGGGCGTGCCTCTCAAAAACTCTAGCTAATGTCTCAATCTTGATGAAAAACAATACAATGCACGTAGAGGTCGCCGGTAGCCGTTTGACACTCACTTGGTTGTCTCATCAATTGTATGAAGTGTAATTAATTAATTAATTAGTTAATTATCACGTGACTGCGTCACGTGGGTGCCAATACAAAGTAGAGGAACCTTCAACCCCTGTACACAATGAGAGGGAGGGAGGGCGCCCTAGCTTCTCTCACTGCCACCGCCCACCAGTCGGTGGGCAGGCCACATCGAGCGCTCTATCCACATCACGGGGCCGGGGCGCATCACTGTGGGACAACCATTATTAACGATACCAGAGGTAGGCTGAAGCATAGCTGATGCTGTACAAGAAAGGTGAAGTGGGCTCAACGGGCGTCTGCTAAGGCATAAGCAAATGGCCACGCTGAGCCATGGCTGGGCTAATGTGATTGCGTTCATGCCACTCTAAACCGTTGGGGCTACTCTAAGCCGTTGGGGCTAGATCAGTATACTATGCTCGAGAAATACATGGCAAGTCATGCTATAATGTAAAAGCTATGTCGATTGCCCTCTTCTAGACAGCTGGCTAGAATCTATTCTGGGGGAGCCCTAGGGGGTGTCGACAGTTTGTTGTTTACATAAAGGTCATGAAGTGTGATACTCATCCACTGCATGGTATATAGATTGCTAATTGAACTAATTCCTTATTACAACCATGAACTTATTGATAGGTATACGATTCGACCCAAAACCTTGATACAGTATGCAATAAAACGTGAACAGGATAGCACATACCAGATCAAAACCGCAGATTAATTACCTTCCTTGCTGGAGCTAGCCGGATGCCCACCTCATCGATGTAGCTGCGAGCCGCTTTCCTGGCCGTCGTCGCCAATAAAACATGTCAGCGATATATTTTACACATCTATCCGCGTACAAACGTATCGACTTATTTCCCGCCTAGTAACAGTTAGCACATGCACGGCGACCGACCTGGTCGCTGATCAAACGAGGTTGCTGCACCGAGCATAGGGTCGAGACATATCTGCGGACACCCAGGCGTTGCCTGCCAATGATATACGCTGTTTAGGACCTATGGATCATGCCTGCAAAATTGCAGTTCAAAATGTCAAGCCATGCTCCCATACCAGTCAGATTTCTGCACCTCCATGGCCGCGGAGGTCAACTATCATATTTATGCAAGTCGGTCTCGTTTTGCCATCGTTTACCCACGCCGTCAACTGGCAGAGATGACAAGCGGGACCAACCGTAGGCCCGTACTCCCCAAGTACGGTTCAGGCTGCGTACCTGCCTAGGTCAGCAACGCCAAAACTAGCTCTGGCGCCAAATTCCGGAGCCGGGCGCCGTATAATACGCGAAAAATACGTATTATGCGCCGTATTGGCGTTGAGAACGCAATACGCCGTATTTCTAGTACGTTAGTACGCCAAACCCCGCCGTATTGTATAATACGGCGTATTTACCGTATTATACGGCGTATTGGCGTTCACTGCCGGCCGCCAGTTTCTAACGATCTGCATCAGTTCGTCGACGACCTTACTCAAGATTTGGAAATCCTGTCGGAAAATTCCCATATTTTCCGAAGGCTTGCAGCGTCGGGATCAGACGAGCAAGCTCAAGTAATTTCGGCGCTTCGCACCTACGGCTTGCCTGGGTGTTCTGGCGTTGGCGACAGCGTGGTCTGGAATTTCGGCGACTCTTCCGGCTGTCGCAGTTCCGGTTAGCAACAACGGGTGGGCGTCGTCAGTCGACGGTATCATAAACGTCGCTGCTTCGATTCAGCGGCAATCAAACGCTGAGGAGCCAGGTGAAAACAGCGAGGGGCTTCCTGATTTATATCCGAGTATTGTGCAGCAGATTTTGGATAACGTATTGCAGTTTCCGCGCGACGATATGCGGCTGGATTAAATTTTCTGTTATAATTAACAGAGAATTAATTCAGGAAAAATTTTTTCTTGGTTCCAGAGCTTAAGGGATTAATTTATTAATTCCCCAGCAGTATTCTTTCTTCAGCATCGGCATCGGCATCGACAGTTGTCATCGGCATTCGCAGCGACCATGCAGGGTTTGGAAGACGGCGAGATACGCGGCGAACAAATGCTGCGGGGTCAGAATTTTAATCAGAATTTTAATCGTCCAGCAGCAGCAGAGCAGCCCCGCAGAGCCAAGGCCCAGGAGGGCTTTGCTATTCTTAACCAGCTTCCCAGTCTCAAGGAGCACTGGACTGTTAAGGATAAGGATATTACCATTAGGCACCTTAAGGGATATAAGGGCTTGTATAATGGTAACAATCCTCTGCAGGTGCTGTGTATGTCACAGTACCTTCTTAAGTGTCCCAAGAGGGTGCAGAAGTATGTAAATGACAAGTTTGAGGATGGAGATTCCTGGGAGGTTTTTATAGCTGAGTTTGAGGTGTTCCTAGATGATAAGAGGGCTAGTGATGGCTCCTTTTGGAAGAAGGAGTACATTGATTTCAAGGCTGAGGGTCTGATTCTGCAGGCATTTGAGGATTTTCAGGAGCTCAGGCACAATTGTGCTGGCAAGGGGTATGTAGTGTCAGATGAGATTGCCATGGATGATTTCCTAGGTAGCCTGGGATTGGATGAGGTCACCTTGGATAACCTGCAGGTGCACATGCGTACATGCACCACCTGGGCTGCTATGGTGGCCAAGATCAAGGATTATTTCAGGGGCAAGTATGTGGGAGGCAAGAAGGAGGCAGACAAGGCCAGGGAGAAGCAGAAGGAGAAGGATAAGGTGGATGTGGCAGCTGCAGCAGGGGGCAGTGTTCCCAAGGTCAAGGGCAACCAATGGGGGGGCAGCCCTCCAACGGTTATGGTCCACCAAGGTCAGGGCCTTCCAAGCGGGGGGCTTCCAGGCCAAGGGCTTCAGTGGCTTCAAGCGTCGTGGAGGTCCTTCCCAGGAGCAGCCAGCGGCTCAGCGTCCCAGATTTGATTTCAACAGGGTGGGGTCCCAGCGGGGACCACCTGGGGTGGGGACACCTCGTATCACATGTTATTTCTGTCACCAGCAGGGCCACATCCGTAAGGACTGCCCTAGCTGGCGTAAGCAAAGGGGCCAAGGGGGTATAACAACCCAACCTGACAGGCTCAGCCTTCCCTGGGCTTGCTAGGGTCCGCCAGGGAGGGGGCTAAGAGTGACCCCCCCATTACTCTGGATGAAGTTGATTTGCTCCCTGCACAGGTTGAGAGTCTCCCGCTTAAGGTTGAGAGTCCCCCTGCACAGGTTGAGGGTGCATCCATGGAGGAAGAACACAATGGGGTAGTGACTGGGTCTTCCCACGTCACCATGGTGAAAGCAGTTACCACAAGGCAACAACGTTCCCACATGGCTCTTGGAGGTAGTTTGCGTACTCCTTCAATGTTGGAGCGTGGAAGTCCTGCCTTAGGGCAGGAAGCTCCTTTAGAGGAGGAGGATGAGGCTGATGGCCTGAATGATGCAATGGGGAGCTTGGTTGTAAGAGAGAGTGCTGTTCCAAGCACCTCACCTGTATTTAATAAAATGTCTCTTGTGTCAAACATTGCATTGAGATTGCATCATATGTTTGGTCATGCTGCCCAGGCACTCCAGTTTGCAAGGAGGCTGGGAGGGACATCTTTGTTTAATGCAGTAAAGCAGGTTGCTGAGGCTTGTTCCTGTAGGCTGGTTGCTCCCAAGCCTAAGAAGTCTCATGTCAGACAACCTGTGTTGCAGCCTGGATATGTACAATGTGATATCCAAGAAATCAGGAAACTGATTTTGTTGGTGGGTGTTGACAGATACACCAAGTACAAGGTGCTGGAGCTGTTGCAAGACAAATCTAAGCCATGTTTGGTGGCTGGGCTCCAGGCTATCAGATCCAGAATGAAACCAGTGATCCAGCTGCAGTGTGATTTAGAATTTGAGTGCTGCATGGGGCATGAAGACCTCCCTGAGTTATTTGTTGTACACAGGGAGTCCCATGGCAGTCAAGGCGTGGTGGAGAGGACAATCAGAGAACTCAAGACTATTCTGCTGACGGAGAAGAAGATTCCAAGATTGGTTCCAGCTATTATCAAGACGGCCTGGTTAAGGTCAGTTGAGGACAGATTGAATGTCAGGGCACCCATGTATGTTGGAGAGGTCCCTGTGACTCCATTATCATTGCATCTTCGGGAGCTCCCTACTGAGGTTGAGCAAGCCTGGAAAGATAGCCTTATGTTCAAGTTTGCCAAGTTGAGGCAGAAAGACAAGGGCTGGAGTGTTCTGAAACCTGTTGTTGGCCAGAGGGTAATTGTGTGGAAAGAGCCCAAGCTTGCAGGCAAGCGTGGTAGCTGGCACCCTGGAGTAGTGACCAGGGTGGAACTAGCTGGGCACAAGTGCTGGGTGAAGATGGAGGATCCTCCCCAGAATGTGCACCGTCTGTCGTGGTCATATGTACGTCTAAGGGGTGCTGAAGCAGAGGCAGTAACTCCTGATGTGACAACCTTGCCAGTTGGTCATGACGTCATCCCTGATCATCACGTTCCGGCTGGAAGTAATCCCCGGGTAAGTCCTGGCCAGACCCCTGGACCGGTTAACTTTCCAGATTTAGAGCAGGCAGATGTGGTCCCCTCTAGCCTCACTAAGCATAGAGGTGTGGGCCTGAAAGATGTGGTGCTGGCTATGCAAAAAGCCAAGCAAAAGCCTCGGGTGTCCAAGCTCAGCCAGTTGGGGGAGTCCGAGTGCACTGCACTAGAAGTAGATACCAATGCAGAGGTCTCAATCATGGGGTCTCAGCATACAGGGCAGCGGCAGATTGGCGAGTCTAGCTGTTCCTGGGTGTCTGACTTTAGTGGCAGGGTTCATATGAAAGTGGTAGGAGAAATCATCTTACCATTTATGGGTGTAGATGTTTCCTTCCTAGTGCTAGAAGATTACGATGGCCCTATCATTTTGGGTCAGAATTTTCTTTGCACCCCTGGAGTTGTGGTTGTATCTCATAGCCTTATTCGTAAGGGTTGGGGTAGCATTCCACTGACTAACTTCAGGGCCCTGAATCTTAATTTTTTCTCTGTGAAAGCGATCAGGAATGTGCAGTGGCCTGAGGATCAGATTCCTGTGGCTTCCAGTCTTGTGATGCCAGCTGCTCTTCATCCTAGCAGTATTGGTATTACTAAGAGATCACTGGCTGCTCATTCTCCTCTTAGCTATGATCAGCTTGTCCAGGAAATGAGTTCTCCTCTGATGTTTGAGGCCTGGAGGCTAGCATTTGCCAAGGCCCTAGAGGAGTGGTTGCAGTTTGACTGCTGTCAGCCTGTGAATGAAGTTCCTCCATACAGTACACGGTTGAAGCTCAGATTCGTCATCAAGCGGAAGGAGGTGGAGGGGGTGTCTGTTCCCCATGTGCGTCCAGTTCTTAATGAATACCGTGGTACTGGGGATCTTCTGGGCGAGGAGTTGTATACACCTGGGATGCTACATGATACATGGCGTATTTTATTGTGCCTGTATGTCGGTATGCTGAACCAGGGTGCTGATATGTCTTCAGTTCTGCTAGATTTCAAGAGAGCATTTCTGAAGGGTGATCCCAGTGTGGCTCAGCAGGTGTGGCATTGTGAAACTCCATTTCATGTGCCAGTTCCTGTAGCCTGGCAGGCAGAGCTCCAGTCTAGCTACCTGCTGATTCTGAAGGGTCTAGAAGGTCTCAGGTCCAGTCCCATCATTTGGAGGCTCACCTTGGAAGACTTCTTGACTAAACACTGTGGGTTGAAGGTGTCATCTGTGGACCCATGTTTATTGCTGGGTAGGTGGCATGATTTACCTGTGTATGCTAGCCTGCATGGTGATGACTTGCACTTGATTGCTCCCACTAAGTGGTTGAGTCAGTTTGTGCCCATCATTAATGATGCATTTCCTTTGGGAAAAGAATTGTGGCAGAAGCCTGGAGAGGCTGTCACGTTCTGTGGAATGCAGGCTACATTGGTTCAGGAGGGGAGTCAGTGGCTGATTAAGCTGCAGGCGGGCAATGACTACAAGAGTACCATTCTTCAATCTGTTCCAGAGGTCATGACGTCATCCATTGCACCTGAGCTGAAAGGCAAGTTGGCCTGGTATGGCAGCATTTGTGGGCCTGACATGATGGTCCATAGCAGATCCCCTGATGATGTGCTAATTCTGGAGGAGCCTTCCCAGATTATTGCACATGTTAACAAGTCTCCTGGTATTACTTTAGCTGGGATTGATTTGTCTTTGCCATTTTCCTTGGATATCTATGTTGATAGCTCCATGGATAGCAGGCAAGTTTCTAAGGTCAGAGGCAGGTCAGCTGGCTTGTTTGTGCTTCAGCAACATAGGCCTAGTCTTGTGGCCTGGTACAGTCGTCTTCAAAGAAGGGTTGCTGTGAGTTCAGATGTCTCTGAGTGCAGAGCCATTTGTGAAGGGATTCAGTCTAGTTTGTACATCAAGGAGCTGTTGCTAGCTATGGCTTCAGTGACTCCTCATACTCTTCAGCTGGAAACCTTGATCCTTTCAGATAACATGGGTATGGTCCAGTTTGTGCACAAGCAGTTGGCCAGAAGCAGAGATCTGGATTATCTCCTGTTGAAGGAGTTGGCAGGTCTGGTGGATATTCAACATCTTCCAGGTTCTGAGAATCCTGCTGATGCCTTGACCAAGTTGCCTCACAAGTCTGCTGAGCAATATAAGCTTCTTTACAAGCTGATGAGCTCCTCTGTGTGAGTTGAGCAATTCCAGTTGGAGCTTTGAGCTTGGTGACTGATTGGGTGAGAAGAGCTAACATAGAGCTGGGCTCTGTTATGCTGAGAGCTGTGATGCTCTGAGGGCAGTAATGCTCTGTGTACATATGTGTATAATACTGTATTCTATGTAATGCTCAGTCATGGAGCATGATGTTGGTTGGGGGTTTGTCCTCAGTTTGAGGTTTGTCTCAACCAAAGGGATTTTATAGGGCAGGGTTCGATTCCCTGGGGCTGCTTAGGCGGATTTTCCCGGATTGGCTGACCCATCAACCTTGCTGGTGAGATGGCGACAGGTCCCCCTAGTTTTGTCCCAGACAGAGGAAGGTAGTTTGTCATGTGCTTAATATATTTTGTGATGTGCTATTTCTCAGTCCATGGTGGGCGCCAGTTCTGATAACTATCAATGTCTACCTGATAAGGTCTTGTGGGTAACTTGTGGGGTTCCAATCAGGAGCCATTATGGTGGTGATTCCATTTTGGTCATTATTCTGGTTAGCCACAAGCTGCTACTCCAAACACTTGGCTTTCTACTTCCAGTGGATAGGGAATTCATTGTAATTCGTCATGGCTGAGATGTGTTGTGATCTGGTGCTTGATTAATCCCGAGCAGAGACTACAGAGAGCTGGGAGGGATGTCAAGTGCTATGCATGTTGTTTCTATATATGTGTTGCCAAGCCTAACAGCTCTAAAAGAAAGAAAGGGCTGGAGTTAATATGGCTGTTATGTCCAAGCTCTAAAAGAGAAGAAAGGGCTGGAGTTAATATTGCCTGGCAAGCAATATTATTCTACTAAGCTACTTGGCTTGTAGAGATTCTACTTCCGGTTACTACAATCCAGAAACGGGTTCATTCTGATGAGTATTGCTCGAGATATGAGCAAGATACTGTTCTACTACATTCTACTTGGATTCGGTGATTCTACGGTGGTTCTTCAAGTGACGCGTGGCATACGACGTCTTGTCACAGTGTACGATAGGACATTTAGTCTCCGACACTGCGGTCTATTCAATGCTATTGATTAGACGTAACAAATAGTGACAGGACTTGTGCGACAGGACACTGATGTGACTATTTATGGATAACGAGTCGAGATCTGCTGGTCCAGAGTGAAGGACAGCAATATTGTGAGATGATCTGTCCTATCAGTCATCTGGATGTGACTGCGTCACAATTAGTATATAACGAGCAGGACGCTGCCACTTGGTAGCACCACTTTCCCTGCACCTGTGTCCTCGCACCTTTGGCGACGGTTCTCACGTGCCTCGTGCATTCTGTGCTGGTAGCCATAACCAGCAACGTAAACCTATTGATTAATATAACTACTTCCTCTGTAGATATTAATCAGTGCAGGCTGAACCACAGTTCAGCCACAGTTTCGTTAACTTAGGGAACTCAAGGGGGCCTCAAGGCCGTCAAAATCACCACGGTATCGACCCGCGCCCTTGTGATCACACCTGAATAGTGATGTAATAAGTAGCGAGAAAAAAAAACAACTATGCCACCAGACAAAAGGTGACCCATTTATTAGGACCAGTGACCCGCCGACGGGCCCAAGGCACCGTCCAACGTGGCTAGGGTATGGTCAGGACAAGCAAAAAAAACTACCACCATGATATTCGTGAATGCTAGCAACACAGGGTGAGTTATGGCTGTATTCATAAAGCGCCCGAGCCGTAACCCTGTGTGGCTCACGGGTGTTGCATCGTCATGCGCTTGCGCAACACTGCGTACTGCGGGGCAGCCTCCCGCGCCTCCTTGGTGAGTGCATCCGCGGGATTGAGTTCATCCGCGATGTGCTGGAGACGCGTGACGCAGGAGGCCGCCTCAGCGAGTACGAGGTAATCAACGTCCTGTGACCGCGCATAGGGATTGTCAAGGAAGGCCAAACAACTTTGTGAGTCAGTGTGCACCGTGCTAGTCCAGTGAAGAGTGAACCCACACGAGCCAAATACCCAACCCAGCAAGTACCGCAGCCACATGCCATGTGAGATAGCTGAAACAATGCCCCGGCATTCAGCCGTGTTGGGGCTAGTGGCAATGCGGCTGTGCAAGCGCGAGTACCAATCTAACAACATGCCAGGCTGTCCCTCATTGCTGATAAAGAACAGTGCCCCCATGCGGGCCCGCACTTGGCTGACTGTGCGCGTCTCTAGATTAGCATCCGTCACTATCTCGAGGTGCACCGGCTGTGAGCAATCGAGCCCACGAAGCACAATGCCGGGCGTCATGGCCAGCTGCCGCCGAACATGAATGGACCCTAGTCCTTCCAGCACATCATCGGGCAGGCGAGCGAGCACCGCCAAATCAGGTGCCACCGTGTCCGCCAACCACCCGAGCTTGCCCTTAACCGAGGGCCCATGGGTTGCCAACAGCGGGGACGGGAGGTCGGCCAGCAGGTCAACCACATAGTTGCGGCTATCCTGCATGTGCATGACCCATTCGCCAGAACGCGAATCCCGCTGCAACGTAGACTGCACGCCGCAAAACACCACGGGTTTACCCTCCTCATGATCCACCGCCCTGCCCAGGGGAAACTTAGCCGCCACTGCAGCAAGAAACTGGGTAGCAAAGGTGCGAGGTGCCACCAGCTTGAAGTCATCGCCATGCCACACGAAGAGGGCTGGCTCGCCAGGGACGCCGGTGGGGACCACAAAGAAGTTAGGATCCGCGCGATGGTACGTGGCCCCTAAGCTCTGCAAGACCTCCTCCGCGGAAATGCGGAAGATGATGGGAGAGCTCTGCAGCCCCTCCACCCCTGTCAACAGCTCGATATACTCGCTGCCAATGGTGCCATCCTGCCAGACCACCGGGACCTTCACCACGTAGCGGGTGCCTTGCCATGTTTGCTGCGCGACCCCAGCGTCGCTGTGGAGGAATGCCCGCTGAAAGTCACCGCACCACATCCCGTAGTCCTTGCCCGCGTTCCGCTTGCCCAAGTAGATGACCGTCAGTAGCCGATGCGAAACATGGTTGAGCCCAGGGGTATAAAGATCCTTGGCGTCCAGCGGGGAGGACCCCTTCGTCTCCGTGACCACGGGCCTTACCCGGAACACCACCGAAGAGTTGGTCTCGTCCGGCTTGTAGGTGAGCACGAACTTCAACCGCAACCGCGTGGCCCCGGCTGGCACACTCTCCAATCCTCGGTAGACCTCGCGCTCTCGCCACTGCTCCTTGGCTCGAATGAACGCGTCGCGCCACAAAGCAAACTTGAGAGGATCTTGACAGTCCAGGACAAGTTGCTCCCACGTCACAGGGCTATCCGCCGCCAGTGAGTGTGAGTGGAGGCCGAAGCTGCGCGGGTGCCAATCCTGAGGCTGAATGATGGACTGGACGAGCGGCGGTGTGGAAAACGCCGCCATCGGTAAGCGCCGCACGACGCCGGGCTGCCCGACCACCACCCCCAATGGAGCGTGGTACTCGCGAAGCGGGATGCTGCCCACCCCCGCGACTGACAGCAAGTCAGCGGACACTGAGAACCCCGGGTATGATACGAAAGGTTCGCCCAGCAAGGCCACATCCTCGTAGCCATCCACGACGTGAAACGGCGTGTCAATGCCCAACACCGGCAGCACCACCATCCCGGTAACTTGATATGCCGAAGTGCCTGCAAAGTCGGTCACCGATTTGTACGGCGACTCTAGCACTGGATACAGGGTGGCTGCCCGACGAGAGATAATAGACACGGATGCTTGCGTGTCCACAGCCACCAGCTGCCACGGTCTACACGTAGGAAACAAGGCTGACTTAACCGGCCTGACCCCCTGTGAGAGAGTTTTGACCTGAGCCACCCCTGATGCAGCTTTCGCTTTAAGCGCCTGAGCACGCCACAAGGCCGTGACCGTTGAAGCCAGGTCCCTAGGTGGGCGAGGCGCATGGGCAGGACCCTGACCCTCCGGCGAGGCCACGCTAGGCGGGCCTCCCACATTATCCGTGGCTAGCACAGGAGGTGAGTCACTACGTGCACTAGGTCCCGTCAAACCCACCCCATCCTCATCCCACCCATCCACGGGGTCATATTGGGGCCCAGGGGAGGGGGGGGTGTAGCTGTGTCTGCCCCTGGGAGCGACCCGTGGGGTACCACCTCAGATGCTACGACAGGCGCATTATCCTTCACTACCCACCCCAGTGCCCTGTTGGCTGCCAGCTCACTCTCCATGCTATCCCCTTGCTTATAGCCTGCCACCGATGCCCATGGTACCCTATACACCCGATCATTCCACTCTATGTCTATGACCCGCAGCGGCCAGTCTAACTTTGTGATGGCCCCAGGCCCCTGCATGGTGCCCCGTTTGCCGCTGGGCGAGCTCTCCTTGTGGAACATGACCAACTGCCCGACCTCAAAAGCGCTAGACAAATCAGGCAGCGTGGCATCCTTGAGCCGCAGCTTGGCGGCGGTATCCTGTAGATGCTGTTGGTATGCCTCTACTACCTCGGGTGAGTAGGTGCCCGCTGACAGCCCCCGAGGCGTGACTAGCCCAAAGCCCTTGACATCAAGCACGTGCCTATGGTTGCACACATGCATGAGCTCCTTGCACCACGCCGTCTTGACCGCGTAGGATTTGCCATGTGGGTTATCCTGTCGCTTGGCTGCCACAGTCTTGACATAGCTTACAGTGCGATCTATCATGCCCATATTGCCGTGATCCTCACGCCCCACGATGACCACGGCCTCCATCCCCGGCAAACCTTGCACACAGCGGAACTGCTGGTCTAGCATGAGCTCCACTACGGGATGAAAGAAAGCCAGGCTGATCTTGATAGCCCTGTGCAGGTCAGCCTCAAACATGTGAGGCAGCGGCTCAATGTAGGTGGCCTTGCTGAACCTATCCTTGACTATGAAATAGGTGTCCCCCCCTTCCATGTGCATGACATCCCCCACAAGGTACCCTCGCTCCAAGGGTGGAGTCTTGGCATGCCGCCTACGCGACTTCTTCCTGATCTTGATGCAGGCAGGACACTGAGCACGCACATTCTTCAGCTCGTTGTATAAAGGTGCCCCAACATGTGTGCCCCCTCTACCTCGGCTTGGGCCTCATGCCCGTATGCACGGTGCATCTGGTATGCTAACAGTTTCAGGGTGACAGCCTGAGGTGCAGTGGCATTGTCAGGATTCTCAACAGGTGGGGTGACTACTGGGGTAGTGACATTGGCTAACTGGGCAGCTTCAGAGGCTGCACGAAAGGCCGCCCGTGTGAGCACCTTGCCAATGTGAAGATCCACACTAGGGTGGTGTGTACCGAGAACATCTGCCCGCCCAGCATTCTCTTGCACTGTCACAACATTCCTCATAGGCCCAACCGCCCCAGTATCTAGCTGGGGTGCTGCAGTAGTGCTTGGTCGCTCGGCGTTGTACACACCCGACCTAGAAGACACCACATTGCTTAGGTCACGCATTGTAGACCCGTGCTCAGGAAGCACGTGATCCTGGCGCGACAGAGCCAGAGCAGCATCAACGGATTGCGTGAGCACATCACGGAATGAGACAGAGGATGCAGTCACGTTGCTTTTAGGAACGACGTCAGGCTCTACGACGGCCCGGTTCAGCGTGACGCATTGAGCAAAAGAAGGGGTATCGAGCGTGCTCTCACCTGACTTTCGTGCTGCCCGTCGCTCTGCCCACTCCTCGCGTGTGCCGTGGACGACGATGCGCTTGGCCTTGCACGCCTCCACGCTGTGACCACGCAGAACGTCGTGGCACTTGCGGCAAAGGTTGTCCTCGAGCTCCAGGTCCGGGCGAACTCGGCAGTCATCCCGGACATGGCGACGTCCGAAGCAGCGCTCACAGCGTTGCTTGCGGTCAGTAGACGCCCCCTGCTGCCGCTTGGCCGGGGGATGATCACCCTGCTTGGCGTCGCCACCATGCCCGCGCTTGCGCCCTCGCTGGCCCCCGTTGTTGCCGTGGCCGACGACCTTTTTCAGGATGGCCGTAAGCTCCGACCGCGTAATTGGAGCCTCTGCGCCTGAAGAAGAAGACGCGCCGGCATCCACCTTGCGCAGGGATGGCAGAGCAGCCGAGGCAGCCGGCTTGGACTGCGCACTCTTGAAGCATGAGATCAAATACAGCATGCCCTCGTCGAAACTGACGCACTCTTCTTTTTGAGTTCCGTCGCTATGGTCAGATGCACATCCGACGACAGGTCGCATTTCTTGAGAAATCGATTGCACAGGAAAATGGGCTTGAGAGTATCTAGCAGCTTGTGCTTGTGCACGAAGACCTGGAAATCACGTGCAGCCCCGGGCAAATTTGCCTTATTAACTGCATAGCCCTCGAAGTCGTTGAAGGCTTGCTCGTCGGCCTCTTCCTTAGACCGCGACAAGTGGGCATCTAGACCGTTGTAAAAAACTTCCCAGGTTTGTTTGTTGTCGTCCGCAATGCGAACTAGATTGGCAATGTTTGGGTGCTTTGTTGTACTGCAGAATTATTACTGCACGGAACTTGCCAATCAGCTCCGAATCTTTGTCTGCGCGTCCATCGCGCAGACGCTTGAGAGCAGCTAGAAAATCTGCTGCGTCGTCCGCCGTATAGTCGGCAGGTAGATCCGCGGGCACCTCCGTTTGCTTGAGAGGGCCGCGATTCAGTGCATCGTCAGCAGCAAGCATCAGATGCTTGAACTGCTTGGCCAGTTCAGGTTGCGCCACGAGGGTTTGCATCAACCTCGTGGCCTCGTCCGCACTAAAGCGTGGCAGGACGGTCCCTGCGGCCTCGCCACTTGGCGTATCTGTGTGTTCGCCCGTGCGGCTCCGTGTACCGGAAGCCATCGGGATTTTTATGAATACAAGTTAAAGCCCGACCAGCTCAGCTATATGGCGGTCGGTCACGTTGAGCTTGGGATAAGGTGAACACAGAGAACTGCTGTCGGAGCTGGCCCACCACTGGTTTATGTCTTAGCCAGCAAACCCTATCCGGTTAGCCGTAACCGTGGGACAAGCTAGCTGTCCGTACCGACCCGGATAAGGCCCCGGACTGGGGCCTAGGTGGCGCCGGCCCTAGGCGCCGCCCTTAGACCGGTCGACCGCATCGGACCGCCGGATTATAGCCGGCGGCTTAGCGGACGCTAGCGGAAGGCGTGCGGACGGACATGGGGAACTTAGAGCCAGATCCTAGGGCTCTAGAGTTACTCAACTGTTGTGGCCTGTGAGTTATGATTTTTTTCATTTTCAGGGGTATGAAAGTGCCAAAAATGGGTCAGCGGACCAGACTAATTATTTAATTCATATTATCAGTATATGTAGGCACAGGCGTGTGGGCCTAGCCGGGCACCTTGTGCGCACGGTAATTAATAGACACGTGACTACGTCACGTGAGCATAATAAGTCCTCACCATGGGAGGGGAACATGGGATGGAATGGATGGTGTAAGCTATCTAGGTCCTAGTTACATGGGGGTGTGGGCACCGCGGCCCGAATCGCTATGAATGCCATACGCGGTCACACGCGGAGCCCCCACAGACTTGGGGGTGGTCTCCTTCATCACTACTTGCCATCTATCCTTGCGCACCATCTGCCTCCATATTACAGACAAACCAGGAGGCTGCCCGGGTGTGAGCCCGTCACGTCTAGTGTAGCACATGTCCATGCCGAGTCTATCACGAAAAGTCCACGGGTGGCGGCCCTGCCGCGCGCGGCCTGCAGGATCGACAAGCCAGGTGAGGCCGGACATATCGCCCAGGCTGGGCGGGCTTGGTGCCAGCTAGTCTATCTGATGTGGATACCTGATCTGTGGCCTGTGCGGGCCTGGTGCCCGGCTACTAGGCCCAGGCGCCTGTGCCTAATAAGAATGTGGGAAACATATAGGGCAAATCAGCGTACAAATCCTCATTACTCAATGGGCAAACCAAAAGGGATGTTAAGGGCCTTGCGCAGCATCTAGTTGGTGACGTTACCGTCGAGTCGTTGCTCCAGCTCCTGCGTCAGTGTCCAGGTCTCGGCGCCGTAGTAGGTCAGGATCGTCAGAATGACGACCTTGAAGAGGTCACGCTTGATGATCCGGGGTAGGGCGGGGTTGCTCCACCAGCGGCGGTGGTCATGGAGTTGCGCCCACGCCATGGATGCCGATCCGTGTCGTCAGGTCGTCCTCGGCAGTCGGGAAGCCAACTGCCGAGCAGAGCTCTTGAAGCGGCCTGAAGTAGGGTAGTTGACCTCGGTGTCGTCTAACAGGCGGAGTGTGGGTGGGGGCCCTGCCATGCCGAGGGTTAGGGCCTCCATTTTGGGGCTGATTTCTAGACCAACCGCCCAAGCCTCGAGCGCCAGGCAGTCCAGCCAAAGTTGGGCAGACTCCGGCTTCTCGATGTCATCGAGAAGCCACGACATCACGCTCAGAGCGTGATGTCGTTGGCATAAATGAGGTCAGCTAGTAAATTCTGCTTCATGTTAGTCGGCCCCCCTTCTCCAAGCTCGTTCCTGATCGCTAGCTAGGCCAGGGGCACGGCCTGCAATGCTAGTAGCAAAGCGAGCACGTGCCTGGCGCATAACATATAATCCACTACAATAATAAACAGGTACGGCGACAGGACGCAACCCTGCCAGACGCCGGTCTGCAGTGGGCATGGCGGGGTAAAGCCGTGTTGAGCGCGCACCGAAGTGGTCGACCCCGGCCCTCATACAGCGTGCAGATGACGGTAATCAGGGGAGTGGGGACGCGAGCGCGAGCAAGTACAGCCCATACAGCGTCCCAGAGGACAGAATCAAAAGCCTTGATGAAGTCGACGAAGATCAGGATGGCGGGAAACTCACCAGGTTGCAGGAGAGCGATCTCCTCGAAGAGCTAGGCGACGCGCGACGAAGATGGCCATATATATTAAAAATATAATTACTTACAGCAGAGTGAAATCACTTGAAACCAAAGCAAACGCCCAGCTATAAACCTATATACAGAGCCATGTCAAAGCTCTATACTACGAAGTACGATAAGACCAATGGAAACGCCTAACGGGAGGAACCTAATAGCCCTGCTGCACCGCAAAATCAGCCCGCGTACGGCGGAGCATGATGTCCGCCATGGCCCGAGTCAGCGCCACCGACAAGCGCTGACGCCAATATGACGTCCAGGTCCGCGCCGACCATGGGGCCCGCTGGCCCTCCAGGTCCAGCCGGTCCTCCCGGAGCCGGCAACACTCCTTGAAGAAGGCGGAGGTCAGGGGCCCCATGGCCCCAAACTCCTCCAGGACAAAGGGCACCACACGATGGTGCCCGACGTCGCCGTAGGCCAGGAGCTTGGCCCGCTCCGCCCGGTCCGCCGTGTAACCTGCCGTGAGGGAGGCCCCAGCCACGTGGCTAAGAGCCAAGGGCCGCGCCACCGAAACGTCAATAAGCAGATGCCGGCCACCCCCCTCAAAGTCCAGCACCACGATGTCAGGCCGGTGGTTGGGGGAATAGAAGGCAGCGCCATCCGCATCCTCGGACCGGATGTTCGCGTGGGGGAAAACCGACCGAATCATGGCGAGCACCACCGTCAGGAGGACAGTGTGCAAATACAAATATGGCCATATATATGCGTCGGGCACCATCGTGTGGTGCCCTTTGTCCTGGAGGAGTTTGGGGCCATGGGGCCCCTGACCTCCGCCTTCTTCAAGGAGTGTTGCCGGCTCCGGGAGGACCGGCTGGACCTGGAGGGCCAGCGGGCCCCATGGTCGGCGCGGACCTGGACGTCATATTGGCGTCAGCGCTTGTCGGTGGCGCTGACTCGGGCCATGGCTGACATCATGCTCCGCCGTACGCGGGCTGATTTTGCGGTGCAGCAGGGCTATTAGGTTCCTCCCGTTAGGCGTTTCCATTGGTCTTATCGTAGTATAGAGCTTTGACATGGCTCTGTATATAGGTTTATAGCTGGGCGTTTGCTTTGGTTTGAGTGATTTCACTCTGCTGTAAGTAATTATATTTTTAATATATATGCATGACGGTGTTGCGCCCAGGACGAAAGCCCATTTGACTTTCCCCTAGGTGACGGTCGAGAGCAGAACGAATTATATAAGGCGGTTGAGGACTGGATCATGCACATGAACAACTTGAGTGCGGCGCTCTGGATGCAGACTCCTTGGTAGTTGGCGGGGTCGTCAGGGGAACCTTTGTTTTTGTACAGCATAATATGGTAGCTGTGCTACCACTCAGGATCGATTCGGTGGCGCGTCGGCATTAGCAGGATCCGGTTGCAGACGTCAAGCAGGAACCCCGTGAGCGCCGTCAGCTTAATCACCGGGGCGGGGAGCTGGGCAGGTCCAACGGCGCCGCGTAGAAGCGGAGTTGCTTGGCGGCGGTGCTCAGCTCGAGCTCGGTGAACGGCGGTAGCTCGTTGGCCGGGGTCGGCCAGGGGACTTCCGTCAGGGCCGGGTACATGTAGTCCTGCTCAGCGGCGCGGGCGGCGTGGGCGGCGCAGGGACGTGACCCGCGGGCACCACTGCCAGGCGCGCGGCCGCCAGAGGGCCAAGCGGCGGAGGCGGCGGGGGGGCGCGGAGCAGCCGGGACTGGGAGGAATACCACTGCATGGTCGAGCTGCTGCTGCGGTGAGCCAGAGAGCGTCCGCCAGCGGGCCGTTGGGCGTGACGCAGGCGGGTCCATGCAGGCGTACTTGCCGTGCTGGTCATTGAGGTGCAATGATGGGCGAAGTACTTGCGGACATGGAGGTCCTCCTGCTCCTTGGTCGCCTGCCGGATGGCCGAGTGGTAATCGGCTTTGAGGCGGGCGTAGCGGGCGGGGTCGCGGTTGTCGCGCAGGGCTTGCAGGGCCTGGATGACGGCGGGGAGCCGGTGCAGGCTGGTGAAGCGGGGCGGGCGGCGGGCGGGGCAGCAGGGCCCCGGCCGCGGGCAGCTTGCCAGCGAGGTGCCGAAGGGCCGATGCCGGGCCGGCAGCGAACAGCTGGGCGTGGCTGGCCGGGATGTCCAGCGCGTCGACGAACTCCTCTGCCGCGCGCGCTTGTGGGCGCGTTTTTCAGGGAAGTCCTCCAGAGCGGCGTCAGATTTCTCAAGCAACTGCAGTGTGCGCAAATCAGGTGGTGCCACGTGCTTACGAAAGTGCAAGGGGAATCGCAGGCGGATGCGGGCGGTGACGATGCGATGATCGGAGCGCACCAGGGGCCGGGATCACGTGCGAGCGAGCAGCTAGTACAGATCCTTGATGACGCTTGCGCATTACAACATAGTCGATGCAGCGTTCAGTGCCAGTTGCATGGCGAGGTGTGTGTGCGCACGGTAGACACTGTGGATAGCGATCAGCAGGCACTCAGCCCGCCCAACCTGGGCATTTTGTTCTCACATGGCGTGCCCCGGGCCGTGCGCGGCCGGGGCGCGCCACCCGTGGACTTTCCGGGATAGATAGACTAGGCACGGAAATGTGTTACCCATGCACGTTGCAATGGGCTCATGCACGCCAGGGCAGCCCCCTGGCATGTCTGTAATCTGGAGGCAGATGGTTCGCAAGGATAGGTGGCAGGTAGTAATGAAGGAGACCACCCCCGAGGCAGTGGGGGCGCTCGATCCGCGTGTGACCAGGTTTGGCATGAACACAGCTAGCGACTCGGGCCGTGGCGCCGGCCCACAACCCTGTAACTACGGTCTTAGATAGCTAGCTCCATCCCATCCCATCCCATCCCATCCCATCCCATCCCATCCCATCCCATCCCATCCCATCCCATCCCATCCCATCCCATCCCATCCCATCCCATCCCATCCCATCCCATCCCATCCCATCCCATCCCATCCCATCCCATCCCATCCCATCCCATCCCATCCCATCCCATCCCATCCCATCCCATCCCATCCCATCCCACTCGACTGTACTGAGGACTTATGCTCACTTAACGCTGTTACGTGTTCACTAATGAATTAATTAATTATAATTGATCATGAGACGACAATGACGTCATTTATGAGACATGCAAGGTTCTAAGGAAATTGTGCTGCTGGTAACACCATGTGACTCATGGCGCACAAGAGGGGCAGCCACAAACTTTCAAGTACATTATATAGAATCATACTGGGATTAGGACAGCCCCACATTGGTGCATTTAGTGCCTAGATGGCCGACACAGACACTCCACCTGCGCCAAGGCCAGTGGCCTCAGCTGTGTAGAACATTCATGCACTTTTGCAATGTTATACCATGTCTACCAGATCCCCAAGCCAGCAACCTCACCGCGCACACCCAGTGCACGTGGGCACGGGAGGTTGCCCAAGGATCCGCAGGACACGGCTGCATGGGGCATGTAACCTACCTGCTAGCCCAATCACCTCTGCGAGTCGCGTACGTGTCTGCCAGCCAGGCCTCGTAAACCATTCGCGCTGTGACTGGTACCGACGCTAGCAAGCGGGGCTGCGCTGGGCGGCCACAACACCCAGGTAATAGAGCAGGGCTGTGGGGATCTATTCCTTGGAAGCAGGACGCCTCTGCCACCTGGCACACAAGGTCAAATTAGCCCGGGACAGCCCACTCCTGCACACGAGCGGTGATTGTGACGCCTATGTGTGTGCATGTGTCAGCGCGTCGCAAGCCACGCTTGCTGCCGACACGCGGTTCCCACGGTTGGGCCGCACTCCAGTGTGTTACGCCGCCATTCATCTGATGGCCTCCAGAAATCCCCTGGCGGGCCCTGAGATGTGCTGCAGCGAGCAGCCAGCAGTCATGCGCAGTAGAAAGGCTCATGGAATAGCCCCAGCAGAAGGTCGGGTGACTGCGCCACAAGCCGCGGCGGGCTGGGCAAGTGTGACCGTCTACGCGTTCGGCACCGGCGGGTAGATGTCGAGCGCCCAGTAGTCCCAGTTTGGCCCCGCCTCCTTGCGCGTGCGCTTTTTCTGGATGGCCTGCCGCTGCGCTTTGATGAAGCTGATCCACGCGCCAAAGGAGGAGACCGGCACAAACTCGGCCGAGGACGCCAGCATGAGCGCGTCCACTAGCGCAGCAATGGTGCGCTGGTGCTCAGGGGGTGCCAGAAGGAATGCCAGCAGCGGTGGGGACAGCTGGTCCTTGGGCAGCAGGCCCAGGCTGGCCAGGCTCAGCACCGACGACTTGGGGGGCAGTGCCGCTTGCAGCAACTGGGGTGCGTGTTGGTGGTGGAGGCAGCAGAGGAGCGAGTGGGAGGAAAGCAGGGGAGGCCGGCGTCAACAACCCATGCAACAACCCATGCAACAACCCATGCAATAACGCATGCAACAACGAATGCAAACAACGCATGCAACAACCCATGCAACAACCCATGCAACAACGCATGCAACGACCCATGCAACAACCCATGCAACAACCCATGCAACAACCCATGCAACAACCCATGCAACAACCCATGCAACAACGCATGCAACAACGCATGCAACAACCCATGCAACAACGCATGCAACAACGCATGCAAACAACCCATGCAACAACCCATGCAACAACCCATGCAACAACCCATGCAACAACCCATGCAACAACCCATGCAACAACCCATGCAACAACCCATGCAAACAACGCATGCAACAACCCATGCAACAAACCATGCAACAACCCATGCAACAACCCATGCAACAACGCATGCAACAACCCGTGCAACAACCCATGCAACAACCCATGCAACAACCCATGCAACAACCCATGCAACAACCCATGCAACAACCCATGCAACAAACACACAAAAAGACAGCTCTCCTGTCCTGTTCTATCCTGTTTGCCCTCCCCATTCCTTCCCCCACCCCCCACCTGTGCCAGCGGCAGCATCATGTTGCGCAGCTTGGGCGGGTAGGTGGGCGAGCCGAGCAAAGGATCCGCCTCGCTGCCCAGCCACAGCCGCATGGCCCCGTCGCCACGGCCCGCGCCCATCTTGCGCAGCTTGCGGGCGAGCGGCTCCACCACGTGCTGCAGGCAGGGGGTGACCCCGTCCCAGCCGGTCACGCCGTAGAGGCAGGCCACGCCGTCGTGTCGCAGGTCCACCTCCGTGCGCCAGTGCACGCCCAGGTAGGGTTTGTTGCCCATGCCAAGCACCCGCTTGATCTCCGCCACCAGCGCGTGCATCTGTGGGCGTGGGTGGGTGGGTGTGGGGGGGAAAGTATGCAGCAATCGTGTGTGTGTGTGGTCACTATAGTATTGTGTGTGTGTGTGTGTGTGTGTGCGTGTGTGTGTGTGCGCGTGTGTGCGTGCGTGTGTGTGTGTGTGTGTGTGTGTGTGTGTGTGTGTGTGTGTGTGTGTGTGTGTGCGCGCGCGCGTGTGTGTGTGTGTGTGTGTGTGTGTGTGCGTGTGTGTGTGTGTGTGTGTGTGTGTGTGTGTGTGTGTGTGTGTGTGTGGCCGTGTGAGAGGATGCTCCGCCATCCACAGCAGCGTACCAATTCAAGTGACTAGGGTCACGCGTATCTACTCGGCTGGCGCACACGTTCCGCCACTGGGTGGCATGCAGCAATGCCCGCTGGAGTCAGAGACGCACCTGGTCGGCGCGCAGTGTGTGTGGGGGGGGTTGGGCTGCACATGCCACCAGAGTCGCCGATATAGGCGCACGGCGTGCCGAGAAGTTCTTGCTTGAGCTGGTCACTTGTTTGACCCCATATGGATATTTCCACCGCTGCCGCCACTTCTACCACCTTAATCGCTGCCCTGAGAAGCTCACCCATCACGCATCCGTGGGCCCATTCCACGCACCTGTGCGCTTGATCCATGACCCTCACCACCCACCTGGGGGCTGAACCCGCGCGTGCCCAGCAGCGGGTGATACTTGTCCACGGCCTCCCGTGCCAGAGGCCGCCCCCCCCACAGCGACTGCTTGGCGTATCCGTACACGGCCACCACAGGCTCGGGGCTCTCCGCCAGCGTGCGCAGGTCGGCCGGCAGGCCCCCCAGCTGCAGGCCCAGAGTGCGCACGATGCCGCGAGAGCAGGCGAGGGGCATCTTGTCATCCGCCATCACCATCGCCTTGCCGTGCGCCTGGGGGGTGGGCCGTGGACGCACAAGAGGGTTGGGGCGGAGCCGTGGGCAGCCCACAAAGAGTGCGTGTGAGTGCGTTGCGCACAAAGTCTGCACCCACACAGGGCACACACTGGACACACACAGGACTTTGCCACCAGGCAAGGATGCCCCCCCCCCCCAATGCTGCGCTGGCCCAGGGCAAGGCGTGTGAGGCTTGCTATACATACCAGAGGGACATCTGGAACGTAAACACCGGCGGAGCACCGTCAGCATAAATAAGCAGTGTAAAATGATCCCATCACGCCCCAGCCATTTTGGGCTATTGGCCACGCCGCAGAGGACCATCCGAACGTGGTTCACGGGGACCATCCTGACGTTTACATGCAAGCTCCTGGGATTGTCCGATGGAACCCCAAGCCTGAAGCTGGGTGGGAGGGGGGGGGGTTGAACTGCACTGCCATGGGGTGCGCAAGTGGACTTGGCCAGAATACTCAATACTAAGCTGCGACCGGCACCAGAAAGCATGCCTTAGAATATGGCTACGTCGGAGCACATGGTTGTGTAACTTGCTTCCCCCCACACACCGGAGCTGGCCCTCCTCCATTGGGACCACGTCATGCCTGCACGACAATTACGCAGCACTCCAAACATCAAACTGCCGGTGTGCAAGCCTTCAATTAACAATCACACGTGCACGTCACACCGACCGCCCACCTCCGGCAGCAGCTTGACAAAGTCTGCGTAGCGCATTAAGGGCACCCCAGCCCCCACCAGCTGGGACAGGTCAAAGTAGGAGCCCATCGGGTCCCATGGCCGCGCATCCACGGGGGCGGAACCAGGCGCAGCGCCCCCCAGCGAGCAGGGGTGGCGGAACTGGGCCTCCGCCATCAGCGGCTCCACCAGGATGCGGCCTGGGAGGGGGGGGGGGGATACGTGCACCGATGGCGGCAAGGGTACATGATGTGAGGCCAGGGGAATGAGAGACATGAGTGTAGGGTGCACTTTAGTGTATCGCGTATATTGTAACGTAGCGTACCATTAGTGGGTTACTGTGTTACCATTAGTGTGCAGTGTAGCAAACTGTACAGTGAATATTGCACTGCACAGTGCACAGTGCACAGTGAAATGTATAGTCTATGTGAGCTGCTGGGTGCACTGCTCCATCGCCCCACCTTCCGATCTGCTCTCAAGTTCTATTTATGGGCACGCCACCCATGGGTCTACTTGAATGTTCTATTTTATAAGAACTTTATAAGCATGCCGCTCACCAGTCTGCTCTCACGTTTCGAGAACTGCTGCCCCACCCATCGGTTTGCTCCAACAATCTATTAGTAAGCAAGCAACCCCCCCGTCGGCTAAGCAAGCACACTGAGGTCTGCTCTCATGTTTCGAGAACTGCTGCCCCACCCATCGGTTTGCTCTAACAATCTATTAGGAAGCATGCCACCCCCCCGTCTGCTAAGCAAGCACACTGAGGTCTGCTCTCATGTTTCGAGAGCTGCTGCCCCACCCATCGGTTTGCTCCAACAATCTATTAGTAAGCATGCCACCCCCCCGTCTGCTAAGCAAGCACACTGAGGTCTGCTCTCATGTTTCAACAACAAGCGCGCCACATGCCACCCACCGGTCTGCTCTCATGTTTCAACAACAAGAGCGCCACATGCCACCCACCAGTCTGCTCTCATGTTTAAACAACAAGAGCGCCACATGCCACCCACCGGTCTGCTTGGCGAGCACGATGAGGTCCAGAAGCGCTGCCTTGCCGTTGACCAGCCCCTCCTTCACGCGCAGCACCAGCAGGAAGCGTGCGGTGGGCATGCTGGCCACCGTCACGCCCGACACAAACCGGCTCACCGCGCTGGCCCCTCCCCGCACCGCCGCGTTCAGGGAGTTTCGCCATGCCGTGCGCGCGCCCGCCAGTGCCATCGCCTGCTCTTCGTCGGCAGCCGCCGCTGCTGCAGCACGCACTGCCGCCAGCTCCGCATCTCGCGCTGGGTCGGGCAAGGGGAGTGAGCTGGGTTCGACGCGCAGCAGGCCAGGAAACAAGTCCAAGTTTGTGTCGCCCGTCGTGTGCAGGAGCGCCGCTAGCATGCCGTCCGTGGCCGCGTCATCATCATCGCCCGGCGAGCTGCCACCTGGCACGCGCGCGTTGGCCTCATCAAACTCCTCCTGCTCGTCCACGGGGGTGGGTGCGGATGACGCCTGCAGGCGGTTACGCACGAGCTCCCATTCCGCGTCCTCCGCCGCGTTGTCGTTGTCGACGAGGTCCTCTTGCTCGTCGCCGCCAACAAACCCCAGGTCGACGTCAATGTTCCCCACCGTGAGTAGATTCCGGCGTGGAGACGCGAGTCTGTGCGCCGGCGGGGCACTGTCTTCGGGTAAAAGTACCAGCCCAGAGCTCGTTAATTTTTGGGCGCATTCCACTAAGAACAGCGAGGATAAAATGGCTACCACCAACGTCACAAGGGCAAGACGCGCCTTGATACGCGATGCAGGTAGCGACCACGATGTCAATCGCGTCGATCTTGAATGTCCTCTGCAACAACTCGAGATCATGACTGTCCCTAATGATGGGTACCGTGGACGATGTCAAGAGCTCTTAATCGACAAAATGAAGCGCTCTATTCACTAAACCGGCTAAATAGTGCAACAGCTGGGGTCACCCAGCGAAGAATGTGCGCCAGCGCCCGTAACATTCAGAATCACCTTAGGAGGCATGGTACCAACGGGGTTTAGGCCGGAAAGCGGCCCTCACAGTAAGATACGGTGCACGGATCACTAACCGGTAACCTGGCCTTTCTTCATCAGACAAAACCAACCGCGACAGATCCGCGCTTGGCGTCATATGCGCGTAATTCCACGAGACGAATGCCATTTCTTAGAAAGTGTTCAGTGAGCCGCGGATAATTAGGCGACTGGCATTGAAACTGGCGCATATCCGACCAATGCCGAATGAAGTTCCATACGACTTCAAAAATTGAGATGCAGGTGGGCGTGTAACCTGCCAAAAAAGCCACCATTGCATTTGCACTTCGCCCTCTTTGCTGTATCGAGCATCCTATGCTGACATCTGAAACAAACGTGCTCAGTTTCGGTCCCTAATACGGAGATACCCCATGACGGGTAGTTCCCCGCCTGGCATTTCAAAAGCAGCCTTGTGCTCGCTTGTTGTCGTCCAGCGCGACGCACGGCAGCCTGGGCAGGGGCATCGCCAATCACGCCAGGTCACGGGACACGGGCCCGGATAAATACGTAATTTGCCGGTGGACACATGCGATGCGCACACGTAACTCGAATACCCGCCCAGCTGTCGCCATGGCTGCAGCCTAGCGGCTGCCCGCAAATCGGAAATTATCAGGCGGAAGAAACAGCATTCATTCGGATTGATGCGAAAAAAATTTCTGTCATCAGCTTAATTTACTCATCATTTAGAGGGCATTGGATGTTTGTACGACGGTGACTCGTTACGTTTGGTGACCATTATTGGTGGGAAAGTGAGCGGGAGTGGTTGCCGACTGCTAGAAGGCAAAGCCCGCCTGTGTTGATGCGGTAGAATATGTCGGTCGCTATCCCATATTTTGCAGCGCTTTCGACGTATTTCAGCTACATCGTGCTGTATCTCTTCGGCCATGCGCGAGATTTCTATCGATCCTTCGCCAGGCACAACAAGCCCCCTAATGTACGTATGACGGCCGTTTGCAGCTTCCTACTGGGGCCGCGTGTACCCTATTCAGAGTTTCAAAATGACGCTTGCCCGATTTTCGTTCAAAGTCCTTACAAAAAGAGTGGTTTGGGGCTTGACTAACGCAGGGATATGCACCCATCGTGAGGGATTTCGAGGACTTCTACACCAGGCGGCTATACAAGCGAATCCATGTGAGTGCTGGCATTTGTTTCAAGGCAGAAACGTTTCCATGTAATTGAATGCCTGTTTTAATACCTGTTATTTTGTCGAGTTTACGTCAGCAACAGCCAAATTATCCAGCTAGACAAGAATTTAAAACAATCACGTGCTGCTGGTGCTGGTGCTGCTGCTGCTGCTGCTGCATCCGTTCGCTCGTCTTTAAATCGATGGAAGCACCATCCAAATGTTGTTCTTACCTTGTATTTGCAGACCTCCGTTCTCTAGCTTTTGTGCTGGCCTTGAAGCAAAGCCAGACGGTCCTCACCTGTTTACCACGTCTCTTCGCCATGTCCCTGTCGGCAGGATTGCTGGAACCGGCCTATCTGCAGCGCGCCGGATGCCTGGTTCGACGTCATGGAGCGGGAGCTGGTGGACCTCAGGTCGCGCGAGCTGCGGTAGGTGGCAAAGGTGGCGAGAGGCTTGCCGTCTGCAATCGGTGGCTTAGACATGGCGTTGGTGGCATGCTCGTATCTGCTGCGCAAGGTGGAAAAGCTGTGGATGTCAGGTTGCTAGAGCAGTCTGCAAATGGATTGCTGGGGATTCACTTGTACCTGCCGCGGTTTACGAAGGGATCCAAAGGATTTTCCACTTCACCGTGTGTGCCCCAGTCCTGCATTTTCCTCTCGGGTCACAAATATGCTCCCTGGCATACCCATTATGAGCTCCCTGTCAACCCCTGCATTTTCTGCGCAAATGACATCATCTGCGGTCATGCATCTGTGGCCTTCACCAAAACACAGCGGCAGTGCCAGTTGCGCAGGGCCTACCAGCCTATGTCTACATGCACTTACCGGACATGGCCGCCTCACCTGGCAGTGACGATTGCTGGTCACGTTTCATGCTTCCTTGCTGTGTGCCTGCCTCTCCTGTGGGCCATTCTCGCCCCCCCCCCCCCCCCCCCCCAGCCTGACGGGCACCACGCGCCGCTGCCTGAACCTGGGTAGCTACAATTACCTGGGCTTTGCGGCGCATGACGAGTTCTGCACCGACCGCGTCAAGGACACGGTGGTGAAATATGGCGCTAGCATGTGCACGCCGCGCATGGATCTGAGTACGTGATCGGGGCAGCGGAGCGCGGCCACAGCGCATGTTGGGTGGGCGGGTGATGGCAGTCCAGCAAGGATAAGGCTAGATTATTGGAGTTGATTAGCTGGCAGATAACTTGATGGGGGGAGTTATGGGTGTCACTGTTGCAGCCATGCACTGGGGTCCTCTGGGACCCCGCAGGTCGAATGGGCAGTTTCTTGTTCTGCTGGATGTAGGGTTAAGAAAATGTGTGAGGACGGCAACTGGGGCAGAATGGTTGGGATGGGCCTGGGCAGTCATGGGCTTGTTGCCAACAAGGTGCGGCATGGTCCAAAATGAATGGGTACAGGAGCCTGCAATAGATAAGGGAGCGCCATCTTGTTGGATGTGTTCCTGATGCCAGCGGTGCACGTTGCTGCCGTTCCTAGCTCTCCCGTGGTCACCCGCCGAATGATGCCGCGGGTCGCCCTCTGGGGTTGTGTGGGCGGCGGATGTCTTTGTTTACACTAGCGGGGCATCCCACCTCGCCACGTGTCGTCACAGCCCTATGGGCACGGTGCCACAGGGCATGCCAATATCATAAACTTGCTTCGGGACAGAACTAGAACATTTACGCCTTAAGAGTGCACCTAAGCGTCACTCCATTCTTGTGTACGTTTTCTGTTGTATGCTTGTGCCACACCGCTGGTGATGCCACTCATCGTGCCCCCCACAGCCACAGACCTGCTGCTGGACTTTGAGCGGCTGGTCGCGCGCTACGTGGGCAAGGAGGCCGCCATTGTCTTCGGCATGGGATTCGCCACCAACTCTGCCAACATCCCCATGCTAATTGGCAAGGTGAGGCGGCCAAGGAGGATCGACATGCGTGCCAATGTGCCTGCTTTGAGTGCAGTACAGCGTTATGCAAGTGTGCGAGATCCTCTTGGTTGTGGCGCACTTGCACAAGACAACTTCCTGAGCTCGTGTGTGGTGAAGGTTTTGAGCTGCTGGGCACACATAACATGATACCGGTTTGCAGACATGCGAGCGAAGGCACCCGCACGCTCTTGCACATGTCCCCTGGTCATTTTCCAAGTACGGCCTGGTGAAGGCTGGCAGAGTATCCGTGTCTGTCTGCGTCGTATTGCACAAGCCGCCAAGATCCTGCTTCGACTTCTTACCCCATGACCTCATGATGCTGCTGTACCGCTACCATGTGGCCACCTTGCCGCGCTTCTGCCCGCAGGGTGGCCTGATCGTGAGCGACGCGCTCAACCACTCGTCCATCGTCACGGGGGCACGCGCGTCCGGTGCCAAGGTCAAGGTCTTCCAGCACAACGGTGAGCCCCGGCACTTGTGAATGGCATGTGGAGGTCACCGTTTCTGGGACAGGCCTCCTGCACGGATGTTGGAAGACGGGCAAGTGCGCTCAAAGTGCTTTGTTTCCTGTTGCATCCGCTAGACTCGCTTGTCTTCCTTGTTGTCGCTATCCCACGCCTACCCATGCATTGCCATCCCATGTCAAGTCATGTCCGATTGCTGCTGTGGCATGCCTTTGGCATGAAGGAGAGAGGGGGTCTCTGCCCTTTCTTCCTTTCGTGCATATGCAGGGATTAAAAGCACTCCGGTGCTCCGTGACTCCCCAATGGGAGCACGCATTTAATTAATTAGTTAACTAATTAATGTCAAGTCACACAATGCCTTGCTCTGGTCTTACATCTGCTGTATCCGGCACGTTGCATACCCTGTGTTTTCTTTTTTGGCTTTGTGCCCCCATGCCCTCGGCCCCCTGGCCTCCTCCCCTTTGCCCCCCCCACACCTTGCTCCCCACCCCCCAGTCCCGGCGGACCTGGAGCGGCTCCTGCGCAGCTCGATTGCCGAGGGCCAGCCGCGCACGCATCGGCCGTGGAAGAAGATCCTGGTCATCGTGGAGGGCATCTACAGCATGGAGGGCGAGGTTTGCCGGCTGCCCGAGATCGTGGCCATCTGCAAGAAGTATAAGGTGGGAGGATGGGGGTGGTGCGGGCAACCCCTTGCGGTGGAGGGGTAGAATTAGCTGTTTCTAGGGCAATAGGGGCAGCATATTATTTGGATTGGCATACTCGGGGGGGGGGGGGGGGGGGGTGCTCTCGTTTTTCCTCCTGGCAGACAACATTTGTTGTGTGTGTGTCCATGTGCGTGATGAATCCTGGCACTTAGCTCATTTCAGTCGCTACCTGAGGATAGCCGTATCACCTGCTTTCGCCCTGCTGTATCCTGTCCTGCTTCCTGCATGCCTAATCTGGTCTGTTCATTCATGCTCCGTTGTGCCCCCCCCCTCCACGTCCCCACCCCATGTGTGCGCCAGGCGTACATCTTCCTGGACGAGGCGCACAGCATCGGCGCGCTGGGCCGGACGGGGCGTGGCGTGTGCGAGCACACAGGCGTGGACCCGGCCAACATCGACATCATGATGGGCACGTTCACCAAGTCCTTCGGCTCCTGCGGGGGATACGTCGCGGGGGACAAGGTAGGTGTGCCAGCCCATAACGGAATGACTGGCAGATGATGTGCAGGCTTGGCAGCTGTTGCTGGGTACAAAGTCACGTATTGTGCGTTGGCAAGGAATGGTTGATGTTGTTATAGCGCTGTCTCACCACACAGACCTCGTTTCTTCCCTAGCATGGCCACTGGCAGTAGCGTTTGTCGTCAACAGGAAAGCACACCAATTGTAGTGCATATTCTGGCCACAAAGCTTAACGGTGGGTGCCCCCAGCCATCAGTAGTAATCTGTGGCAAACACGGTTACTTATTCCTTTGTTGCCCTGTGATGGTGTATGCACTCTCTGTGGTTGTGATGCTGGCCTCTCCTTACCCCCCCACGCTGCAGGGCCTGATTGACTACCTGCGCTGCAACGGCCCCGCCAGCATCTTTGCAACGGGCATGTCCCCCCCCGCGGTGCAGCAGGCGCTCTCCGCGCTCACTGTCATCATGGGCGAGGACGGCACCGACCGAGGTAGGGCCATGGGCAACAGAGACGCTGCCAGCCAACCTGCCACTTGCCCAGCCATGTTGCTAGCCCGCAGTCGCCTGCGGGGGGGGGGGATGGCACAAGCAGACATGAGGCGACATGGCCATTTTGGCATCGTGCCTTGGCCCGGCTGGCAAGTATGCATAGTAATACTTTTGGGTGGTTGGCTTGGGCTACATGCAACCCAACGGGAGCATGAATGTAGAGAACTTTTTGCTGTGTAACTCTCGCAGCTAGAACAGTTGCTGTCTCCTTCAGGTGCTGCCAGACCCTTTACTCGAACTAATGGCTTGTGGTGTACGTCGGTGGACAGGTACCAACCTATGTGATGCTACCCCATGCTGCTTACCGTGCACTACTTGGTGGCGTGGTTGTTGTGCAGGAAGACACTGCCCATGTCTTCATTGGTTGCCTGGATGGCCCCCTTCCGCCTTGATGTTGCCGCCCTGAATAGCCACCCATGACGCTCGCTTGAAGACGGAGCCACCACGTGCTGCCTTGCTTCTTGTTGCCGCCACCATGGGCTGCCCTTGCATGGCTGCCTCTGCTGCTTATATATGTCGTCGCCCCCTTAAACACCTGCCCTCTGATTTATTACTGCCTGCGCCCCCCTGCCCTCCCCCCCCGCCCCGCCCCGCCCTTCCCAGGCGTGAAAAAGATTGCGGCGCTGCACGACAACAGCAACTGGTTCCGCAGCCAGCTGCGCAAGATTGGGTGCGAGGTGCTAGGCGACCGCGACTCCCCTGTCATGCCCGTCATGCTCTACCACCCCGGCAAGATCCCGGCATTCTCGCGCAAGTGTCTCGAGCGCAATGTAAGCGGGGGCACGCGGCATGGGGGCAGAAGGCGGATTGCTGGGGCAGGGGCCCACGGGGGAACCGGGCGGCGCATTTAACTTGGCTCAGGGCTTGCTTATTGAGCAGGATGTGCCATCCACGGAAACCTATTGTGCAGCCATGCTGATCACCTGATGCTGTGCTTGCCTGCCTTAACTTCCTTCCAGTGTTCTGTGCCGTTTCTCATCTGGTCGCTACACTCCTGAGTGTCACTGTTGCAGCTACCAGCCGTGATACCTTTTCCAGCTGTTCTCTGCCATCCTCATCATTCCATCCCATCCGTCCCCAGCAAGTGCTTCTGGCCGTGACATGCGAATCTAAAAACCTGTGCAGCATATATCGAAATCCGCAATGCCCCTGCTCCTGCCTTCACATCCTGGCCAGGCTGGGCCGCATCCCCTTTTACTTCATTATGTCACCATGCCATGCACGGTGGCATGGGCGATTGCCATGCTCACCATGTGCATCTATCTTGGGTGGTGTCTCCTTGTCCATCCTCCACCACCCTCATCCACCAAATCTGGTGCAGGTTGCGGTGGTGGTGGTCGGCTTCCCCGCCACGCCGCTTCTGCTGGCGCGCGTGCGCGTGTGCATCTCCGCGTCGCACTCGCGCGAGGACCTGAAGAAGGCGCTGGAGGTGAGGAAAGACGCCGCGAGTGAGGAACTCGCACTCGTGTCCAGTGTCGTATGCTGTTGGTGGTAATCGCCGCGTGTGGTGGCTGGCATGCTCTGGTTGTGATAGTGGGTGTGCGGTTGCAGTTGCGGGGTGTGGGTGTGGGTGCAGGTGGGAGTGCAGGGCTGGGCGAGCTGTGCATTTCTGGGACTACCAAATAGCTTGGGAAAGGTACCCTACCTAGACCACGAATCAGTCCTGCCGCATTGTATTCCGACAGTAGTAAGGCAAGTATGGACGTTTTGAAAGAATGATAGAGCATTCTGCTTTTTTTGTATGAATGGCTGTGAGAGCTTGGTGGTTGCTGGCTAGTTCACTGTGGTGTTCATACGAGGAAAAGTGAATCGGGTTGTTGTATGGGGCAAACGAGTAGTGCCGCCAGTAATGTGCTGGTCTCTAGTCCACACTTTGAAGGAGGGCTTTCTTGGGTTGGCATCCTGTGCATTACGATGCCATATCGTGCCTAGCATCCGGAAAATGGCATGCCGCGGATTTAAAGACAATTATTATGAAGGCATGCTGAGTGTTATCATGGGTGTGCCGAGCATGGTTTCCAGACAACAACAAGGCATTTTGCCCTTTTTAAATTATTCTTTACATGCCATGGAGCAAGATTGCCCCCTAAAAGTGGTTTTTGGATGCTTTTTGACTGCTGGCCGTTGTCACCGCCCACTCTGCCCTTGCATCCACTGTGCTTTTCACTGTGCCTCCTCCAGGTGTTCAATGATGTCAGCGAGGAGATCAACATTAGATATGGGAACATTGCATAAATTGTGGCATACAAGCTGTTCTTTACAGTCGATTGTCTGGTTTGGCTCCTTTACAACCAGTTTTGGGTGCATCGCCCGGTATTAGACAGCGGTGTTCATGCGCCATGGCGCGCATGGTAGGGGCCTTACCATACAACAGTTAATGCCATTGTCATCAGAGTGTTTTTTATTAGTGGACAGCAGTAGCAAGACCTTTTCTCAGAGTACATAGCGTAAAAGCCCTCTGGTGGAAAAGAGTTGCAAGCGTGACTGATGAGTTCATGCGGTAGTTTTCTTTTGAGATCCCCAAAGTTTTTGGGCCAGCATTTCGAAGCACGAAATAGCTGCATCAAAAGGATGCATACCCTATGTTCTTGTGCACAGAAATCTTCAGCTCTTTAATTTAGCATTTGCTAAATGTGCTGTTGACAATCAAGGACAGATGGGGATGGTTTTATTTCACCCTACATTTTATCATAATTGAAATTGCAGAGAAGCTGAAATTCTGCGCTACGCTTCTGGAATATTACACGGTGCATGCGTCTTTCATTGTATCTTGTTTGCTCTTTCCATGCAAGTATATTCCACACATGTCGATACATTGATGATGTCATTGCTTTCGACAACCCTGATTTCGCAAGCCATTTGTATATCACCGCTGGTCTGCCTGGCATCTACCCGCAAGCGTCCCTCACATTAAAGCTCACGTCGGAGGATACTCATTGCAATTACCTCGATCTTAACATTACCCATAACAAGAAGGGCTGGCGTACGGCTGTCTATGATAAGCGCAAGGATCCTAAATACCAGCAAATTCCTTTTATTCGTTACCCCGATATTCACAGTCTCCTTTCCCACACAGCAAAATATGGTGTTGTTCTTAGTCAGTTACATCGTTTTTCCCGTCTTTGTTCTTATCGTGTCGATTTCATCACGACTCTTGTTGAACTCTTGCATCGTTTGTTGGTCAAAGACTATGACCGAGACATTATGCTCCGTCAAGTCCGGTGTTTTTTGCAACGTCGCCCACATCTGTTCGGTGCTGCCCCTTGGCACAAGCTCTACAAACAGGTCGTGGACCGGCTGGATCGCATAGTATCTCCACACATCTGAACCCTGTGACGCAACAATGGAATAAATTATATACTTTGGCTTGTTGTCATAGTCCGTAGGACTTTGGGACTTATTTCGGGACTTAATTTGGGAATCGTCCCTTAGTCAGGACCTTTGTATGGAACTATGATAGTTTGTGTGATTCGGGCCAGTTATTTTGGGCCTAGGTTGTTGTATGCGATCTTCTAGGGGCCGGTGCAGTCGCGCCGCGCTGCGTACTTTATAGCTGGTTGAGATATTGTACTCATGCGTGGATTCTGTAGGTGAGGGTCGATGTCGACCCGAGATATTGTGTGGACTGCATGCTTAGGAAGGTCGGCGCCATGTCGGCGCCCTTTGCCAGCGTAGTGGCAGACCTAGGTGAAATTGGTCCGAGGACGAGAGTCTCGTCCTCTTGGTTTGATGAATGTAAAGTGCGATGACGCCTTCATATTAAACCTGGGGCAACTATCCATTTGTAATTGGTCTTGCTAGCCATTATAAGTGTGTATTAATTAGCTTGGCGTCAAGCCGCGATGCCAGATATCTCACGACCCCAGTCGTGAAGCGCAATCTGCATTAGGCTACCTTGATTATTCCTAATTCCGGCATGGAGGATCTTTCGCTACGTCACTCAGGCTAGGGACCTGGGTTGGCACGTAACACCGGCCCCTAGAAGATCGCATACAACAACCTAGGCCCAAAATAACTGGCCCGAATCACACAAACTATCATAGTTCCATACAAAGGTCCTGACTAAGGGACGATTCCCAAATTAAGTCCCGAAATAAGTCCCAAAGTCCTACGGACTATGACAACAAGCCAAAGTATATAATTTATTCCATTGTTGCGTCCGTCCTAAAGGGCCGGCACGCAACACTCCTCCCCCCCCACGGGGGTCGGTAGTCCCTACCGTACAAGAGTGGGAAAAGAAACAAGTATGCTACGCTACTATAAGAGTACTATGTCCCAACCCCGGTTCACCCGCGGGTTAACTAGTAATACCAGTTCCTCTAGAGGTTGATACACAGGACCAACCCTGACATAGTAGCATGAAACAGGATGACAGGATCATTGGACCGCTATCCGTCATAAAACTCTCACAACCATCTCAGCGACCGCCGTTGTGGGCGCGCCGTTGTTGCTGGGCCGCGATCAGGGCCTGACGACCCAGGGGCGTCATATGCTGAATCAGACTACCGGGATACGAGCGCAGGTCCTGCTCGAAGGCCACCTGATAGGGCGACACCTTCTGTTGGCCGACCCGAGAGAGCTCCACCCACGTGCCCGCGGGCCACATCAGGCCAGGAATCCAGCGAGGTACTGAGGGTGAGTGAACATCAGGGTCAAAGCCGACTTGTCCACCACCCCACAACGATGAACACTAACGAAGTCCACCCCCATCTTGAATACCTCGGGATAGAGCACTCCAGCTAGTTGTCTAGATGGGGGCAATCGATGATGGGATAGCTTAGGCATTACAGCACTTGAAACGATATTAGCGCACAGCGTTATAGTACCTTCAATTAGCTCTGGCACCTTGTGGCCATCAGCTTGCGCCTTAATTAGCCGACGTCTTGAGCCCACCTCACATTTGTAGCATAAGCTATGCGTCAGCCTACCTATGGTATTGCACTGGTTGTATTGCACCCACAGTGTTGCGCCCCGGCACCATGCCGTGGAGAGAGCGCTCTGTGGCCTGCCCACCTGCGGCAGTGAGAGAAGCTAGGGCGCCCTCCCTCCTTCTCACTCAGTGTGTATATAGGGTTGAAGGTTCCTTTACTCTGTATTGGCACCCACGTGACGCAGTCACGTGCTTATTAATTAATTAATTGAATACCTCGGTGCGCACGTGGTCCTCATCATAGGTAGTCTTCAGGGTCCACGCGAAGTCTGGCGCCGTCTTGTCCAGGAAAGCACGCCCATCCACTGGGGCCACCTTGGGAGGCGCCACCGTGTGCCCTATCCCGTCCGCATAATACTGCCAGTCCCACCAGTCCTCTGTGCCATACTTCACGATGTGCCCCACAGTGAAGGGGAGGTGCGGGCTGGAGGGTCGCGGCAGGGACACCGGAATCTGTGGTGAGAAGGTCATCTCCAGCTGTTCCCAGTATGTCCCGTGGTCCACAGCACACCAGGGCCCGGCTTGAAAGACCAAAGGATCGGGCATATACATTCCGATGGGGGCTTGGAGCGACGGTCCCTCGAAATGCACACACAGTTTCTCGGTGCGCGGCCCCGGACCACCATATCTCACCGCCCTGCCCGGCTGAGTCCGCATAAAATCCCCCAACGTCCATTCCTCACTAAGGTAACCCGGGGGCTCCGGATGCCGCAGCATTGCCCACTGACGTGTCGGCCGACTGGTCGGACTGGCGACCCTGCTGAGCCAGCAACCGTTGAAGAAGCTCTTGCTGATTCTGCATGGCGGCCACGAGCGTCTCTATGGGCACCGAGGGCTCTGCTGGCACCAACCCGCCTGTCTCGCTGAGTCCCTGCACGGCGCGTGGCGGCGCCTCGGCTCCGGGAGGGTTGTTGAGTGCCTCCCCGGAACAAGATGGGCCAGCTCGGCCAGGCCGGGGGCGGGGTTCCAACTCTACGATGAAGGTTGGTTCCAGTTGGCCCGCAGCCGGGGGCCCGCCCGAGGCCTCTCCAGAGGGCTCGCCCCCAGGCGGCCGCGCTGTCTGCTCAGGACTGGATTTCCATCGTCGCCTGTCGCCGCCGCCGCTCTGTCTCCCGCTCAAGCTCACGCGCGGCATCCCACGTCCGCTTCCATTGCTGATCGTTCCGATGGCTGGCTGGGGGCGGTGACGACTCGTCCCTGGAGCCGGGTTGGGAACGCGACCGCGACGAAGGTGAACGGCGGGGAACAGGTCGCCGGCTCGGGCTCGCGCCGTGTAGCTGGCCGGCTCCGCTCACCCCTTCCTGCCACCGGCTGGGTAGACCGGTGTTCCCTGCTGGAGTGCCGTCCCCAACCGGTCGCAGGCGGGGGTGCGTCATAACCCACGGCGGGACGGTATCCTGGTCCGCCCACCAAGGGAGGAGGGTCACGCGGGTCACGAGGGTTCCGGGGGCGCGGGTCGCGCGGGGGAGAACGTGGGGGAGGGTAGTCTGAATCATAGCCATCACTCCCGCTGTCTTGGTCTTCGTTATCCATCTCAACGATGCGATCCAAGGCCATCCGGAGAGAGTACTGCCCCTCCCGTAGGCACTTCTCACCCCGCAATGCCCCCTCCAAAGGGAGGTACCGGGGAAACCAGTTCCGAAGAAGGTCCCGCACTGGTGCTGGGACTAGGAGCAGCAAGAGGCGCGGATAAACCAGGCTGGCCTCGACAGTGGCGATGCACTGGTTACACGGACACTCCCTCTCATGGGTAGCCCAAGCCGTGCCGGTTACCACGCCGTTGCGCACCGCGGTGCTGGTCTCTACCTTGAACCCCACATTCCTTCGAATGTGCAGCTGGAATTTCTCCAGCGGACCGGGGGCGACACGGGACAAAATGGAATCGGCCCGGTGTTCGGACGGCATCCGATTATGACGCCGCCGCCGCCGCTCGAGTAGGGTCTCACCCTCCTTGCCGTAGTCACGCAGAAACATACGAGGGTTGAAGGTCTCCTCGTTCATCTCTTTCACCAACTGCAAGGTGCGCGCGTCTGGTGCCACCGGTCGGCGGGCCCCGCCTCCTGACCCCCCAGCTCCTGAAATATCTCCTCGGACCGCAGGCTCTCCGCGAGCTGGCTGCGTCCTTGCCTCTGATGCCGGAGGCTGACCACGAGCAGGTACCGGCCCAAACTGCTGACTGGGCGGCTCGGGGGACTCTGGATCTGGCATCTCCAGGTCGACTAAATCATCCTCGCTCTGGACCCCGTCTGCTGCATCAGGAATGTCGGTATCCGCTGCCTCCGCGGCATTGGAAGTCGTGTCTCTGGGATGCGCCTCCGCGGCGTCCCCCTGCAAAAGCAACACACGACAACAGAGGTATCAGTCAACGTGCACCTTGATACCTGACTCACACAACCTCACTTCCTGCATTGTGTGGAGTCCTCTATCGTAAGTGGTGCGTCTTCTTGTATGCCTCTAGTAAACGAGCGCACCCGGCTAGCTCAGTCGCGGTGCGCCAGGAGTCCTCTGACTCATGCTGTGCAAATCGCCATCGCACGCGGTATTGTCGTTGGACTCCGCGTCCTCGCTTGACGTCCCGGTGTCCCACAATCTCCGCCACCTCATCCTCTTGTTCCCCCGTGTCCGGATTGAACTCCAACGGGGCTGGGGGATTTACCCGGCCCTGGATGGTGTTCTGGTGATACAGCTTGAGCTGGTCACGATGGAACCGGTTGGACGTGAGGTTCCATGACACGGGGATGTCCACCTGGAACATGACCTCGTCGAACTTGTCGAGGACCTTGTAGGGGCCCAAGAACATGGGACGGAGCTTCGTCTTCAGCTCCTTCTCCACCTTGTGAGCGAAACGTCCGATCTGCGGGCCCTCCACCAGGACCCAGTCGCCCACCTCGATGGGTGGCGTCCGAGCATCCCGCTTCCCTGCTGTCCTGGCCATGTACCGCTCTGCCGCTGCGCGATAACCCTGGACGGCGCTGTTATGCGCCTGGTGCATCTGCTGCAGCAGCCGCTCGACCCCTTGCAGGGTATCCCGTTTGATCTGATCCTCACCACGTTCTGGACTCAGGAGCAAATCGGGCGGCGTGAGGGGATGTCGGCCGGAGTTGAGGAAAAAGGGAGTGAATCCGTGAGCGGCCTGGGGGGCATTATTCAGAGAAAATTCCACCAAGCCTAGGAGTTCCTCCCAATTGCTACCCACCGCGTCGGTGTAGTGGCGCATGGTCTCTTGCACCGTACGGTTCAGCCGCTCCACCATGTGCGACGAAGAGCTGTGGTAGGCCGTGCCCAGTGACACCTTGGTGCCCAACCGCTCGAAGAACTCCTGCCAGAATTTGGCCGTGAAGAGCTTGTCGCGGTCAGAGATGAACTGTCGGCTGAGCCCGTGGAACCGGAACACGTGAGTAAGGTATAGCTTGGCACACCCTTCCGCCGTGAGGTCGGCAGGACAGGGGGCCAGATGACACATACGCGTCAGTCGGTCCACAAACACCAAGACCATGCTGTTGCCGCTCTTCGTCTTCTTGAATGGACCGATGAAATCCATCATGATGGAGTCCCACGGACCCATCGGATCCGGTAACGTCTTTGGGACGGCTTGAGAGCCCGTGTTCCTGGACTTCATGATCTGGCACGAGGGGCACTGGCGCACGTACGTCTTGATATACTCCGTCATCCCTGGCCAATAGAAATGCTTACGGGCCCGTGGGAGAAGGCGATGTATTCCTTGGTGACCGCCTAGGAGGGAGTCATGGAGCTCGTGGAGCAAGGCTGCTCTACACAGCTCGGGGACGTACAGCCGCCATTCCTCCGGCTGGACACACACGAGCAGGCGCCCTTCCTGGAACTTGCACGGGAAAGCGCCCATCTGCTGCGGGTGTGCCCTGATGGCCTCGAGGGCCGCTTCTTCCGTGACCGTGAAACGACTTATCATCGTCTCTAGGTCAGATGTGACCGTGAACACATCCTCTGCCGAGTCCTCTGCGTCCGCCATCACCTGGTTGACGAACTCTGAAAAGACTGTGGGAGGGCCGAGCGGATGAAGCTGAAAAATTCCCTGGGGCGGCACCACATGACTGAGTGGCACGCGCGTGTGCGACCCCTCCCCTCCCCCGGGGGTCTCCACGTCCTCGTGGGAACCCTGACGGAAAGGCTCATCCAGGGTGGGAGACAAGTCATCCATGGTGGTGTGCCCGAGATGAAAAAGATGGCGGGCCCGAGGAGACCGTGGCTCCGCGCCGTAGGCGGTCCCCGGGGCGGCCACTGGGACGCAGGTGGTATGCAGCACGTCCATGTCCTCGTAGAACCAATAGTCAGCCCGTCGCGAGAGGGCGTCGGGCACAACGTTGTCCGCGCCCTTGACGTATTGGATCTTAAACGGGGCGAATTGCGACAAGTACTCCATCCACCGCGCTTGACGGGGCGTCAGGTTGGGCTGCACCAGGAGGTGGGTGAGAGGCCGGTGGTCGGTGTGGATCACCAGGCGGTGGGGGTCAAGATCCCCCTGCTCACTAATGGCCACCGCGAACTGTGCGCCCAGAAGATGGTGACGCCACGTGTGGCAGCAGTAAACTACCGCCAAGAGTTCCTGTTGGTGTACTGGATAATTCCGTTCCGCCGGAATCATCGTACGTGAGATGTACTCAATGGGCTGCAGACCCTTGCCTTGATCCTGCAGGAGAACGCCCCCGATGGCCACCTTGCTGGCGTCAGTAGCCACAACGAAGGGAAGGGACGGGTCCGGCAGGACGAGGACAGGGGCTGTGGTGAGGTGGCGCTTGAGAGCCTCAAAGGCCTGCTGGCACTGCTCAGCCCACAGGAACGGAGTACCCTTCTTGAGAAGAGCGTTGATCGGGGCAGCGATGGTGGCGAACCTCGGGATGAACCGTCGGTAGTAGGAAGCCAACCCCAGAAAACTGCGCACCCCCTTCACGTCCGTGGGAACCGGCCACTGCTGGACGGACTCGATCTTCTCAGGGTCAGTCGCGATGCCGTCCGCAGACAGGGTGTGGCCCAGGAAGGGCACACAGCGACCGGCGGGTGGTCCCACGCCGAATGGGGTAGTTTTTCGCGCATTTTGCAAGAAAAAAACGCTGTTTTCGACTTTTTGTTTCGAAATTTTTTCCGGCGATTTGAGAACGCCCGCAAAATTTTGCACAATTTCGCGTGATTTTCGCACAATTTTCGCACAACTTCACACAATTTCGCACGATTTCACAGGATTTCGCATAATTTTAAACGAAGGGTCTAGCTGCAGAGAGACCCTTTGAAAATTTTCGCATGAATTCACGCATTTTTTACATGTCGTAATTTTTTTACAATCAAACTTTTTTGCATGAATTCGCACTTTTTTGGTCGGTTTTTGGTCAATTTCAGCGAAATTTTCAAGATTTCGCATGATTTTACACTTTTTTGGCCTGGTTTTGGTAAATTTCAGCAAATTTTGCGCGATTTCGCACGATTTGCGAAGGGTCTAGCTGCAGAGAGACCCTTTCCGGCCGGCGGAAAATTCGCTCGGCTGCAAATTCTTCGGCAAGAATTTCGGCACAATGTCCGGTTTTCGGACGATTGAAACTAGCGTTTTTTTCTTGCAAAAATCTACCCCATTCCGCGTGGGACCACCCCGGCGCGCACCTTGGCTTTCCGCGCCGACAGGTGCTCGTCTTCCATGATCTGTAGCACCGCGTCAACATCCTCCAGGTGCTCCTCGAACGTCTTGGAATACACCAGAATGTCGTCCAGGTACGCCAGCGCACACGTGCGCTTGTAGGTCCATGGTGGGCGCGCTCCCTTGTGCGGGTCCGTCAGATCCCGGGAGACCTGCGGCAGGTGGGCCGTGCCCATCACCGGACGGAGGATGTCATTCATCAGCATCTGGAAGGACGCGGGCGAATTACACAGGCCCATCGCCGCCACCCGAAACTGGTAGTGACCAAAGGGCGTGGCGAACGCAGTCTTGTGGCAGTCCTCGGGCGCGATGCGCAGCTGCCAGAACCCGTCCGCGCAGTCAATGACCGTAAAGCACGTAGCCCCTTGGACGCGGTTGAAGATGTCGTCGATCCTCGGCAGGGGATACTTGGACTTGACCGTGATGGCGTTCAGCTTCCGGTAGTCAGTCACCAGCCGCCACTTGCCCCCTGGCTTGGGGACGAGCAGCACGCCTGCGGAGAAGGGACTGTTGCTGGGCTCGATGAGCCCGGCATCGAGCAGCGAAATGAGAATCTTCTTGAGCTCCACCAGCTCGACCGGACCCATGCGGTACATGGGGGACGCGGTAGGCCCGGAACCCTCCTGGACCTGGATGCGATGTAGCACCGAACGATGGGGAGGGAACTGGGGCGTGCGGTCCGCGAAGAGAGTGGCGCGCTTCTCCAAGACAGCGTTGAACCGCGCCAGCTCGTCCGGGGTGAAGCCGACGCCGATCTCGTTGAGCATGGCCTGAGTGCTGTCCAGGTCGATGCGGTACATCGTGTATTCCTTGCCCTTCCGAAGTTGGCGTGCCAGCGTCTTGCTGCTCATCAGGATCTGGGACGCTGGTCGAGGCCCGTCCGCCGAGCGCTCGTGTGTAATGTTATGGACCTCCGCGGCCTGTGCCCTGTACTCGCTGTCGGGACACCAAAAGGATCCATCCGGAAACCAAACTACTCGTCGGCGCACACTGATGTCCACATCCTGCTTGTCCAACCAGTCTAGCCCGATAATGATGTCTGCGGCTCCCAGCGGCGCGATAGTCGCCGCCAAGTCAACCGGCGTGCCTTGCAGCACACCCTTGATATCTGCCAAGCCGGGCGACCGGTGTTGGCGACCGTCCGAATAGGTCACATGCACGGCCGTGGTGTGCGGGCGAGGGGTCAGACCCAGTCGGCGCACCAGGGCCTCGTTGATGAAAGACGTGGAGGCGCCGGTGTCGACCAAAAACTTCACGTCCATGACCGTTTTCTCTTTCAAATACGGGTCCAGGACGGTGGGAGGAACAAGTAACCCCCCACTGAAAAGAAACAAATGCCGCGGACCTCCGGGAGACACACGCGCCGGTTGGGAGGCCGCGTCTGAGCCGGAAGCCACGTGATTGACGTCTACCTCTATTCTACTCGGCTCCACTTCAGGGCTACTGTCTGATCTCTCTACCCTATCATCTACCCTATCATCTCTCCTATCATCTACCCTATCATCTACCCCGGGGCCCAACCCCACGGGTAAGGCTACTACTCCCGAGGAGCGGTGGGACGGGAGGCCGCCTCGCCCGACCGCCCGCCCTCTTCCCCCCCTCCTCCTCCTCGTCAGCCTCCTCCTCATCCTCATACTCGTACCCAGCCACTGCTTGCGTCTGACCGGAAGAGGAGGATTGCCGCCGAGCCTCGATCTCATTAACCGCGCGCAACACACCCTTGGTAGAGTTGGTCGCGGGCGGTCGCGGCTGCTGGTACTGGGTCGGGGATTGTCTGGCATGCTGCAGGCGAGCCGCCCGCTCGCCCGCATTGCGGGGTCTGTCCCGGGGACCGGAGGAGTCGGGGCGGCTGCCGAACGCTGGGCCGGAGAAACGAACGCTGGGCTCAATCTCCCCTGCGCCGCGACCGGTGTGCTTGCCTCTGAGCTTGGGGCAGTCGCGCTTGAGGTGTCCCACCTCACTGCACATGAAGCAACGCGCCTTGCTGGCGTCGATGGCGTTGATACCCTGGTCAGCGTAGCCGTCGTCGGGGTCGTCGATATAGTCTTCCTCCTCCTCGCCGGCGGACTCAGTGGAGTACAGCTGGTTCACCCGCCGCGGGGGAGCTGGCCTGAAGAAACGACGCACCGAGGGTGCGCGCCCGCGAGTCACCACGTCGGCCACCCGCAGAAGGTATCTCTGGATATTCAGGATGTCCCACTCCTTCCAGGGGACCTCAGCGTAGTGTTTGAATACCTCGTCCTGTAGCTCGGGGCTGAGCGCCTCGATGAATCTGATCTTGTACTCGTACCAGGTCATGTCGGTTAGATAGGCGGCGCTGGCCTCAAACTTGGACAGAAACTCGCGATATGGGGTGGTCCCCTGGCGCAGCTTGCCGAAAGCGATCCGCTCGTGGAGCTCCGCGTCTGGGGGTATCAGCTTGCGGCGCACCCGGTCCATCAGCTCCTCCACGGTTTGCGGGTATGACTGGGATGCGATGCTCTCACAATTCAGGATGCTCACCACCGAGGGGTCCATGCAGGTGTTGACAACATGCGGGATGAGATCGCAGGTGGCCAGTTCCCAACTGTGGTGCACTATACTTTTCGTCCGAGGGTGGTAAAAAGCATCCGAGGCGTAAATTACGAGGTGGTAATTTACTCCGCTTTTACTCTTACGGTTTACATACGAGGTCGGATCTTTCTCGTAAGTTACGAATTAGATCCGAGGTAAGATCCGACGTCGTAAACTACGAGGTAGTAATTTACGAGGTAGTAATTTACGAGGTAGTAATTTACGAGGTAGTAATGTACGAGGTAGTAAGGTACGAGGTAGTAATGTACGAGGTAGTAATTTACGAGGTAGTAAGGTACGAGGTAGTAATTTGCGACGTAGTAATCTACGAGTTGGTAATTTACGATCCCGGTACTCGGTCCCGTAGGTTACGACGTCGTATGCTTCTCGCGTACACTACCGGTACTACAATCATGTCGCTATGTCGTTCTGAATTGCAGTACGCATGTCACTTATCAGAATTTCACTTTGATTTCACTTATCATTTCGGTCAACCTAACCTAACACCCATTTACCCGGGGGAAAAAAATGAATGGCATTTGCAGCAAGGCTCATGCAAGACGAGTTCCTATTTCATAAAAAATTTCATTATTAAATGCAGGATTACATGTCATGCACAAAAATCCAACGCCTTCACAGAAAATAGCATATCAAGTCTTCTGACGACAATATCAAGTCAATATCAAATTCGTGGCTTCTCTTCGTGGCTTGAAATACTGTTTCCATGCGGTGCGCAGGACAGCTCCGGGGATGTCGGCACCGCACAGAAGCTCCATCCGGGAGCAAGTGCGCCGGGGGAAGATGTTGTACATCCAGAGCTCGATATGTGCGGGAAGCCGTCGTGTTGGAAACCGAGGTGTCTGCACATAATTCCGCGCGCAGGCAGCTTGTGCCTTTACGGGGGAAGACCTGCGACACAAAAACCGTGTCCGGACAATGCAATACGGAGAAATGGCAACGGCAGATGGAGTCGGCTAAGGCCGCTTGTAAGGAAAGTGATTTTTAATGCACGAATAAATGTATAATGCATGCTACATCGCCATCGCTTGGGCGGTGAAAAGACAAGGACCAACCACATGCCCCCACCTACCCTTCGTGCATCCCGCCCTTGACGAGGCACAACCATGTGCCCCCACCTACCCTTTGTGCGTCCCTCCCTTGACAAGAAACAAGCACGTGCACCTATCTAACCTTTGTGCATCCCTTCCTTGGCAAGGAACAAGCACACCCACCCACCTACTCCACATGCATCCCTCCCTTGACAAGGAACAAGCACGATCACCCAGCTACCCACTAGCACGGCAGCAAGGCAGACCTTACAATGGCAAGTGATGTTTATCGGTAGAAACTGTTAGACAACTAGCAAACGAGCCAGCCGGTGAAGAGCAAGGCACGCATGCAAGGAATTTGTCGTTGCCTATGTCTACGCTTGTGTTTGTCACTGCAGTTGAAATCTGCATTTGCATCAGCAGGCCCGATCGAACCCCATGTCGCCACCCGCATTTCCACTTATACTTCACGGCCCCTTATTCTTCTCTTGTGCCTGCCTTTGCCCTAACTGTTACCCTAGCATCTGCCCTTGCCCCTATCCTTTGATCCCCAGTGTTTGCCGTTGCCCTCATCCTTTCCCTAGTGCCTGCCCTTGTCTTCATCTTTTCCCTTGTGCCTGCCCTTGCCCTTGTCCGTTCCCTCGTGCTTGACTTGTCCTAATCTCTTTCCCTTGCGCCTGCCCTTGCCCTTATCCGCTTCCCTTGTGCCTGCCCCTGCCCTTGCCCTTGTCATTTCCCTTGAGCCTGCCCTTTTGGCAAGCACAAGTGCCTTTGTCCTTTCCTTGGCCTTGTGCTTGCTCTTCCAGTTTCCCTTTCCTTTGCTCGTGCGGTTGCCTTTGCTCTTACCCGGGTGCTTGCCCTTGCCGTTTGCAAGCTGCATTATTGTCTTAGCAAGCTAGCAAGTGCAAACTGGCACTGAGCCAGAAATGCAAGCAAAGCAGCCAGTGTAAATAAGGATGGACGGGAACAGTAGAAAGCTAGGGGTGGCAACGGTGCTAGAGCTCATGGCAACAAGGTGGTCCCATTCTTGCTGCATTGGGTGCGTTGCGTGGGTGGGATATTGCGAGAGGGGGACATTCTTGCCTTGGTTGTGTTTTCACATGCACCCGGTGCTTGAATTTATGCGTGCAAGGGTGGCTGGTATCCCAACCAACAGCCTAAGAGGAAAAAGAGTGCTTAGAAAGCAAGAATGACTTAATGTTGGTAATAGCAGTGGCGGCGGCAGCAAAAACTGTTGTTATAGATGCAAGCTACAACACTGCGGATGGTTTCTCACACTAATGTGGATAATGATAATGCATGCCACTTAACGGGACCATATAAACCACAACAAGAATAAATCGTGAGAGCAAAAGAAAGGGGAGTACAAAATGGCCGGCTTACCTAGCTACAGCAAAAAAATTACATGAAAAACAAGATAACTCACCTTTGTCGCAGCAGTGACCATATCAGACAGCTCACAAAAACTTGTTGATCCTTGAAACTTCCTGCTTGAAGGCAGCCACCAACGGTCTGGAGTTTTCACCCCAGTCCTTCTCAACAGCCAAGGAAAAGGGAAAGAGAGAGGAGGGGTGCGGGAGGGACAAGAGAGCGGGGGTGGGAAGGGAGAGAGAGAGAGAGAGAGAGAGAGAGAGAGAGAGAGAGAGAGAGAGAGAGAGAGAGAGAGAGAGAGAGAGAGAGAGAGAGAGAGAGAGAGAGAGAGAGAGAGAGAGAGAGAGAGAGAGAGAGAGAGAGAGAGAGAGAGAGAGAGAGAGAGAGTAGGAGAAGTGCGGGTGGGGGTGGGAGAGGTGGGATGGAAGATTCACTACGTTAGCAGGCGACTAAACTGCTACAATGACACAAAACCACGGAGCTAGGCCCTTCACTCCATCAGATCAGAGTGAAAACCCATGTTGAAACTGGGACAAATGCCATTAGAATGTTACTATGACCGTGGCTAGTAAACGTGAATTGACACCCAGGTTGTGACTTCAACGATTGGAGGCAACCTTGCCAAGTCTCCCAAATGCAGTCGGCTAGACAAGCTTCACAAAAAACGCAGCAAACATGTTAACGTTGCTAATATTCCAACGACGCGCATCCGCAGTCCGGCTGCCAATGAAGTCTTCTTGGTCGCCAGCTGTGCACAGAGGAGTAACCGCTAGAGACGCCAATTTGCGAACAACTCATTACAATTACAAAGCGCAGGAAGCAGATGGCTATGCATCAACAATTACTTCCGCTCGCCCTCGTATTTAGCCAGGTCTATCTGCCCAAACTGGGTAAATGTTTTGCGATCGGTGAAATTGGCACTCTAGTGACTTACTTTCCCAGAAAGTGTCCATTCACACGACAACCGACTCACGCTCACACGTCGTGAGGAGTTGCCGATAGGATAAAGAAGCCGAACGATGAATTGCTGTACATAAATGCCACGCTAACGGCGTCGTGAACTGACTTCTTGCAATCACGATTAAAGTGCCCGGCCCAACAACAAATTGGCGACACACGACCCCGCAACTGGAAAAGAATTCTGGCCACATTGATATACATCGGTTTGATAAAGTAAAACCTCGCATTCGGTTCTGGCTAGCCTCAAACGCATGCGCCTTGAAACCTTTATCCTCCTGGCGGCCACAGTTTCTCGGTTCTCTTGTTCCGTTGGTCGTGCCGCTAGCGTGCCAGCCGCTCCAGTCCCTAAAATTCAAATTCGTGTTGTTCGAGAAAACGTTGTCGGGTCGGCGACGGCACGATGCCGGGCCGGGCTGCATGGGCCATGGAGGGTGGTGGTACACAAATACCGTACAGTGATACACAATGCAGCCAGGACAACAGCGGGCGCTGCGTACCTGCCGTGGGAAGGAGGGTGATACACAAATACCGTACAAGTGATACACAAATACCGTACAAGTGATACACAATTGCAGCCAGGACAACAGCGGTCGCTGCGTACCTGCCGTGGGAAGGAGGACAAGTGATACACAAATACCGTACAAGTGATACACAAATACCGTACAAGTGATACACAATTGCAGCCAGGACAACAGCGGGTCGCTGCGTACCTGCCGTGGGAAGGAGGACAAGTGATACACAAATACCGTACAAGTGATACACAAATACCGTACAAGTGATACACAATTGCAGCCAGGACAACAGCGGTCGCTGCGTACCTGCCGTGGGAAGGAGGACAAGTGATACACAAACCGTACAGTGATACACAATTGCAGCCAGGACAACAGCGGTCGCTGCGTACCTGCCGTGGGAAGGAGGGGGGTGGTACACAAATATCCGACCTATATATTAGCAATAGCCGCCGCCTATCAAACAGGTCCTATTCATCACGAGCGTCAACGCCCCGTCATCGCCCCGTCATCGCCCGGCCGAGGGCCTTAACCTGTTAACTCTTTATTCGGAGTGATAGTCAACGACCTATACTACCAATAGCTGCCGCATATCAAACATGGGCTTATCATCACGCCCGTCGAGGGCGATGACGGTGACGGTCGTCACCGTCATCGCCCTCGACGGGCCAACATCTAAACTCTTCTCTTAATCAACAATCTATATTACCAATAGCCGCCGCCTATCAAACAGATCCTATTCATCACGCGCGTCAACGCCCCGTCATCGCCCCGTCATCGCCCCGTGATCGCCATGCCGAGCCAGCCGAGGGCCAACCTCTTAACTCTTTACATTTGTATTCGGAGTAGTAGTCAACGACCTATATTACCAATAGCCGCCGCATATCAAAAAGGTCGTATTCATGACGCCCGTCGAGGGCGATGACGGTGACGCCGTCACCGTCATCGCCCACGGGCCAACATCTAAACTCTTCTCTTAATCAACAATCTATATTACCAATAGCCGCCGCCTGTCAAACAGATCCTATTCATCACGCGCGTCAACGCCCCGTCATCGCCCCGTCATCGCCCCGTCATCGCTCCGTGATCGCCATGCCGACTGCCGAGGGCCAACCTCTTAACTCTTTATTCGGAGTAATAGTTAACTGCCGGCATTGCCATACAAGAAGAAGCTCTCGATCCTAGGTATAGACTACCTCGGGTATCATCATCGTAATTGCTAGCATCGAGATCATTCATACCTACCGACGATGGCCAGCTGCAAAAGAAAAATGTCGACCAACAGACAGGACCTATCGCCGGGAACCCTCAAGGCAATAAGGGCGAGACAGGCTTTCACCGTTAAGTAAAGTTGTCCACATCGTGCTAAGGAATTTGTGCTAATCTATGAGTACCTATATGGACACTTTGTCGCATTTTTTACATGGCAAATAAGCGATGTATGTGTCATGTAGGCTGCCATTGGTGCATGCATGCATGGGCCAGCAATGATGGTCAGAGGTACATTGTGCCTATGAGATAACCATCGATTTGTTGATCAGCAAGTGATTCATTACGTGAGACAACAATATGTTTGGGGGCTAAGCTTCTTACATTGGTCACATGGCCCGCCATAATTGTTTTCTTATGTGTTTAAGGTTAGGGCTCTGTTCATGACTGAACGTCATGAACGCGCTCTATTCATGACATTGATTAATTGATTTTAATTAGTCTCATGTCCATGTTGGGGGACCGGGATCTCTGAATTCCCCAAAGAAGATATAGTGGAAGTCCCCCAAGACGTCAATATCCGTCAAGACGTCAATAACTACATGTATGTCCACAGCTCAGCTAGTAGTCTAAAATATGGGCCTCGAGCTAATCTTGCACGCAAGCAATGCCTATCATCAAGGATGAATTAATGCCTATCAACAAGGAGACAATCATGCTTGTTAAATTTCCTAGGACCCACAACTGGGGGGTCGTAGTCTTTGACAATGTCCGCCTGGGCAACGCTACTAATCCTACATATCCGAGGTCCCATGTATGAATAAGAGGGGTTGAGCGGATGACGCCAACAGTGTCTGTGCTCTGCATGTCAGCTAAAATCATATCGCGGAGACAAACATATGGCGGTATGTCCAATGTTGGCCACTGCGTCGCCTAACAGGTTGTTACATGGTCGGCAAGGGCCTGACCATGTAAGAAGATATCTCCCTGGCTGGCCAGTCCACAAGGAACCAGCAGGGACCTCATCTGAATCAACCTGATTTATTAACTAACTACTTAATTCATTTATTAAACTCATGCCCCCATTAGGGAGTCAAGGAGCATTAGTTAACCCCGATTCATTCATTAATTAATTATTTAAACACGTGCTCCCGTTGGGGAGTCACGGAGCACCGAAGTGCTTTTAATGCCTGTGTGTGCACAACAGGAGAAAGGGCAGAGACCCCCACTCTCCTTCATGCCTAAGGCATGCCACAGCTGCATTCGGGAACGCTAGCTAAACGGACACGCTAACGATCCGGCAATCTGTGGGTGCAATAAGACTCATGTGAGCATGGCATAACACTAGGAGCGTGGGCAAGTAATCTCATCATAGCCAGGACGTAGCATGGCTGTACTAGGACTATACCCCGATGGATGGATGGATGGATGGATGGATGGATGGATGGATGGATGGATGGATGGATGGATGGATGGATGGATGGATGGATGGATGGATGGATGGATGGATGGATGGATGGATGGATGGATGGATGGATGGATGGATGGATGGATGGATGGATGGATGGATGGATGGATGGATGGATGGATGGATGGATGGATGGATGGATGGATGGATGGATGGATGGATGGATGGATGGATGGATGGATGGATGGATGGATGGATGGATGGATGGATGGATGGATGGATGGATGGATGGATGGATGGATGGATGGATGGATGGATGGATGGATGGATGGATGGATGGATGGATGGATGGATGGATGGATGGATGGATGGATGGATGGATGGATGGATGGATGGATGGATGGATGGATGGATGGATGGATGGATGGATGGATGGATGGATGGATGGATGGATGGATGGATGGATGGATGGATGGATGGATGGATGGATGGATGGATGGATGGATGGATGGATGGATGGATGGATGGATGGATGGATGGATGGATGGATGGATGGATGGATGGATGGATGGATGGATGGATGGATGGATGGATGGATGGATGGATGGATGGATGGATGGATGGATGGATGGATGGATGGATGGATGGATGGATGGATGGATGGATGGATGGATGGATGGATGGATGGATGGATGGATGGATGGATGGATGGATGGATGGATGGATGGATGGATGGATGGATGGATGGATGGATGGATGGATGGATGGATGGATGGATGGATGGATGGATGGATGGATGGATGGATGGATGGATGGATGGATGGATGGATGGATGGATGGATGGATGGATGGATGGATGGATGGATGGATGGATGGATGGATGGATGGATGGATGGATGGATGGATGGATGGATGGATGGATGGATGGATGGATGGATGGATGGATGGATGGATGGATGGATGGATGGATGGATGGATGGATGGATGGATGGATGGATGGATGGATGGATGGATGGATGGATGGATGGATGGATGGATGGATGGATGGATGGATGGATGGATGGATGGCTTGTCTTACATGATGCAGTGGAACTTTGGTGCTGGAGGGTTAATTGTGGCCCGGTCTGGTTTAGCTTCAGTGCTCTCATGGCGGCCTTCATTTGTAATTATTTGAATGCATGCCCATTGGGCCATGCATAGTGTATATTTTTTACGCATGCACGCCCATTATGTATCGCTGGGTCCATCCCATCAATGCTTGTTTATTGCCAGGTCTGGTGTAAGTAAGTTAGTACTTGCGTGTCATGCGCATGGGCATGTTTAGAGTACTATGCTAATCTCTTTAGAAACATAATTACACGGAAGTTACAAATCTCATCTGCATCATGCCCCAAGACACTACATTAAAGAATCAAATAAAATTATAACATGCCTCCGTTGGGAGATCATGCAGCACATGCATATTCCTTGCTGAATGGGTAGAGGTGGGTCAAGCCGCAACATCGAAATAAGCTAACTCTAAGCTATCTAGTCTACAAAATCCTCACTACACTTCTCCCCAAAGCGCCCCTTCCGCTTTGGGGGAGGGGGCTTACCCACATGGGCTGGCGTGTGAGCCGGGACATTGGTCTTCCACCTCTTCTTGTTCTGCATAGGAACAGAGAGCGAAGAAATGCGGTGTGGGGACCCCTTCTCGTGGTAATGCGTTACATGTACTCCCCACCGGGCTTTGCTCTTCATGGGTTCATAAAGACAACAATTATTCAGTAAGAATTTAATAAATTAGGAACATATATCCGTTGGGAGTCACTGTTACACATATACCTGAAAAGGGGCATATGATTTTAAATACATTCTGAGCTACAACCTGCACGTGCATGGGTTTAGTTAACTGGCACCTATACTAGAGGCCTGACATGGGGTGGAGCTTCAGTGCTTCCCCGCCTTCTCCTTCTCCCACACTGGGTGCTCCGCGTCCTTCTTCTCCGGCCCTGCCCATGGGTGCACCGGCCCCGCCTCCTCCTTCTCCTCACGGGACGATTCGCGCTCCACGCATGGCTGCAGCATCAGTTAGCACGGGCAAGACATAGCAGTAACCGCGCTATGGCTGTTCTAGCACCAGCCTAGCAGACTGCCATGATCACTCAGCAAACCCACGACAGCTAAACCCTTGGCTGTCACAACCAGTCCATGCATCATTAAGTATGGGTACAGGGAAAGCTTCCCGCATATCCATGGCCATATGGATGGCAGCAACACAACGACTTGCCCCCTAGCCCCCCGTGCACACACAAAAACGTGGGTCGTGGCTTCCACGCCCCATCCGCCATGCATGCCAGCGCGTACCTTACTCGCATTCACACCGGGCTGCATCCCAGCGCCGTTGCTGTCCCCATGTGACACGTCGGCTGATTAAGCAGATACACAGCAGAGTCTGATGTAAACCGCTAAACCCCAAACCCATGCAGACCACAGTCAAGGACGCGTGCATGTCAAGCCATGCCAATTGTGAACCGTACAGCAATTTACTTTTCAAGCCTGAAGAGGTGGATAGCAGATACTAGCCTGGAAGAGGTTACAGGGGCACATGTCCATTAGCGAGCGGAACAACACAGCTTACACCCTACAAGCGTACCGCACAATGTCCTCCTGCAATTGTCTGCAGATCTCCCAATGCCGCAGACATCTCCACTGCTCTCATGGCGATTGCAAATGCTTCATGCCGCTGACATCTCCACTGCTCTCATGGCGATTGCAAATGCTTGATGCCGCACCTCTGCTTACAGCAGAAAAGCTTCCTCCGGGCGAGGCACCTGACTGGAACCAACACCCATTCCTTGGCTTCACAACGTGGCCATGACAGCATCGTGAATCTGCTTCGCCAACGCCCACACTTCAGGACCCGCGCCCTGCACCGCCATGGCCACAGGCTGCACCGCTGCAATCGATGCAGCATTCACTGCCTGCGCCGCACCATGTACTGCATGCACGAAAGCCAATCCTGGCTCGGTTATCATGGTCTTGCCCGATTCCTGCTGCTTCTTCTTCTTCGATGCGGTCATGCGCACTTTATACCCCTTCCTCTCCAAGCACGCCTTCAGCACCTGGCTCGTGCGGTGCTGAATATGCTTCTGAAGGCGCGCCTTCTAAACACGAAATGTTGGCAATGTATGATTCCCAAACGGCATGATAGGCACATAATCAGTCCCATGAATTGCTTTGCGGCAGTCAATGCACCAGAACACCTGTTGAAAAAAGAAGGTTATGCACGCTAGCGATTACCCGCGGCAAGAAGCAATCAACACGCCTCGCTAACAACTGCAACCACAATGTAATTCATGACGGGCCACTCACCGCTACCCTGCTCTCCTGCTTCAATGTCTCCCCATTCTCAAGGCCTCCATTGTAAACCTCTCCGTCTTCACCATCGTCATCGTCTTCCTCTTCCTCCACTCCGACGTATCCGTGTTTCCTTTTCCTAAGATACCTAGGGTTGTTCAAGTCGTATGTGCGGCGTTGGCACACTTCCAACAAAATTTTGGCCGCCTCTACCCATTACCATTTATTCGTACTATCATAACATATCCAGGCGTTTGAAAAATCATTCCCTCGTTCGAACTTCTACCCCTGGGCGTCCATGACGAGGCAGTCACGACGGGACGCAGATGCACAAAAATAAAACAAGGCGACATCCCTTCAATCATTGACCAAAAAACAGAATACGCGCAGAACTTGGATTTCAACACCACGCACCCATTACCAGCGAGCACGGCTGGCCTGCAACCGCCATCATTTCATAACCAGAAGCCAGGGCCCACACTCCATCCCGTTACCTCATCTTCCACGCACGGCTTCCGCTGCTTCCCTCTGCTCTTTCGCATTCTCCGCCAGCAACCTCGCCTTCTCCTCGTCCAACAATCCACTAAGAATAAAATCCCCTCTATTGGACGCCATTCAGACGAACTTTGCTAGCGTCTTTTCACCGGCCCCAGCACACATAATCTATAGCCGCTTACTGACAACGGCCGACAACGACAACTGCTGAATAGGCGAAAAAGGCTGATAACTACATTTTTATATTTCGCTGCATTTGCTAATAGACACGCACGTTCTCCCACTTCTCCATTACAATATAATTATCCATCTGGCCGTGTACAGGCAAAGATCCCCGAAGTAACTTACTGAAACGTATCTTACAGCATCGGATCACTGGCACCTAATCTACAGGTGGTAGATTACCAACCAAGACCCGTCGCGGTAATTTACTCTGTCGGTAATGTACTACCAAAGATGTGCAGTCGTAACGTTACTCTTACTTACGGCTAGTAAAATTACTACGTAGGATGATAGGTAGTAATGATTACGGCGTTGGATCTCACGCCTCGGATCTAGGTAGTAAGATAAGACCTCGTAATTTACGCCTCGGATCCTTTTTACTACCCTCGGACGAAAAGTATAGTGTGGTTACACCAGACGGTATACTGCTGTTGCCACATGCGCCCCCATTCGTCAATCTCCCGCGGTTTCATGTCCGCGTGCAGCTTGGGAACATTCTTGAAAGTAGGCATCGGTGGGGCCTTCACCGTATTAGGCTTGGGTCCACCGACCTCACGATAGGCAATGGAGCCGAAGGCTGGGGGCTGCGACCGGGGGAGAGATCCGGAGCTGGCCGGCGTGCCGTGCGTTCGCCGCACCTGTACAGACGATGGGTGTTCGTACCCCGGGTCATCCAAGGCCACCCTGCTGAAATTCAGGTTGCTGACGACCGCAGGCGAGTGGACGATGCTGCTGTCATGTGTCCTAGGACGCGGCGGCTGGGGGGCGGGTCGCTGGACGGGTGTCTGAGTCTCCTCGTCGTGTGCGGTAGCGATTCTGTCATCCCCTAGCCGAACCCGGGGCCTATGAGCTCCAAAGGACGGGCCCTGCGCCCCTGGTCCCTCAATATCCGCCACGGCCCCCTCCAAATCACCGAACTCGCCATCTGCCCCGGTGTCCTCCCCGTCATCATCCGAGTTCCACAACACCGTGGGTAACAGGGAAGTGCTGCCGAAAGACACTCTACGTCTGCCCCGATGTGCTGGGGCCGGCGGCGGTCCCAGGGGGCGACCCCGCCCTGCCCAGGGATGCGATGGTCGCTCCGTGACTGGCTGCCGATAACTGTAGTGCAGCGTGTCTTCATTCTCGTACCCGGGCTGCTCAGGGTACCGTGGCAGCCGCTGTGACCTCGTCTGGGGTTGTTGCTGCTGCGGTAGTTGCTGCTGCTGCTGCGGGTGCTGCTGCTGCTGTCGTTGCTGCTGCTGCTGCCGCCGCTGCTGCTGCTGCTGCTGTTGCTGCTGCTGCTGCTGCAGCTGCCGCTGCTGCTGCTGCTGGGAACCCCCCTGGAGTATCTCCTGGCTGCACCCGTCCCCCCCTTGGGCCGGGCCCACTTCAAATGTTCCGAAAAGTGTGACACTTTTGGTCGTTTTTTTGACTTTTTCGACGATCGTCACTCTGCAGAGTGATTCGTCGTGCGAAATCGTGCGAAATTGTGCGAAATTTGCTGAAATCGTGTGAAATTTGCTGAAATCGTGCGAATTTGTGCGAAATTTGCTGAAATTGTGCGAAATTTCATGTGAAAAATGTCGACGGTAAAAAATTTTGATGTGCACAACGTGTGTGAATTCATGCGAAATTTTGTCAAACGTCACTCCCCAAAACGACCCTTGGTTGAAATCCATGCGAAATTGTGCGAAATCATGCAAAATTGTGCGAAATCGTGCGAAATCGTGCGAAAATGTGTGAAAATTTTGCGAAAATCACGCGAAAATCACGCGAACTCGTGCGAAATTTTATTTTTTTTTTGCAAAAAACGACCAAAAGTGTCACACACTTGGCTTGGACGGCGGAACATTTGAAGTGGGCCCGGCCCTTGTTCCAACCTGGAGTCTCGACTGTCATCATCTGATGAATCTCTAGGATCCTGGTACCCTCTGGTATCTTCTAAGCTGGACCGTGGTGAGCCTTCCGCAGGTCTCTCCATGTCCTCACCTCTATTTGTCCCTACTTGGACGTGCGGTGGCACCTCTAGCACCTCTACACCTTGCTCGTGGTTGTCTACCGGTTCTATATCTCTATCCTCTGTCTCTCTTGCTCTGTTCCCGTCATCTGTCTCTCTGGCATTCCGTGTTTGGTTCCGGCGTCGACGCGGCGTCGGCATGGTGCTCGTACCGGTACCTTACACTGCAGGCAACACCTCCCCAGAAAGAGAGAGAGAGAGAAGGAGAGAGAGAGAGCAACCACGTACTATAGATCTATTTATATAGGACCTATAGTACTATTCCCTAGTAGTAATCCCCTCTATTGTCTGCTAGAGCCAATGGTCAGCTGGGAGAAGGTAACTGTAACTGCTGTCCCCACCTCCTGACTGTTGTCTCCCTTGCTGTGCGTGGGTGGCTTAGGGCATTCACGGGTGGTGTGCAGACCCTCTGGCAATGGCATGTGCTCCCTAACAAACCTATCTGCATCTATGATGTTATCAAACCCCTTCCATCTAGCATTAGAGTCCCTAGACATTATATCTTATCTTTGATATGCTCTTCACACGTCTTCCAACTATAAAATATGGCTGGTCTACCCTCACCCCCGTCATGGGCTACTGCATAGTAGGGAAATCCAGACTGTCCACCCTTATTTATCCTTCGCTTCCCTCTCGAAGACATATTGCGTAGTAGTCTATCATACGCTGGCGAGAAGAAGAAAAAGGGCTGGCAGAAGCTTGCAAGACAGAAAGGAAAAGGGATCCCCAAGGATACCTCTAAGTGCATGCAGTGATAAACGCAACGAGGGAGGAGGACAGACTCTAACACAACACACGCCCAAGCTCTACGCGAACAAGGGCACAGTACACTGGTCCCCTCCGCGGGGCTCACAGAGGTAAGCACCGTCAAACATAATCGGCCACAGCCCGACGGTACCTACCCCAAGACCCGTTGCAGGTCACACAACGATGGGTGCCTCCGCGGCCCCCACATCTCTCAAACAACATGGAAACGCCTACAGAGAGCACAACATTAAACATAAACCCCCTCTACGCGTGCAGTCCCGGGAAGAAAGCAAGCGTTTAAGTAAAGAGCACTAAACTAGGGGACGTACCATAACCAATGTCGTTGACAACCCCTGGGCTGGCCGCCGTCGAGTGTCGTTGAAAGCCGGAGCTCTACCGCCACTAGAAGTCGTTGAAAACAGGGGTAATGGCCGCTACTGCCTATGGCACCTCACCACAGGGCTATTACTAGCCCCGCCGAGTATCCCGGACTGGCCGCTTGCTGCCGAGGTCGTCGTTGAATCCCTTTACGGGCTGCCGCCGACCAGTCAGCAATCGTTGAATACCGGAACCTCTATCTACACTAAGCACCGCCTTGCTATCAGGACTAACTGGCTACACTAGCTCTCTCCGCGAGAGTTAGCTAACCTCTCCAGCACATTTTACCTCCGATAACCAGTGTTACGTGCCAACCCAGGTCCCTAGCCTGAGTGACGTAGCGAAAGATCCTCCATGCCGGAATTAGGAATAATCAAGGTAGCCTAATGCAGATTGCGCTTCACGACTGGGGTCGTGAGATATCTGGCATCGCGGCTTGACGCCAAGCTAATTAATACACACTTATAATGGCTAGCAAGACCAATTACAAATGGATAGTTGCCCCAGGTTTAATATGAAGGCGTCATCGCACTTTACATTCATCAAACCAAGAGGACGAGACTCTCGTCCTCGGACCAATTTCACCTAGGTCTGCCACTACGCTGGCAAAGGGCGCCGACATGGCGCCGACCTTCCTAAGCATGCAGTCCACACAATATCTCGGGTCGACATCGACCCTCACCTACAGAATCCACGCATGAGTACAATATCTCAACCAGCTATAAAGTACGCAGCGCGGCGCGACTGCACCGGCCCCTAGAAGATCGCATACAACAACCTAGGCCCAAAATATAACCAGTGGCCCGAATCACACAAACTATCATAGTTCCATACAAAGGTCCTGACTAAGGGACGATTCCCAAATTAAGTCCCGAAATAAGTCCCAAAGTCCTACGGACTATGACAACAAGCCAAAGTATATAATTTATTCCATTGTTGCGTCCGTCCTAAAGGGCCGGCACGCAACACCCTCCTCTTGCTAGACGGCAGCCCCGTCCCCCCGGCGACTCGCTTCAAGCTCCTTGGCAGCTGGCTTCCCTCCACGGCCGACGACATCAACACCCGCATTGGCCAGGCCTGGGCGGCCCTCCGCCGCCTCGACAGGTTCTGGACCTGTCGCTACCTGAGTGAGCGACGCAAGCGCATTCTGTTCAAGGCCCTTGTCCTCAGCATCCTCCTTTATGGCTGCGAGGCGTGGACCCTGGACCAGGCGCTGAGCCAGCAGCTTGACGGCACCGTCACTCGAATGCTCCGTCATATCCTCGGCGTCCGCTACCAAGAACGCCGCACCCGGGCCCTCGACGGCCAGATCCCGCACGTCCCATGTACCTCAGTGCTCTGCCATGACTCAGCGCGCGTCAGCGCCGGGTCCGCTCAGAGCGGATGTACCGGCCCTATGCAGTGATACCGGGGGTTACTCGGACACCGGCAGTCTGCGGGGCGACAGCGCCACATCATGTGGCATCGGCACCATGCACGCGCACTGTTGAGGCGGTGAGACAATGACCGGACACCGCCACCTGCTTCTGATGCAACCACGACCGGCACCAGCGCAACCAGTGCAACCACGACCGGCTGGATCATCCACCACTACTGCCGGCAGTACGTGCTGTCGCCATGCAACTGCACCGTGCCCGCATATGCTTGCAGCCCCGGGGGCCCTTACTCCCGACGGTCGCGGCGGACGCGGGCGCGCCCCGCATGCACGGTTACTCGAGCCCAGGAGTGCCCTGACCCAGCTAGGCGTCGACTCAATGCCGGGGTAGCCAATTGGTTGGCTACCGACAATTCAACAAGGTGCTGTACATCTGTTTGCCGGCCGACCACGATTCAGTACAGGCTCTGCCCTGTCTGATCGCCCAATCGCATCGGGGTTGCAACAGCCTCCACGCACCGTGCCGTCTCCATGCACCGTGTCGCAATGGTGAAATTACTCACGTACGGGTGCACGAGAAGCGAGGCGCGTCCCTCATGCGCCAGGAAGTCAGGGAGCCGTGACTCATCGCCGCCAGCCGGAAGACTCCCTATAATAATACTTGGCCGCGTGCCTTGGGACTCCGCGTCCGTTGGTCACGCGGGACGCGACGTGCAGTCAGGCCGTAGTCTGGGGTCGCTGTCACTCGCTGCCGAATCCGGCATCCCACGCGGAGATGCCTCGGTACGGACGCCTTAGTAGTAGAATCATCAAGCATCCGGTGAGCCCATGTCCAAAAAGGCCAGGACCATGTGCACATGCGGTGCTGAGTGCCTGACGTGGTCCTCTTCGGGACGACCCGTTCAAGCCCACCGCCAACTGCAGATTATCCCATAGAGAATATATCATGGAGAAAATATATTATATAGAAAATAGAGAATATCGAAAATATATAATTAATATCCGCACGCTGGCGCATCGATCCCTGGCATGGCAGTAGAAGGGTCGTCGGATCCACGCGCGGCTGCGCATCGATCCCTGGCATGGCAGTAGAAGGGTCGTCGGATCCACGCGCGGCTGCGCGGTGGATTCCTACATAGATGGCCGGCTCGATCCCAAGCCGAACCGTGCCGATCATACAGGAGCTAGATATAATTAAGAAGAGTATGGTATCATAAAGAAGCGTAGTGGATCAGTACAAGTACTTAGTATATAAAAGGTAGGTATAGTAAAGAAGTATATGGTATTATTAGTAGCCCTCTGGCTTCATACGCCCTGCGACCCCTCCCCTTCCCCCGGGGACGACGCGTCCACGCGATCGTCTGGACAATTACTGCCAACTGCCAAGGAGTCAAGGATGCTGGACCGCCGGGCGCTCGTGTGTAATGCCATGTGCCCTATACTCGCTGTCAGGGCACCAAAAGGAACCATCGGGAAACCAAACCACTCGCCGGCGCACACGAATGTCCACATCCTGCGCGTCCACAGTCGAGCCCAATGATGATGTCCGCTGCGCCCAGCGGTGCGATGGTCGCAGCCAGGTCGAACGGGGTGCCTTGCAGCACACCTTTGATATCTGCCAGACCGGGCGATTGGTGTTGGCGACCATCCGAGTGGGTCAGAAGCACGGCCGTCCGGTGTGGGGGCTGGGCGTGACTGGCCCAGCCGGCGCACTTGTGCCGCGTTGATGAAGGACGTGGAAGCGCCTGTGTCGACCAAAAACTTGACATCCATGACGGTTGGTTGGCCGTATCTCAATATATTATTACATTCTAATATAATATCCCATTACCGCCAACGGTACCCTATATAAAACACTAGTGCCAGACGCCTAATAGTAATTTCCCATTACCGCCAACGGCGTCTATACATGGGGTCAGTGTATGATTCCAAACACCCCCCTTACTACTGACGTCATGATAACAGGGTGACCTGCTGCTGTGCAGGACCAATGCACCCTTGGTATTTGGTACATGTGTGGGGCAAAACAGACACCCCCCCTTGCCCTACACAGGTGGGCATTCTCAGAATGGCTAAGGTGGCCAGCCACTAGGACTGGAAAAGCGCACTGGACTGAACATATTATAAAAATATAATTATTAGTTAAATATACTGATATAATATTATATATATTATAGTATTCTTCCAGCGGCAAACTCGTAACCGGCCACTGCTGGTGACTCAAAGGTCGCACTTTGTCCGGAGGCTAGCCAGTGAGCCTCGATCTCAATGACCGCGCGCAGCACGCCCTTGGTAGAACTCATGAATCGCTGGCGGCCGCGGCTGTTGGTGCTGAGTCGTGAACTGCCGGGCCTGCTGGCGCCCGCTCGTCCGCGTTGCGGGGCTTGTCCCTTGGGCCGGAGGAGTCCGGGCGACTGCCGAATGCCGGGCCTGAAAACCTGGGCTCGGTCTCCCCCGTGCCACGTCCAACGTGCCTGCTACGGAGTTTGGGGCAGTCGCGCCTGAGGTGACCCACCTCAAAGCACATGAAGCAACGGGCTTTACTCGCGTCGATGGCGTTGAGGCCATGGTCAGCGTTCCCGTCCTCCAGGTCATCAGGGGAGTCATCATTCCCCTCGCCGTCGTGCGGGGGACCTGATCGGAAGAAACGACGCACCGATGGTGCGCGCCCGCGAGCCACGACGTCGGCCACCTGCAGAAGATACCGCTGGATTTTCAGGATATCCCACTCATCCCAGGGGACCTCAGCGTAGTGCTTCAATACCTCATCCTGCAGCTCGGGACTGAGGGCCTCAATGAACCGGATCTTGTACTCGTACCAGGTCATGTCTGTCAGGTAGGCGGCGCTGGACTCAAACTTGGATAGGAACTCGCGGTACGGAGTGGCTCCCTGGCGCAGCTTGCCGAATGCGAGTCGCTCGTGGATTACAACATCTGGGGGCACCAGCTTGCAGCGCACCCGGTCCATCAGCTCCTCCACGGTTTGCGGGTACGATTGGGATGCGATGCTCTCACAATTTAGGATGCTCACCACCGAGGGGTCCATGCAGGTGTTAACGACATGCGGGATGAGATCGCAGGTGGCCAGTTCCCAACTGTGATGGTTACACCAGACGGTATACTGCTGTTGCCACATGCGCCCCCATTCGTCAATCTCCCGCGGTTTCATGTCCGCGTGCAGCTTGGGAACATTCTTGAACGTGGGCATCGGTGGGGCCTTCACCGTATTAGGCTTGGGCCCACCGACCTCCCGGTAGGCGATGGAGCCGAAGGCTGGAGGCTGCGACCGGGGGAGAGAACCGGATCTGGTCGGCGTACCGTGCGTCCGCCGCACCTGTACCGACGAGGGGTGTTCATACCCCGGGCCATCCAAGGCCACTCTGCTGAAATTCAGGTTGCTGACGACCGCTGGCGAGTGAACCATGCTGCTGCTCTGCCCCCGAGGTTGCTGCAGTTGCTGCTGCTGCTGCTGCGGTAGTTGCTGCTGCTGCTGCGGTTGCTGCTGCTGCTGCTGCGGTTGCTGCTGCTGCTGCTGCGGTTGCTGCTGCTGCCGCTGCTGCTGCTGCTGCTGCTGCTGGAAACCCTGCTGCTGCTGCTGCTGCTGCTGCTGCTGCTGCTGCTGCTGCTGCTGCTGCCGCCGTTGCTGCTGCTGGAAACCCTGCTGGAGCATCTCCTGGCTGCGCCCGTCCCCCCCTTGTTCCACCCTGGAGTCTGGACTGTCATCATCTGATGAATCTCTGCGGCCCTGGTCTCTAGATCGTGGGGAGCCTTCCGCAGGTCTCTCCATGACCTCACCTGTACCTGTCCCTACTTGGACGTGCGGTGGTACCTTTACCACCTCTATACCTTGCTCGTGGTTGTCTACCTGTTCTATCTCTCTCTTGACAGGTTCTCTCCGTCTTCGTGGCATGATGCTCGTACCGATACCTTACACTGCAGGCAACACCTCCCCAGTGAGAGAGAGAGAGAGAGAAAGAGAGCAACCACGTACTATATATCTATATAGATAGGACCTAGTACTATTCCCTAGTAGTAATGCCCTCTATTGTCTGCTAGAGCCAATGGTCAGCTGGGAGAAGGTAACTGTAACTGCGGTCCCCACCTCCTGACTGCTGTCTCCCTTGCTATGCCTGGGTGGCTTAGAGCATTCACGAGTGGTGTGCAGACCCTCTGGCAATGGCATATGTTCCCTAACAAACCTATCTGCATCTATGATGTTATCAAACCCCTTCCATCTAGCATTAGAACCCTAGACATTATCTTATCTTTGATATACTCTTCACACGTCTTCCAACTATAAAATATGGCTGGTCTACCCTCACCCCCGTCATGGGCTACTGCATAGTAGGGAAATCCAGACTGTCCACCCTTATTTATCCTTCGCTTCCCTTTCAAAGACATATTGCGTAGTAGTCTATCATACGCTGGCGAGAAGAAGAAAAGGGCTGGCAGAAGCTTGCAAGACAGAAAGGAAAAGGGATCCCCAAGGATACCTCTAAGTGCAGTGATAAACGCAACGAGGGAGAGGACGGACTCTAACACAACACACGCCCAAGCTCTACGCGAACAAGGGCACAGTACACTGGTCCCCTCCGCGGGGCTCACAGAGGTAAGCACCGTCAAACATAATCGGCCACAGCCCGACGGTACCTACCCCAAGACCCGTTGCAGGTCACACAACGATGGGTGCCTCCGCGGCCCCCACATCTCTCAAACAACATGGAAACGCCTACAGAGAGCACAACATTAAACATAAACCCCCTCTACGCGTGCAGTCCCGGGAAGAAAGCAAGCGTTTAAGTAAAGAGCACTAAACTAGGGGACGTATACCATAACCAATGTCGTTGAAAACCCCTGGGCTGGCCGCCGTCGAGTGTCGTTGAAAGCCGGAGCTCTACCGCCACTAGAAGTCGTTGACAACAGGGGTAATGGCCGCTACTGCCTATGGCACCTCACCACAGGGCTATGACTAGCCCCGCCGAGTATCCCGGACTGCCGCTTGCTGCCGAGGTCGTCGTTGAATCCCTTTACGGGCTGCCGCCGACCAGTCCGCAATCGTTGAATACCGGAACCTCTATCTACACTAAGCACCGTCTTGCTATCCTAACTGGCTACACTAGCTCTCTCCGCGAGAGTTAGCTAACCTCTCCAGCACATTTTACCTCCGATAACCAGTGTTACGTGCCAACCCAGGTCCCTAGCCTGAGTGACGTAGCGAAAGATCCTCCATGCCGGAATTAGGAATAATCAAGGTACCCTAATGCAGATTGCGCGTCACGACTAAGGTCGTGAGATATCTGGCATCGCGGCTTGACGCCAAGCTAATTGATACACACTTATAATGGCTAGCAAGACCAATTACAAATGGATAGTTGCCCCAGGTTTAATGTGTAGGCGTCATCGCACTTATCATTCATCAAACCAAGAGGACGAGACTCTCGTCCTCGGACCAATTTCACCTAGGTCCGCCACCAAGCTGGCAAAGGGCGCCGACATGGCGCCGACCTTCCTAAGCATGCAGTCCACACAAAATCTCGGGTCGACATCGACCCTCACCTACAGAATCCACGCATGAGTACAATATCTCAACCAGCTATAAAGTACGCAGCGCGGCGCGACTGCACCGGCCCCTAGAAGATCGCATACAACAACCTAGGCCCCAAAATAACTGGCCCGAATCACACAAACTATCATAGTTCCATACAAAGGTCCTGACTAAGGGACGATTCCCAAATTAAGTCCCGAAATAAGTCCCAAAGTCCTACGGACTATGACAACAAGCCAAAGTATATAATTTATTCCATTGTTGCGTCCGTCCTAAAGGGCCGGCACGCAACACCGAGCTCTACTGCGAGCTCCCTCTTGTCACCCATACCATCCGACACCGCCGCCTCCTCTTTGCCGGCCATCTTGCCCGCACAGACCAGGTGAATACCGATGTGGGCCCTGCCGGGGGGCTTAAGACGGGCCAACCAGGTAGACACCTCCTCCTATGGCAGGGTCCCCTTGTCCCATCGCAACCCACTGGCAAACTTGCGCGCGCCGGGCACCGGCGCGGCGCGACCCGGACCTATGTGACACAACTGCTTGAAGATGCAGGGCTTCTGGGACTATCCGTACTCCGCGCCCGCATGATTGACAAGGAGAAATGGGCTGCCATCTGCGATAAGCACCTCCCCGAGGGGTATGCTCCTGTTTTCTCCCCACGGGCCCCGCGGCCCGTTGCTAGCCAGGGTAGAAGTCCGCAGGTGGAGGTTATTGGTCCTGAGGATAGCCGCTACACTACCGCCTCGTCTGCCATTACAGTAGAGGACAGCTCGGATGAGGATTACATCCCCATCTAGTGCTTAACGGTTGGTGTCCAAAAACCAAATGTCCTCATTTGAGGACATAGTCCTCGTTTGAGACGGGGGGGGTCAGGGGGGCGGTTTTGGCGCCAAAGTTGGTCCTGAGGATCCCTGGTGGGTTTTGGCGCGAAACTGGGATAGGTACTGAGCGCGCCAAGCCCCCGGGGTCGACAGGGGCCGACCGTACCTGGAAAATATGAGGCGAGGAAAAGTACCTACTACAGCAAGAACGTTGCAATGTAATCGAGCATTTTGTCGAGTGACGGCTATGGGGTCGTTCCAGTTCTGAGGCTTGCCTGAACGTTATAGGCCATTATTTTGCCCCGAATGAAGACAGAACTTTAGATCATCATCTAGTCATTTCGAAGATGCTGCTTTTGACGTGCAGGTGCTTTGTATATGTCGAAAATATTGTTCATGAACGGATTTTGGCATCGTTGAAGAAAATCTGGAAGCTACGTAGATGGCATGATAGGTCAGTATGCAGTTCGGTTTTACAATTTCTTTTTCCGCCCAGTAGCTGCGGATATCGCGAGTATGGGTTATGGTACGCTTCTGGGTTAATGGGCGACCCGGGCAACAGAGGGACCTGGGCAGTTAGATGGGTCAAAGAGTCTCCATTTTTTCGTCGTGATATCGCAGTCACGCCTGGCGAAAACCACGGCGAGCGCGAGCCATATTTTACTTTTGCCGCAAGGCTGGGTGCTTCCCGGGCGTCACCGTCCTTTAATATATATTTCTTGAGCTGTCCCGCGCAGCTGGCGGCCTGGGCGCACGTCAAGAACAAGGTTCCGGATGTCATCCGCAACCGCATCGTTCTAAATAAGCGTGTCAAGAGTATCGTAGCTTATAACCCCCGCAGACTTAATGATTCCGGTTCTTTTCAATGCCCAACGTCGTGGTTGTGATTACGCCTATGTCCGGGGAACTTAAAGGAAGTTTGCTGGGTAATGCTTTCTTTTCCCGTGGTGTCACTGAAAAGGTAAACGGCCTTGCGTCGTCAAAACAGCAGCAAGTAGAAGTCACTGTGCTTAGTTGCAATGTGGTAGTTTGATTTAACACATATACTGCCTTGTTGCTGAAAACTTTTTCAAGGCTTGCTGGGATGTTGCCCATATGTTTCTAACGCTTAACCTCATGTCCAAGTGAGCTAGACTGGCTTGGAAACTTGAGCTTTTCATGCTTACATTGTGCTTGTATTGCTATTTGTGCCTCTTTGCAGTATCTGCTTCATATATGATTGAAGGCTTCAGCATCATTGTCGAGCACCGTGGTGGCAGCCAAGCCTCCAATAACGATCACAGACCTAACCTTGGCAAGTATTTGCTTCTTATTTCATTCTTTGGACTGAGCTAGCTTTGAGCTAGCTTTACACCTGCTATTTGGCCTGCACCATGGTCCCTGGCTGCCAGTTACATTTTGTGCCCCCCCCCGGCAGGCTGCAGGGTCTAGGATAGCGAGGGTGTAATGTAGACATGTTGTGGGCACCTTGGGTGCATTTTCAGGACCAGCCATGACCTGGCCCTGCCTTCTTTCTGGGCATATTGTTGACTTGAGTGCTTGTTGGTCACTCGCGTAGCGACCCCCCTGCATTCATAAATCGTAAACAATTATACAATGAGCATATTTCATGGATGTTAAGCATTGCTACTCTTGAACATATCATAAATGAACATGGTTCCATGCCGTACCCATGGATATGTTGAAATGTGTGAGTTATTACAAATGGTATCCATGCTTAAAAATGTCCTCATATGAGGACATTTTCTTGGTGATTAGACATTGGGGGATGATGCAGACGATATTTGTCTAACCTTTTGTGTAATTATTTTTCTAATGAGATTAGCATAGTACTCCGTGGCATGCCTTTGCGCATGACACGCAAGTACTTACTTACTTACTTACTCAGGGATATGTGTTACATGTACTCCCCACAGAGCACATAACCCAGAGTGTGGGTTTTCGCGTGTACGCCACGAGGTAGCCATGGCTGACGGCGGAGCTCATAACTTTCACGTTTGAGCACCGAATTTAGCCGTGAACATCACAATCGACGCGTCTTTTTATGACGCACATGCTGATATAATTTTCCGAAGCTATTACGCAATATACGATGAGCAAACGCCTCTCGACGCAACGCAGCCTGGCGGCTGCGCTTAGCAATGAAAATACGTCTGCAGCCCCGGCTGCAGCTTCGCCAACCGGTCCAGAAGGCAGCGGCGCCACTAGCCAAGCTCTATAGTGGTCGCCCAGCCCCCGCTGGCCGCCTCGCCAGCAGCGTCGCCTGAACCCAAGCGCAGTCGCCCTGCCGAGCCGACCTGGGAGGAGTTCGACTTTGACGCCAGCCAGCCCGGCTTTTTTGACAAGCTCAACCCCGACAAGATCCTGAGCTACGTGTTTTTCGGATCGTATGCCTCGCTTCTCGAGATGTGCAAGCAACTCTTCCCAGGGCCGCCTCACCGATGCTTTCCAGAGACGCACCCACAACTTCGACCAAATCCTCAAATGCCGCCGCCCCCACCTTCAGATTCGCGTCCTTTTCTCCCTCCTCGGCCGCTCCCTCGAGGAGCTTTGGCCCCCAAAGCCCCTCACCACCACCTTAACCGAATCCTCCATCCGCTCACTCCTCAAGGAGGCCCTCGAGCAGCACGTGGCCCCCATCGCAGCAGATGTGGCGGTCATGGGCAGCACGTTGGCTGCCGAGCTCCCCCTCCTCTCCACCGCCACCTCCACCATCTCCACCGCCACCTCCACCCTCCTCGCCTCCTCCACCGCCACCACCTCCACCTCCGACGCCATCACCGCCCAGCTCCGTGACATCGACCAGCGTCTTAAGGACAACGCCATTGCTATCGAGGTTCTGCAGAATACCGCAGGCCTCACCGCCCAGGCGGTGAAGGACATTGCCGCCAAGCCAGCCTCGGCTGGCCTGGCCGGCGATGCTCCTCCCATCACCACCTGGGCGGACATGCTTAAGCAACATACCACCTCCACCACCTCCGCCGTCGCAGCCCAGCTTCAACGGCAGACGCTTGACCTCCGCGAGGAGGCCGAGCTCGCCAAGCGCAGCCTCAACGTCATTGTCAAGAACTTCAAGATGGAGGAAGGTGAGAATTCCGAGAAGCTTTTGCGTGCGTTTGAGAGAGAAATCCTTGGTCGCATGGGCCTTAACGGTGAGATAGAGCTGGCTGCCCACCGCCTTCCCCGCGCGCGGGGTAAGGCAGGGCCGCCCCCGCTCCTCCTCACCTTTAAGACCCCGGCGGACAAGATTTCTTTTCTCAGACGCCGCAAGCGGCTCGAGAAGACTCTCTTCACCCTTGATGACGACTTGACCCTGGCGCAGCAACAACGGCGACGGGAGCTATGGCCGACCTACCTCGAGCTCCGGCAGACCAAGGCAGGGCAGCCGGTGTACTGGAAGGGGGCGGCCATCTACGTCCGCCACAAGCCCTGGCAGGCGACCCCCCCCCCCCCCGCGGCCCCAGCGACTCCAGACGCCCCAGCTTAGGGGAATACAGCAGTAGTAGTGCAGAATAGATAGACCGTGGCCATGTACATGTACGCCTCCTAGAGGCACTATCCCAGCTAAGCCCCGCGCTTTATTTAATCATGTACATGTGTGCCTATGATGTGCCACACTCCAGACGATGCCTAGCCTTATTTAGTAATGTTGTGCCCATGCAGGGAGTCACTCTCTGCTGAGAAGCCATGCCATAGCTCTTGTATAGCCATGATGATCTTCCCCCTCACAGGCATGCTCCCCCCTTACCCGGGCATAGCGTGATAGACCATGAGGGTGCGGGTGCCCTGGTGCACCTAGAGCAAGTGTTGTTTACATTCCCACCCTTGCAGGAAGTAGCTTAGAATGTATTATAGGCTCATATGCCCCTTCTCTGGGCTATGTGCTACATATACTCCCAACGGAGTTATGTTCCTAATTAATTAATTAATTAATACTCCCCACATGCATTAAAAGAAATTTAGCCAAGCTTGATCATGCCTATGCAGAGAGCTCCTCGATCTGTGCTGAGAAGCCATGCCCTAGCCATTGTTTAGCTAGAACCATGATGCGTGATCTTCCACCCTCTGTCCGCGCCTTAGGTGCTGGAATACATATAGTGGTGCAGGTGCACCTTTTGCACCCATGCAGAGCAGGTGTAGTTTACACCCTACCCTTGTGCAGGAAGTAGCTCAGAATGTATTGAAAGCCATATGGCCCTTCTCAGGGATTAATTAGACTCGTGATTAATTAGACTCGTGCTCCCGTTGGGGAGTCACGGAGCATTAACCCCGATGGATGGATGGATGGATGGATGGATGGATGGATGGATGGATGGATGGATGGATGGATGGATGGATGGATGGATGGATGGATGGATGGATGGATGGATGGATGGATGGATGGATGGATGGATGGATGGATGGATGGATGGATGGATGGATGGATGGATGGATGGATGGATGGATGGATGGATGGATGGATGGATGGATGGATGGATGGCCGGATGGATGGATGGCCGGATGGATGGATGGATGGATGGATGGATGGATGGATGGATGGATGGATGGATGGATGGATGGATGGATGGATGGATGGATGGATGGATGGATATTGGATGATGGATGGATGGATGGATGGATGGGTGCAAACAGTCCTACCGGTCTAACGTACCTATCTACAACAGCTATCTACAAACAATCTACATCAACTCTACCCTAGGGGACCTGTTCTCAGGGATATGTTCTGATCAGGGATATGTACATGTGCTTGTACATTCTGATCATTGTACATGTACTGTACTCCCAACGGAGATATTCTGATCAGACACTCCAATTCAATTTTTTCCGGGTAAATGGGTATTTTTTGTTAACCAATAGGAATATCCTTAGGGTAAGAGGTACCACGTATCGACCAGCTGGTTACCAACAGTGTGTCGTGTGATAGGTGAAAGGTCTCCAATTCAATTTAATTTAGTTTAATTAATTAATACTCCCCACGGAGGTATGTCCTTAATTAATAGTACAGTACGCAATGAGCGCTTCCTTTTGCTCATGCGGCACTACTTGAAGATCATGCCTGGCAGCGCTATGGTCGCATGGACATCGATCTAGGAATTCCACATTCCTCTATTCTTGGTTTGCGATCATTTATGTCCCTCTTTCATGGACAAGAACAGGCTTGTTGTTCCATTTTAGAGATCAATAAACACATCATAAACAAGATGTAGACCTAATTCTGTGTCTGATCAGAAGATGTAGACCTGGCCAGACTCTTCTGCTTGCCAAGCCTAGTTGGATTGCCAAGCCTAGTTGGCATGTGTTCAGTGGAATTACCAATCTAGCTGCCGGCAAGTTTAGCTCCCCGGCCGTGCTCCAGGCCGCGCTTGGCTGGAGCCTGGAAGACCCCCCCCTGACCGCGCAAAATTACGCCTGGGTCAAGTAAAGGGAGCACACTTGTGATTAATTAATTAATTAATTAATTAATTAATTAATTAATTAATTAATTAATTAATTAATTAATTAATTAATTAATTAATTAATTAATAGACACGTGACTGCGTCACGTGAGCATACACTTGTGATGAACCAGTTCAACAGAATACCACACAAGACCCAACACCTGACCATGGTTACAATCGCCCTATTTCCGTAGCCATCAGCAAGGCCATGCCTACTAGAAAAACGGGGATGCCAGAAGTAAATACTTCTGGCAGTAAACTCAACTGCTTCTGGAATCGTAGCTAAACTATCCTTGTTGATAGTGTACTATCAGATATCGAGTTATTTAATCAGACATTGAAACACCAACATCCGCCAATGTCGCCGTGGGGTAACGGCATAGCTTCAGAATGTAGACCATCTACCTAACTGTGCCATTGCACCAATATCATAGCTTCCATTGCTATTCATCATCATCGGCAAGGTAGCGAGCCCTCTTCCCTCTCCTCTGTCGGCGCTGCACTGGTGCCTCCTCCTCTTCCTCCTCCTCCATCAGTGGCGCCCCACCATCTTCCTCCTCTCCGCCCTCTTCTTCCACACCCTCCGTCTCTGGTTCATTGCCCTCATCAGTTGGCTCCCCATTGTCCTCCTCGTCCCCCTCCTCCCCCTCCTCCCCGTCCTCCCCCTCCTCCACCCCACTCGCATCCTGCCCCTCCTCCGCTTCCTCCTCCTCCGCGTCCTCCCCCCCGCCGCCATCCTCGTCCTCCTGCTCTTGCCGCCGCGCCTCGGCCTCGGCCTCGGCCCGGCGCCGCTTGGCCTTGGAGAGGATGCGGAAGTCGCGCGCGGTTGACCGGTGCGCGCGCCGCAGTAGGTTGACGCGCGCGGCCCGGCCCAGCAGCAGCAGCAGCTTCTCGCTTTCCTCCACCGCAAACACGAGATCGGGGATGAGCCGTGACTCACGCTTGAGGGCGGCCGCGCTGCGACGCTCGTCCGCCGCCGCACCCTGCCAAGATTGGGGGGGATGGCCCGCGGAAGAACCATCGGGGGAGAATGGGGGGGAGAGGCGAGAGCTCAAGCGTGATGGGGAGAACAGTGTGCGTGGGAGGTGGGGTGGGTGAGCCAGCTACAATATACATGCCACAGAGGCACATGGCACAACTGCACTTGCCACCGCTATTGAGGACACTGACCTCTTCACAATTGTACACGCAGGAACAAGCAGCCACCACTTCTGGCGACAAACCAGCCATCACAAAAGAAATGGAAGTGGAAGCCGTTGCGGACAGCCTAGTGGAGTGTGCGCTGGTCACATGGCCGCTGGCACCTGCCTTGGTTCTACCAGTGGCTGCGTGTGTGGTGTCTCCTGCTCACGTTGATCCCCTGTGGCACACCGTGTGCAGGCTAGCCGTGTAGCCCCACTTCACCCTTTCCCCTTAATAGAACAACATAATGCGGGGTGACCTGTGGCAGTTTTAGTAAGGCGCAACACAAACAAGCAAACGCTAGCAGCGTTTTCACTTGCATCCTGGCACCGTGTGGCGCCGACATATCAAGCGGCCCTGCGCCCGCTCATGTGCAGGGTGTGCCCCACACGCCCCCACTGGGGGCACCACCTGAGCCAACACACCCCGCGCAAGTCTGACTCGAGCCCGCATGTCCCATGCAGGGCTTGGGTGGGAGTTTGCCAGCGGATGCACAAGGGCGTGTGTGGAGATGGGCAGGTGAGAGGGAGGGGAGCCGGAAGGCTCGAGGGGCCACCCCAATGTGGGTCATCCCCAATGTGAGTCATCCCTTATGCGGGTCATCCCCAATGTGGGTCATCCCCGATGTGGGTCATCCCCAACGTGGGTCATCCCCAATGTGGGTCATCTGTTCCCCCAGTTAACACCCTCAAGGCTCCAGCCTGTCACCTGCCCCCCCCCCCCCCCAATTTCCCCCCCCCTCGCTGGCTCACCTCGTGGAGGGACAAGAAGCGGTAGACGGCCGGCGTGAGGCCGGAGCACACGCGGTGGACAAGTTTCTGGTAGCGTGGCGAGGGGGGGACCTGCCGCACGCCGCGCGGGGCGGTGAGGTACCGCGTGGCGGCGGACAGCACGCGGTAGGCCTTGACCAGCGCGCGCAGCAGGTGCTCCGCGGGGGGGCCTGACCATCACATTGGAGGCCACACAAAGCAAAGGGGGGGGGAGGGGGTAAAGAAAAGGGGTGGGTTTAGGGGGAGGACGGTGCACACAAAGGGGCAGTGTCAGATGTGGCAACACTCCTTGCTAGCGCTACAACGAGGGCCACCACATGGGGAATCGGACCAGGCCCTGATGGCGATGCCGCAGCCTCATGGCGGCAAGTTCACCACCGCCAGACCGTTGCCACTTATTGCCGTCGCCGTAGCGCTGCCACGACGTGATGGCCACATGAAGCAGCAGCAGTCGCCAGGATTCACCGTGCAGGTGTGGTGAGCCCTTGCCTTGCAATAGTGCAGGTGTGGTGAGCCCTTGCCTTGCAATAGTGCAGGTGTGGTGAGCCCTTGCCTTGCAATAGTGCAGGTGTGGTGAGCCCTTGCCTTGCAATAGTGCAGGTGTGGTGAGCCCTTGCCTTGCAATAGTGCAGGTGTGGTGAGCCCTTGCCTTGCAATAGTGCAGGTGTGGTGAGCCCTTGCCTTGCAATAGTGCAGGTGTGGTGAGCCCTTGCCTTGCAATAGTGCAGGTGTGGTGAGCCCTTGCCATGCAATAGTGCAGTATCCGCCAGCTCCTGCTCCCGCGTACCCCCGCCCCATCAACGATGTCGTGTCGTTGACATCTCGTAGCAGCTCCTGTGTCACCTGTACAAGGGAATTGGGCGCACCCCCTTCCAACATCCCCCCCACATGTCCCTCGTGCATCCCCTACACACACATGTGGCTTTGGGGCCTTGCAGGCTAGCGTCAGGACGGGCACAACCATGGATTGCTCCGCGACCACGTATGGTGCCATAGTGACAACCCACCAAGCATACCATAGCGACCGCCCACCAAGTAGCCATAGTGACAACCCGCAGTGCCCACCCACCCCACCAAGCAGCCGTAGTGACCACCCAGAGTGACCACCCACCCCACCGAGCAGCCGTAGTGACCACCCTGAGTGACCACCACCCAGAGTGACCACCCACCGAGCAGCCACAGTGACCACCCAGAAGGCCCACCACCCAGAGTGACCACCCAGAGTGACCAACACCCAGAGTGACCACCCACCGAGCAGCCACAGTGACCACCCAGAGTGCCCACCACCCAGAGTGACCACCCAGAGTGACCAACACCCAGAGTGACCACCCACCGAGCAGCCACAGTGACCACCCAGAAGGCCCACCACCCAGAGTGACCACCCAGAGTGACCAACACCCAGAGTGACCACCCACCGAGCAGCGCGGTGGTCGTCATCGTGACCAGCAGCCGCACGCACGCGTCCACGCGCTCAAACAGCACCTCCTCCGCTCGCAAGCGCGCGCGCCCTGCCGCTGCCTGACGCTGGTGCTGCTGCCCCGTGGTAGCGGGTGTGCCCTGTGGCGCCTGCAGGGTGCTGGCCAGTGATTGCCGCAGGCGCCCCACCATCCACTCGCACTCGTCCAAGCAGCGCTCAGCCGTGGCCAGCACCACCAGCGACAGCGGCTGGGGTGGCGTGGGGGGTGGGGTGGGGGCAAGAAGAAGAGTGGGGGGGGGATTGGCCAATTTCAAAGTTGCACGTGCGCACACGTCAGTGGATGGCAGGGGAGGGCCAGCAAAAGTGGGCGGCCGCCACCCCCCATGGCTCCTGCGCGTAACAGAAGAGATGGCCTGCACAAGTGAAACAGAACACAGCGCTCGTGTGTGCAGGGAAAGCCGGCTGCATTCGGTGCGCGGCCAGAAGCCCCTGGCACGCGGGCTCCCCCCAGGGTGATGACAGGTGGTGCATTCTTGTCCACCCGTGGCAAAAGACGTGCGACGGGCATCTCCTGCCTCCAAGCCCACCCCATCCAATAGACTGCCAAACTTGCCATCATTGTAGCTTACCTCCAAGGGTTCAGCAAGTTGCTGTTGACCACCCTCCCTCCCAGCAGCAAGTGGACCCCATCTGCCTCATCAACCCACCGCAGCAGGGCAAGTTGGTCTCGCCGCCTTCATCCTGTCCCAAACCCTCCACAAGTACTCCCTTCTAGTCCCTTCCCACTGTCCCAGCCAAGGACGGCGCTGGCCCCCCTTCCCCCTCTCACCCCTGCAGTGAGCTAGTCCAGTTATGAGACGCTCTCACCTGTGCCGGTCGAGCAACACAGCCCTGTAGCTTGCACTGTACATACACCCACCACTCCCCACCTGCGCGGTGCGCTGGTCCAGCCCCTCTACACCGGACCCCTTGCCCAGCCCCCACCTGCGCGGTGCGCTGGTCCAGCCCCTCAACACCGGACCCCTTGCCCAGCCCCCACCTGCGCGGTGCGCTGGTCCAGCCCCTCAACACCGGACCCCTTGCCCAGCCCTCACCTGCACGGAACGCTGGTCGAGCAGCGCCACCCGTTCAGACACGGCCGGCAGCTCGTCCATGTCGGCATCTGCGTCGGCCAGCGAGCCAAGCAGCAGCTGCATCTCCCCCGCCATCAGCGAAGCGTGCGCCAGCAACGCGCCGCCTCCGCCGTTGGTCGCCGCGTCTGCCACACTGGGGGGCAGGTCGTCGCATGCGGCACCGAGGGAGGCCAGGTCCCCCGCCCCTGCCAGCAGCGCATGGGTGAGGGAGAGGAGCGCGCAGGCGACCGAGGGGGAAGGGATGGACCGCTGCGCGCAGGACGCCGCCGCCCAGCTGGCGTGGGGGGTGACGGTTTCGGGTGCCAGCAGTGGCGCGAGCTGATGCAGCATGCCCAGCAGGACCTGCGTTGTGTGTGGGGGGGAGAGCAAAGGGTGAGCGGTGGTTGTAGTTGTGGGCGACCATCCGATGGGGGGGCCTAGCGTCGGGATAGGCCAGCAAAGGATGAGCATGCACAGGGTTCGCTTAGCGAGGGTGGAGGCATGCCATCAGGTGCCCACCCAGGGCAAGTGGGCGTGCACACGGGTGAGCAGCCATGCGCAAACGCAACAACAGGCACGGGGCATGGGACGGGAGCCCACCGTCGTGTGTGGGCATGGCTGCGTCCCGCGTCTTGCCGCTCCCCACATTCATGCGTGCCCCTCAAATTCATGCGCCCCGTGCTGCCATGAGCAGGGCGTTGGAGTCTGGGGGATCACCCATACTGGGCGCGAGCAGTGTCACGGTAGCCTAGTGCGCAGCTCAAGCTATTTCCTGCAAAAGATGATCGCACACTCCGGGTATGCGACGCCACATATATGCGATTCCACAATGCGTGGCATGCGACATGGGGCCATGGCGGGTTGTGCGGCTCCAAACGCGAGGGCATTCGGCACGGTGCACTTGTCACGCAACCAGCGACTAGCAGGCAGCCAGGAAACATACGGGCCCCTAAGTAAACCCCCCGCACCCCTCACCCCCGCCTCCCTCATCACCCCTTTGCCACCACCCCTCACCTCCGCCTCCCTCATCACCCCCTTGCCACCACCCCTCACCCCTGCCTCCCTCTTCATCCCCTTGCCACCACCCCTCACCTCCGCCTCCCTCATCATCCCCTTGTCGAGCGCCATATCCGTCATGGCCTCCAAGCGCGTCGCGGCCGTGTTAAGGATGGCGTCCGGGCCCCTATTGGCCGCAGAAGAGCCGCCAGCATGCCCCTGCGCTGCACCCACCGAGTCCCCTTTGCTGACGTCGCGTGCCGCCACATCCTGAAGGGGTATGGGCACCAGGACAGACAGACGTGACTATAAGCGTAGACAATAGATAGATATAGACACACGTAACAACTGAAGCGGGATTCATTAAGCTCGTCAATCCACGGGTGGGCGGTTACATCGCTCCTTGGTGATGATCCCCTTGCACACACGATCACGGCATTACCCAAGCAACCCTCCATCCACCCATACAGAGCCAGTACTCCTTCCCCTTTGCCCCCTCCCCCCCTCCTCACATCTCCTTCGACAGTGACGTCCATCAGCAGCGTCGCGACGCCGTCCCTGCCACTCGCCATGTGCAGCATCTGGGAGAGCGCGTGCAGGGCCAGCGCGGCACAGGCCTCGGCGCCTGCCCCCCCCCCATCCCTCTGGACGCCCTTTTTCTTGCCTGTCACAGCACCCCCCCCGGCCCTTGCGGCCTGCAGCGCGGCCTGCCCCACGCGCATGAGCGGTGTGGCCAGCAGCGGCCAGCATCGCTCCTCGTCCAGCACAACACGCATGTACGCGTTAACCGCGTTGAGGGGGCTGCCCTCGCCATCGCCGACGCCGCACCCATCGCGCCCGTTGATGGCGTTGGGCAGCAGTGCGAGCAGCAGCCGTTGCCGCTGGCTCGAGTCACACTGCGACAGGTCGCGGGCACGCAGCACGGCGGAGGCGGATGCCAGCGCGAAGCAGCGCAGGGTGTCGTCCACGAGGGGAGGAACTGCCTGGCTGCCTGTGGCCTGGTGGGTTCCGGGCCATGGAGGGGGAGGCAAGAGGGGAAGGGGGCGGACAGGGGAGGAGAATGGAAAAGAATAGGGGGCCAACAAGACATCATGCAGCGCAAGGGGCAAGAAGGAAAAATGGAAGCGACATGGACAAGGGGGGTGATGATGGAAGGCATCAATGGCAAGGCGACCGATCTCGCGTGCATCTCGTGTTCTCGCCTGCATCCATGGGGGGCGGCCAGGTTCCAGAGGTCGCCGCGCAACATGCAAGTCATGGCACATGCCCTCCGTGAGCATGGGCAGAGCCCTCAATGGCTCACGCACGCATGGTGGGGCAGCGCGGACCCACATCACTTCCTTGGTGTGGGTACCCGAGTGCAGGGGGGAGAAGCGATGCAGCCAGACACAAAGCAGAGGCCCCTCATCAGAAACCCATTATAATGGCCTCATGAACCATTAACACACATCACGCAGGTAGAGGAGGTGGCCCACATGTACGGCTTGTCTGGTTTTTCAACCACCCCAAACAAGGCAAGCGACTGGTTACATGACAAAAGACAGGCAGGTAGGGACAGGGGTGATCGCTGGTAGGGCCGCGGGCGGGGTACGTGATGGCAGTACGTGCAGGCCGTGCGTGGGCCGGCTGATGCCGCTGAGCTGGGATGATCCCCATCCGAGCGAAACGTGGGCGACATATGCTGCCTTGATCACCCGTGGGGGACGCACCTGCGTTGCCTGGCTGGCACCCGGCCGTGCTGGCGCCTGCGTCTCGTCTTGCGACGCCCCTGCCACGTAGTCACCCAACGCGGCGGGGCGCTGTGACGTGGCGCCACCCCCATCGCCATTGCTGGACACCCCCTCTGCCTCCACAAAGGACGCAGGTAGATGGCCCAGCAGCCACGCGACGCAGTGGGGGCTGGTCCTCTTGAAGAAGAAGTCCACGTCGATCGCGTGCTCTGAGGTGGGGATCCTGGGGCCCTGAGGTGCGGCTCCCGCCTGGGAGCTCCCTGCCTCGCCATCGCCCCCCTTCTTGTTTCCCCCCTTGCCTTTGGCGGCAGCTTGCAGCCCTGCCTTGGCCTTGCCGGGGCGCGGGGCGGGCGGCCGCATCTTGCCGTCCTCCTGCACACCTCGCCTCGCTCCGCTGCCACCACCCGCGGCGGTGTAGGGAAGGCCTCCATAGCCCGCGGCCACCAGCCGGTTGACCCCCGCATGCAGCGCCACCAGCTTCTTGGCGCGAACAAGGAATGCGGCTTCTTCAGCTTCTGGCAGGTGCCTGTGGCATGGGGTGGGATGGTGCGTGGATGCAAGCAGGGATGGGCATGCATGTCAGCAAAGGGGCAAGTATTCGTCACTGTGGTGGTGGTTCTAGAGAACATAGGCATAGTTATGCTCCTATTCAAATACTAGGAGTAAGTGTATATTGGTGCCTTACATCCCACACAGCGTGGCAGCCATGCCTACCTGTCAGGGTGCTGCGCGGCTGCCGCCGACCTCTCCACGGCCAGGCCATTGAGGAGCACCTCCAGCGTCCCCACCACGATGCTGGCGCGCGCGATGTTGGCGGTGCCCTCCAGCGTGATGGGGGACAGGTCGGTCGACTTGTCCAGCTCAAACGCTGAGGGGGTGGGTGTTGACGGGGGTGTCACAAATCACAATTGAGGCAGCCAATGGAAGGCACTTTGTGAGGAACATACCATGAGATGTGAGAAAGGCGCCATGAGTGGTGAGCATTATCACACCATGGGCTCCGCTGCAAACATGCACAAATGGCTGGGGGAGAAAAGTTGCAACATGCGCAGCCCTCAGTGGCAGCTGAACCAGCACAGCCCTCATTGGTTCTGTGGTTTTTGAAAACTAGAATAGATCATCCTGGACACCTACATGGCTGGCCATGAGCCAAACCTGCCACCACTTCTTATATTCCTAAACACCGTATGGACATATTTGGGAGCACGACAGGCAGCAGCGCGTCCCTGAGACACTCGCATGGAACATGGGACAACCCAAGGCAGCGGCTTGGTGGGGAGGAAAGTCTTTCCCGTGCGCCCTCACACAGCATTGCCTTGGCTGGTAAGTGCCAGGTGCTGCGACTCGTAGCACCCATCTGTGGGGAACACTCATACCCTGCATTACATGGTTGCAGCACTTGCACTTGAGATGCAATCTAGGCCGTGTAAACGCCAAGCTTACGAGCGGGCTTGCATGTGATTGGGGGATGCCAGCAGGTCTGGCTGCCATGTAGGCCAACGGCGTATGGTGCAAGGGCCGATGGCACGGATATTGCCAACGCATGTTGACTTTAAAGTGAAAAAAAGCCACTGCCAAGTTGATGATGAGCGAAACCCCCTTTATCATGTCAGTGACGACCACACTGAGAAACACAGCATGTTTCCCTCCCCTCTTCCCTCCCCATCCCTGGACTGCGATACCTTGGCCTGCCGCCCTCCCGTCCTTACCCGCCAGCGAGCACTCTGCCATGCGCTTCTCCAGGCGCGCGACCAAGGAGCCTAGCTCTCGCGCGGCCGCACCCGTGTCGAACGCCAGCCGTTGGCCCCCACCCAGACCCATGTCCAGACCGATGCTGTCGGTGCGCAGCGAGTCGGACCACCCGCGCGTCCGGTCCTCGCTGGCATGAGATAAGGGGTGGCTGCCGCCCCCTGCTAGGTGTGCCCCTCGTTGCAGGTCCAGGCACTGCCGTATGGCGGACAGCAGCGCCGGTAACGGCTCCGTCACCTGCAAACGACGCGGCAGGCATGCTGTCACGGTGTACCAAGTTAGCCGACAGGCAGCGTCTAACGCTGAAACGTTGGCTGACTATTGCACCCTTAAGGCAGAGTGGGCTGCCCCCCCTCTAGGTGACCCGCCTCGCGGTGGTCTCCTTTGCCAGTGCAGCTGCTTGCCCTAGGAAATGGCCATCGCACGCTAGACCGATCCGTGGAAGACATCGGGTGCAAGCATGCCGACCAAACGGGCCGAGCTATACCCTCGTAAGAGAGAGATGCCGAAGTAGGCGGAGGTGGCTCCTGGGTGGTTGTCTCCTTGTCATGATTGAGGGGGTAGCCCCTAATGGGAGGATTGTACGACTCTTCTTGATGTGGCCCACAACCACAGCTCAAGGCATTGCGCCTAATTGCAGTAAACAAAGAAGATGGTCTATGAGTCACCTTTTATATTCACCGCTACCCGCGGCGTATCTCACGCAACAGGTGGGCTACACATACGATGCAAAGAAACTGGGGGCGTAGAAATAGGTATGCCTGCCGCAAATACTAGCGTTTTTCAAGAACCTTTTCAAGACTATGCACGCGTTCAGCCTGCATGTGCACTCCACTGTTTCCCCTTTACCCCTCTATAGAACCTAGAACCTCTCTCCTTTCCTTGCCTTACCCACGATCTCACGACTCCCACTTATTCCCACATGTGCTCGGCCCCACCGCTCAAGGGAGAGCTCACGCACCTGCACGTAGCCATCGTTGGCGGTGGATGTGCAGCTGCCCAGCTTGAGGGGGCAGCGCGGCCCTGGCTGCGAGGAGGCCTGCAGCAAAACGGAATATTGAGATAATTTACAGGCTCGTTATAGGCCACGCGCTTGCACGCGGATATGAATGACATGAAAGCTAGCACTTGTTGACGCCAGCAGCCATAGAACCAGGGACTTGTATAGTGAAGCAGAGCCTGTAACTTCCGACCGATGAAATGCCCGTTCCACCAGAGAGAAACTGACGGACGGCAACTAGCCTGTTTTGGTACGGGGCGAGGGGTGAAGATCCGAACACTCGGAACGCAAGATACCTGCCCAAGAGCAACGTTTCCTTGCCATCAGCAGAGGGCCACGGCCGCGTCTCAGCACCTCACCCCCATGTGCCGTCCTCACCTGTTCTGGTTCCAGGAACTTGAGCACGTGGGAGTGCAGCAGGTCGAACACCGGGGTGGCGGCTGCTGCGTCTGCCAGCATAAGCCCATAGAGGCCGCGGTAGAGCGTCTCCTTCACCTCCGCCTGCTCAAGGTGGTTACAAGGAAACAACAGGCGGGCCACTCTGGTGGGTGCGTGAGACGCGAGGTGCTGTGGGAAAGGTGCTGTGGGAAGGGTGCCATGGAAAAGACATTTAAGGGCAGAAATAGAAGCCCTTAAGCAATTCCCATTATGAAGGCCTTTTTTTTTTTTTGGTTTGTTCCCTACTAGATAAGGCGACAAAGTGCCACCTGGGCATGTCCCGTGAAATATCCACCACGCATCCAGTCATCATTTCCATGCACGCTTTCCATGAACCACCATAGACACAGGCGCGCTGTGGCCGGGAGAACCACATACGGCCAGCATCCTTTGCCAAGCAACCAGGGGAGGGAGATCGCCCCATGCGCCACATGTCGCGTGGATGGCACGCCAGCCCTGACACACATCCAAACATAAACACCCAGCCAAGCCCACACACAAGCTGCTTTGCCTCCATGCACCATCCTTACTCCCTCCCTGCACCAACCCCTCCCTACTGGGGCTGCTTCGCCTCCACGCACCCTCCCTACTCCCTCCCTGCACCCACCCCTCCTTGTCCCCACCTGCTGCGACAGACATCGCCGCAGCGCCGCCATGAGCTCATGCACCAGCGAGCGGCCGTGGGACAAGGGGTGCCCGCGCTGGTCCTCCCGCTGCGACTGGCTGGGCCCCGCGCCCGCGTGTATCTGGCTGCTGCTGGCCTCGCTCTCCCCACGGTCCTCGCATCGACGCCGCGCCGCCATCACCATCAGCAGCAGCAGGCCACGCACTGCCAGCACACGCGCGGGGGCTGATGTGTGGAACAGGGCCTTGCGCAGGACCAGCACGACGTGGTCCTGCCATGACAGGTGGCAGCAAAAGGGGGGGAGGACATGGCAAAAGGGGGAGGAGGGGCCAAGAAGGGAAAAGGAGGAGGGGAGGGCGAATGAAGGGCACGCATGGGGAGGACAAGGGGTGGAAGATGGTGGCGGGGTTCACGGTGGCATCGTAGCGTGGTAGGGCAGCGAGATGTGATAAGAAGAGCCCTGCCACACTGGCCGCCGCAGGGTCTCGGAGCACCCCATGGTGGTTGCTGGCGAGCCTTGGTATCGGCGATCACAAAGACAGGGAAGTGGGCTGCCGCGCACCATACATGGTTCGCTTGACGGGACGCACGGCCACTGTGCACCTACTAGGCACGCTTGCAGTGGAACATGGGCCAAGCAGGACACACGCGCGGTGCCAGCGCGAGGGCAGGGAGACGAGACCATTCCCTCCCCAGCCCTTACCACTGCCAATGATGTGCCTTGCTGCCATAAGGCAGATGTTTGCCAGCGTAGCGTTGTGGGTGGGGGAAATGCTGATGCCTGGCTGCCGTGTGCGTGCTGGTCCCTTTGCTTCCACCCAAATAGGGACGGGAAATGCACTTGCTTTGGCACATCGCTGACTCAAATGCAACCGGTGCGAGCCAGGCAGTGTGGGGCATGACAGCTGTCAAGGGTCAGGACGGCTCGTCTCGGCGGTGAGTGGTGGGCAGACACGACTTAGTTGAACGCGCTGCTCCACTTGTTTGCACGCCGAGGAGACACAGCGGCACACGCGGTGCAGGCCCATAGTCTACTTGCCTAGTTGCGCGCAGCCACAGCCCCGAGGGGAGATAAGCGATCACGAAATGAAGTTGGCGACGCGAGGGCTAGGAAAAAAGAGTGCAAAGGGGAGAGGTAGCGGACGCACCTGGAAGTCGGGCCGCTGGTAGATGACGTCCCTGAGGGCGATCAGGAACGCCTCCGCCAGCACGGGGGGCATGTGCGAGAGGTAGTCCAGGGAGTCCTTCAGCTTGGGCAGGTGCTCCTCCAGGGACCGACCAGGGAGCATCTGCAACGAGCGGGCGAGCACCCTGCATGATCAACACCAATGCCAGCCGGCAGACATGCAGAACCGTAGGGTAAGGAGAAGATGTGCACGTCTGGCTGGGTCAGGTCTTGACGCAAGCTCGTGACTTGTACTCTGTGACTAGTGGATGTAGAGAACACCGCCAACTGCAGAAAGAAGCCTCAAGAAGCCCCTACGGTATAGAAAGCTCAACGTGGTAGGGTAAGGTGGGCAAGCTCGATCATCCTTGCGCGTGCGGTCTTCAGGAGACGGGCCAGGTTGTATGAAAAAGTTGGTGCGGATGCTTTCGGGGGGCATAGAGAAGAGGGGTTCGTATGGTGCGGATGCTTTCGGGGGGCATAGAGAAGAGGGGATCGTATGGTGCGGATGCTTTCGGGGGGCATAGAGAAGGAGGGATCGTATGGTGCGGATGCTTTCGGGGGGCATAGAGAAGGAGGGATCGTATGGTGCGGATGCTTTCGGGGGGCATAGAGAAGAAGGGATCGTATGGTGCGGATGCTTTCGGGGGGCATAGAGAAGAAGGGATCGTATGGTGCGGATGCTTTCGGGGGGCATAGAGAAGAAGGGATCGTATGGTGCGGATGCTTTCGGGGGCATAGAGAAGAAGGGATGGTATGGTGCGGATGCTTTCGGGGGGCATAGAGAAGGAGGGATCGTATGGTGCGGATGCTTTTGGGGGGCATCGAGAAGAGGGGATCGTATGGTGCGGATGCTTTCGGGGGGCATAGAGAAGGAGGGATCGTATGGTGCGGATGCTTTCGGGGGGCATAGAGGAGAAGGGATCGTATGGTGCGGATGCTTTCGGGGGGCATAGAGAAGAAGGGATCGTATGGTGCGGATGCTTTCGGGGGGCATCGAGAAGAAGGGATCGTATGGTGCGGATGCTTTCGGGGGGCATAGAGAAGGAGGGATCGTATGGTGCGGATGCTTTCGGGGGGCATAGAGAAGAGGGGTTCGTATGGTGCGGATGCTTTCGGGGGCATAGAGAAGAAGGGATCGTATGGTGCGGATGCTTTCGGGGGGCATAGAGAAGAAGGGATCGTATGGTGCGGATGCTTTCGGGGGGCATCGAGAAGGAGGGATCGTATGGTGCGGATGCTTTCGGGGGGCATCGAGAAGGAGGGATCGTATGGTGCGGATGCTTTCGGGGGGCATAGAGAAGAAGGGATCGTATGGTGCGGATGCTTTCGGGGGGCATCGAGAAGAAGGGATCGTATGGTGCGGATGCTTTCGGGGGGCATAGAGAAGAAGGGATCGTATGGTGCGGATGCTTTCGGGGGGCATAGAGAAGAGGGGATCGTATGGTGCGGATGCTTTCGGGGGGCATAGAGAAGGAGGGATCGTATGGTGCGGATGCTTTCGGGGGGCATAGAGAAGAAGGGATCGTATGGTGCGGATGCTTTCGGGGGGCATAGAGAAGAAGGGATCGTATGGTGCGGATGCTTTCGGGGGGCATAGAGAAGAGGGGATCGTATGGTGCGGATGCTTTCGGGGGGCATCGAGAAGAAGGGATCGTATGGTGCGGATGCTTTCGGGGGGCATAGAGAAGAGGGGATCGTATGGTGCGGATGCTTTCGGGGGCATAGAGAAGAAGGGATCGTATGGTGCGGATGCTTTCGGGGGGCATAGAGAAGAGGGGATCGTATGGTGCGGATGCTTTCGCGGGGCATAGAGAAGAGGGGATCGTATGGTGCGGATGCTTTCGGGGGCATAGAGAAGAGGGGATCGTATGGTGCGGATGCTTTCGGGGGGCATAGAGAAGAAGGGATCGTATGGTGCGGATGCTTTCGGGGGGCATAGAGAAGAAGGGATCGTATGGTGCGGATGCTTTCGGGGGGCATCGAGAAGAAGGGATCGTATGGTGCGGATGCTTTCGGGGGGCATAGAGAAGGAGGGATCGTATGGTGCGGATGCTTTCGGGGGCATAGAGAAGGAGGGATCGTATGGTGCGGATGCTTTCGGGGGGCATAGAGAAGAGGGGATCGTATGGTGCGGATGCTTTCGGGGGGCATCGAGAAGAAGGGATCGTATGGTGCGGATGCTTTCGGGGGGCATAGAGAAGAAGGGATCGTATGGTGCGGATGCTTTCGGGGGCATAGAGAAGGAGGGATCGTATGGTGCGGATGCTTTCGGGGGGCATAGAGAAGAAGGGATCGTATGGTGCGGATGCTTTCGGGGGGCATAGAGAAGAAGGGATCGTATGGTGCGGATGCTTTCGGGGGGCATAGAGAAGGAGGGATCGTATGGTGCGGATGCTTTCGGGGGCATCGAGAAGGAGGGATCGTATGGTGCGGATGCTTTCGGGGGGCATAGAGAAGAAGGGATCGTATGGTGCGGATGCTTTCGGGGGGCATAGAGAAGGAGGGATCGTATGGTGCGGATGCTTTCGGGGGGCATAGAGAAGGAGGGATCGTATGGTGCGGATGCTTTCGGGGGCATAGAGAAGAAGGGATCGTATGGTGCGGATGCTTTCGGGGGGCATCGAGAAGGAGGGATCGTATGGTGCGGATGCTTTCGGGGGGCATAGAGAAGAAGGGATCGTATGGTGCGGATGCTTTCGGGGGGCATAGAGAAGAAGGGATCGTATGGTGCGGATGCTTTCGGGGGGCATAGAGGAGAAGGGATCGTATGGTGCGGATGCTTTCGGGGGCATAGAGAAGAAGGGATCGTATGGTGCGGATGCTTTCGGGGGGCATAGAGAAGAAGGGATCGTATGGTGCGGATGCTTTCGGGGGGCATAGAGAAGAAGGGATCGTATGGTGCGGATGCTTTCGGGGGGCATAGAGAAGAGGGGATCGTATGGTGCGGATGCTTTCGGGGGGCATCGAGAAGGAGGGATCGTATGGTGCGGATGCTTTCGGGGGGCATAGAGAAGAAGGGATCGTATGGTGCGGATGCTTTCGGGGGCATAGAGAAGAGGGGATGGTATGGTGCGGATGCTTTCGGGGGGCATAGAGAAGGAGGGATCGTATGGTGCGGATGCTTTCGGGGGGCATAGAGAAGAGGGCATCGTATGGTGCGGATGCTTTCGGGGGGCATAGAGAAGAAGAGATCCATGCAGACGCCCGCAACTTCCTTTCGATGCAATGGTGAGGAGAACACCTCACCAACCAATGTATCGTTGTATGGATTGGGCCCCACGGGAGAGGTGGCACGCTGTTATGATAAATAACACAAGCCAGCGGCCTATGACTGCACGACTGTCGACCCCTACCCGGCAGGCACCTCGCGTTGGCTATGCACAACACCTAAGCTCCAGCGTGACCCTACGTAGGGGCCCGCTCCTAGCTGCCGCTACTGCAGGCACCATTTCCAAAAGAGGGCCGCTACTGCTACCGCAAGCACCATATGAGGAGCAGCCCCACCACAGCTACCGCATGCACCGTATGACGAGCAGCGCCGCCACAGCTACCGCACGCACCGTACGAAGAGCAGCGCCACCACAGCTACTGCACGCACCGTACGAAGAGCAGCGCCACCTCTGGCTTCTGGGTCAGCATCAAGTTGCGCGCACGGTCCAGCGTCTGCAAAGGATGGGAGAGCACACGCATACAAGGGGAGGAGGCCGCGGTCACAAGCGGCAAGGGGAGGAGGCCGCGGTCACAAGCGGCAAGGGGAGGAGGCCACGGCCACAGGCGGCAAGGGGAGGAGGCCACGGCCACAGGCGGCAAGGGGAGGAGGCAACGGTCACAAGCGGCAAGGTGAGCGCCGCAGTCCGCAGGGCGGCGGCGACATGGGCAGCATGTGACAGCTGTCAGTCAGAATACAGTCTACATCAGAGTGGGTGGACGTTGCTCTTGCCCACAGCACGGTGACTTGTGCCCATGCGGCGGGCGTCTCAAAACCTGCCTGCATGATAGAACACCTCGCACCCGCGGGCATGACAGGCTTGGGCGCGACCCGTCCAGCGCATGCAAGGCTCGGGCGCGACCCGTCGGGCGCATGGAAGGCTCGGGCGCGACCCGTCGGGCGCATGGAAGGCTCGGGCGCGACCCGTCGAGCGCATGCAAGGCTTGGGCACGACCCGTCCAGCGCATGCAAGGCTTGGGCGCGACCCGTCTATAGTGACCGCCATGTATGGGTCGGTTGGCCTGCTGCAAGAGGTCCCACTGCCACAAGGGGATATGTCGCCTCACGAGAATAGGAATGCTCACCCCCTCTCGCAGCAAGAGGCCCGCTTTGCGAACGGGACGGGGTCTTAATGTCCCCACTGACCGGACGTAAAGTTTTGGACCTTGGAGCCGCCCTGCTAAAGCCGGACCTACTAAACAGGTCAACTTTGCAGATTTAGGCCGGCAAGTTCAAGGGGGAGGGGACTAGCATCCCGCTCCGTCCTGGCTTTGCACGTTTCAATGGGGACCCGTTACGACCTTGCAAAACGCGCCGGCTGGTGCGCTGCCCCCCTCCCTCCCCCCACAAGCGGCGTGCTCACCTCCTCTATCAACAAGAAGCGGCCTCACAAGCGGCGTGCTCACCTCCTCTATCAACAAGAAGCGGCCTCACAAGCGGCGTGCTCACCTCCTCTATCAACAAGAAGCGGCCTCACAAGCGGCGCGCACACCTCCTCTATCAACAAGAAGCGGCCTCACAAGCGGCGTGCTCACTCCTCTATCAACAAGAAGCGGCCTCACCTCTTCCTGTGAGAACGGGTGTGCCTGGAACGCCGCCAGAAGCACGTTGCTGCCCAGCACCGCCATGTGCGCGCGCGGGAGGTACTTGTCGCCGCCACCGCCTGCCGCCCCACCTGCCAAGGTAAACGCGGCCGCGCGCACGTCGCCGCCGCCACTGCCCGCTAGTGCCGGCAGCGCGCTCTGGATCAGGTGGCAGCCCAGCGCGACGATGGAGGGGACCGTGTGGTCCCAGCCAAAGGAAGTGTCGTGCACCTAGAGGGGGGCGAGGGGGGGGGGGGGGGAAGGGTAAGGCAGCGCAATCACAAGCAGCAGCTACAGTCATCACTGCGTGTGCCAGTCTTACCATAAGAGGGCATTTTGCAGCAGCAGGAGCAGCAGCAATGGGTGACCACGATGTTGAAGCGTGCGCTACTGTGGAGGCAACGACCATGTAAGACCTGGGTTCGCAGAGTATGGTGGAAGATCATTCCAGGGTGTGGCAGAGTATGGGGGAAGATCATTCCAGGGTGTGGCTTGCTCCAGAGGTGCATCCACACAGCAACAGATAGGCTTTGCCTGCGCTACCTTCGTGACTGACTATCACCAACCCATGTCTGCGTACTGGGTGCATCTGTCCCATTTCACAAGCAGAAGTGCACAGAACATCCGTGCGAGAAACCAGCCACTCTTCTTGGCACATGGGGCAGTGATGGACGGCGGGGGGCGGTGGGGGGCAGAGCAATGACTTGCGAGGGGATGGCAAGGCTAGCAGAGGTATATACAGGCACGTACAGGCACATAACGGCAAACAAAGGCACATAAGGTGCATAACGGCAAGGAGAGGCAAACGAAGGCGCATAAAGGCAGGGAGAGGCAAACAAAGGCACATAAAGGCAGGGAGAGGCAAACAAAGGCGCATAAAGGCAGGGAGAGGCAAACAAAGGCGCGTAAAGGCAGGGAGAGGCAACAAATGCACATAAAGGCAGGGAGAGGCAAACAAAGGCGCATAAAGGCAGGGAGAGGCAAACAAAGGCGCATAAAGGCAGGGAGAGGCAAACAAAGGCGCATAAAGGCAGGGAGAGGCAAACAAAGGCGCATAAAGGCAGGGAGAGGCAAACAAAGGCGCATAAAGGCAGGGAGAGGCAAACAAAGGCGCATAAAGGCAGGGAGAGGCAAACAAAGGCGCATAAAGGCAGGGAGAGGCAAACAAAGGCACATAAATGCAGGGAGAGGCAAACAAAGGCGCATAAAGGCAGGGAAAGCAAAGGCATGCAGGCGGTGTCACGTGCCCTACCGTCTGCAGGAGTGCATCGGTCAGCGTGCCTGACCCCATCGCCCATGCATACGCCCCCCCCTCTTGCCCGTCGCTGCCCTTGCCGGTGCCTGCCGCGCCCCCTGGCAGCGCGAGCGCCCCCACCCAGGGCACCTCCCTGGCCCGTGCTGCGTCCCGCAACTCCCGCGTCGCCGTGGCCTTGAGCAGGTCCATCACCAGCGCGGCCAGGCGGGGTATGCGCGCCAGCGACAGCAGCAGCGCCAGCACAAAGGGGGTCAACGTGGGCCGTTCAGCCCGCACCAGGCGCACCCACTCCTGCCCCAATGCCACGTCCTGCTTGGCCGCAAACGAGATATGGAGCAGCACCGTGCCCTGCACGTGCCGCAGCTGCATCAGCCGCTGGCGCAGGTCCTGCGGACGGTCGCCATCACGGGAGGAAGGCGCCCCCATGACGATGTTGGGGCCCCCCTCTCCCTGCAGCCGAGACGGGGGAAGGGGAGGGGAAGGGACACCATTCCACACCACTTATCCGCGCTCAGGACATGCGGGGGAAGGGGAGGGGAAGGGGCACGCTTCCACACCACTGATCTACGCTCAGGACATGCGGGGGAAGGGGAGGGGAAGGGGCACGCTTCCACACCACTGATCTACGCTCAGGACATGCGGGGGAAGGGGAGGGGAAGGGACACGCTTCCACACCACTTATCCGCGCTCAGGACATGCGGGGGAAGGGGAGGGGAAGGGGCACGCTTCCACACCACTGATCTACGCTCAGGACATGCGGCGCATCGTCGCATCGCTGCACGTGGCGGACAGCTTCGAGAACGTGGGTCACTGCGACATCATTAGAACCACTCAGCAGGTCGCATGGCCCTTTCATGGCTGCATCCTACCATGGGCTGCATCCTGCCCCTTTCTACGCCGATCCCATCCCACCTTCCCCACTGCAGACACATGCGCACCTCTTCCCCCTGCCGTGCACGTGGGCAGCTCTCCCCCCAATACATGGTGCATTCGCTCAGCTCTTCCCCCCCACCCATGCATTCATGCACATCTCTTCCCCCTTCCATGCCCACGAACACCCATGCACCCAGGACATCACCGCACCTCCCCCCCCACCTCGTCCAGCCGGATGAGACCCGTGCCCCACAGTTGGCCGCGCCCCGGCACGGATGGGGGCCACCCGCTCCCCTGCTTGCCCCCTGCCCCCACCACCTCCTCGTTCAGTGCGTCAAACGTGTCCATGATGCCGCGCAGGATGGCCTTCTTGTCGCCGCCCCCCGCCAGCAGCAGCAGCTGGTAGACCATCGCGGGCAACTCCTGCAGCTCCAGCGGCCGCATGCGCGCCAGCAGGAGGTCCACCAGCGCCGAGCGCAGCGGTGGCGGCACCTCCATCTCGCGCAACGTGGAGGCCAGGCGGGGGAGGACCGCGGGGGGCCACGCTGCGTCGCACATCAGCTGCAGCACTGTGGAGGTCCAGCGGCGGTGGGTGGTGGTGGTGGTGGTGGTGGTGGTGGTGGTGGTGGTAGATACATGCGTGTGTATGTGTGTGTGTATGTGTGCATGTGTGTGTGCGTGTTCGTGGGGGTGGGGGTGGGCTGGGGGTTGGGGTGGGGAGCAGGTGTGTGCAAGGCAGGATGGCAGACGCATGCGTGAGCAAGCACACACACTTGTCATGGTGGCCGCTGGGCACTGAAAAAAAGGCCAGGACAAGGGACTCGAAGCGAAAACCGGCGTTGCAGGCCAAGAGAGTGAGTGGACACAGTGGTGAGGTGCAAGACACATCAACACCCAGGTGGCGTGCCGTGCTGCGTTTGACAGGATGGAACTTGGGTGGGGGATACCTGCGGCACAGAGCAGGCATCAGGTTGTAGCTGCCATATTTCTTATGGTCGACAAAGGACGATTCTTATGGCCGACAGAGGAAGACGTCTGTGCCCAGGTCGCCATAACATCAAGTAAAGCCAGGCGCTAGCTATTGGCAGCCGTCACTAACACGCCGCTGTGACGCAACGCACGCCATTCAAAATCACCTTTCCACATTGCCTCATGCAGCTGACACTGCAGCCGGCAATTGGTTCGTAAGTAACTTGGTTATAGGTAAATACTAAAGATTCCCTTCTGAAAAGCAAGCGTATTCCTCTCCCACATTTTCATCCCCTCTGCCTTAAACACACGACATACTCAACAGCAGGAGACCAGCTCAAAAGCGATACCCCATGCCTCATCCAGTTCGGGAAATTGGGTAGAATTCGCTACAAGGTTACCCGGCATAGCTAAGATTACAATGCAAACAAACCTAGTTTATCCAATTAATGTGCTTGCCTACGGTAAAATGTACTAGCTTGCATACATAAAAAAATACTTCTCAGTAGGGCAACAGCATACTTATCACTTAAACAACGTACAGTTATCACGAAATTCGTGCCCGTCCACCACGACGACTGAATCAAGCCTGGGGAATACGCGGCCTCCGATGGAAGCAAGGCAGCCAGGAAGCAGATCTAGCACAAGTGCTTGGCTGTCCTGCCCACAGCCTGAGCAAAAATGCTGCGTGTAAACCTCAGCGAGCTCGGCAAGGGCGCCAGGAGGCAGCGCGTCGGTCTCTAAGAACGAAATGCAATCAACCGCTTGGCGGGGTGACAGGCGGCCCTCGTGTATGAGGGCAACTAGCATGCGAACCACTGCGACAACTACTTTAGCAACCTGGGTGTCGAGAAGAGGTATGCTAACTTTAAAGATTGCCCTCGCGAGATCAATTGCGGACTCCGGCTGCTGCGAGCCAGCTCTGTGTGCCACAAAGGCAAGCAGTTCCTGCCCGTCGTCTTCATTTAAAAATTTCAAATATTCTTTTCTAAACTCTTCTCTTTCCTGACTGCTGCAGCTGCTAGAGCTGACGCCTTGAAGCCGAGCTGCTTCGATTATTCGCGCGTCCATATCTCGCCGCTATATGCCAACACGTTTTTATCGAAATTCAGATAGCCTCGCAAGCATGTTTGGAGGCCCTACCACAGCATATATACTAGAGACACGACTGTATTTTTACATGCCTCAGTGCCTCATACAGGTCCCTACGGAAGTCCAAGCGTGCGTCGAAAGCGAGAGCCAGGGATTTGAAATTTTGCCCGGAACAAGCGATCGAATTGGCACACGCTTGCTGGTTGTCGCATTCTGCCATTGCCGTAGGCATCCTTACCGGGACAAGTCAATTATCGAGTGCATTCCACAAAAACGATTGCTGCACTAGTTTCCCTTGTTGTAAAACCAGACTTTCCAAGATGCGCGCCAACTTCAAATGGCGTTTACGCCTACCCAGTAAACACAATCATCATTATGCCTATTGCCTAGCCTATGGGATCCACTATTCATAAATCATAACCCTGTCGAAGTTGGGACCACCGGCGCGGGCATAAGCTCAACTCAACTAGGCACGTAGGTATGCTGTACCCTAGGCACAGCAATCCTGAATCATGGGCAGCAGAATCCTGAATCTAGCTGCATAGCGCTTCACAGTTCAGTTAGATCCCACGCCGGTCATATCCAGACAGAGATATCATAGCACTTGTTGGGCAATACTTCAACCCTTAACTCTTGTTCATTAGTACTTGGCTGGTTCCTAGTTGGTACTTACCTTACGGGAAGTACTTCAACTAAACTACTAAAGCGAGTAAGGTACTGAGTTGAAAGTATTAGAACAGACCCATTTTTACTCAGCATGCACGTGTGCAAGCTTACAGTAGAAGTGGCCTGAGAGATTGAGATGAGATGATGAACAATGCGTGAATAGAGTAAAGACACGTCTTTTTATTTCTCACATCGCAGAGAAAGAAAGCTAACTCGTCTTATGGACTGGGATTGAGCGCATAGTTTATCCTACCCAATTCGCCGAATTGAAACCTTCGCTATTGTAGTAGCCCGTTGAAGAACTTAGTGTGTGTGTGTGTGTGTGTGTGTGTGTGTGACCTTTTTCATAATGGCTTCCTTGACAGTAACAGGGCTGTTTTTGCCTCGGCTCGTTGGCTACGGGAAGCTTAACAAGAGCTTTCCTCCTCGTGAACGACGGCGTTTGCATACTCGCCCGGCATTCCCGGCGTGTCAATTCGACTCGTTTTCGCCGCCGGAAGGAAGGGTCAGACATTCGGGGCTCCAAACTAATGATGCGAGCAGCATACGTCGCCGAAATGTGCTGCTGTTAGCCGCAGCTCTCGGCCTTAGTTCAATGCCTGCTGATCCGGCTGATGCGGGCAATTTACAGCTGGACCTGTCAGTGCTGGCCAATGCCAAGAATGAGTACTGGATTCTACGGCACGGACAGAGCTTGGCAAATGATGCACATCTCATCGTCAGTGATCCGGTAAGTAGTAGCTCCTATGATTACCGAAAGTTTTTCATTTCCTTTACATTTTTTTTCGACGGTCACACCGACAGTGACCATGCGGCAAGCCAACGCCTCGCATTACATTCACTTTTGTCGTGTACTATCTACATGCAGGTGAACGGGGTGGATTTGAAGTACGGCCTTGCTCCCCTGGGTTACCAGCAAGCAGCTGCGTCTGGGAAAAAGTTTGCGGAGGTATGCTAGGTGGCGTAGCCCCCTAGCCATGCTGCCATTCATTTGTACTTGCCAGTAAATCCTTGTTAAACCCCGCGGTTCATGCAACACGTTGTGGTCACCAAAGGAATGTTGTTGAACTACCCCAAAATTCATCAGGGTTTAGGGCTTAGAATAGGGTTTGGGGTTCCATACTCGGCAACCTATGCGGTGATTGGCCTCGTTCGTTAACACTCCTCCTGAGATGCCTACATTCGACAACCTTGTAGGCGCGGGTGCTGGCCCTACCCTCCTCGTCATAGTCCACCACCCGCGGTACGTGGTGGTGACAGCCTATCATGGTGGCAAACCAGGTCACACGTGTCTGCACGCGGTTGGGACAGCCCACGCTCCCATGGGTGAAGTTGGAACCATGCATGATCCTTGCTCATTCCTGATTATATAGAAGTGTGTTTGCTGCATGCCTCCATGATGCCCATGCACATGCCGTGCACTTGCGATGTGGGCCCCGCAGGAGGTGAAGGGGCGCGACTGCGTGCACATCTACCACTCCCCCTTCTCGCGCACCACACAGACAGCGCAGGCGGTCAGGGACGCCCTGGGATGGGGGCCAGACGACAGCAGGTTCCACGTGAGTCCCCCCCCCAACCAGGTGCCTGCTGTGCACATGCAGCGCACCTGTTGTCTGTTAAGGGGTATCCAGTGATTGCAGCTTGCATCCTCGCACCCCTGCCCCCTACAGTGACCATGAGGGAACCACCATTGCACCCCTGCCCCCTACAGTGACCATGAGGGAACCACCATTGCACCCCTGCCCCCTACAGTGACCATGAGGGAACCACCATTGCACCCCTGCCCCCTACAGTGACCATGAGGGAACCACCATTGCACCCCGGCCCCCTACAGTGACCATGAGGGAACCACCATTGCACCCCTGCCCCCTACAGTGACCATGAGGGAACCACCATTGCACCCCTGCCCCCTACAGTGACCATGAGGGAACCACCATTGCACCCCTGCCCCCTACAGTGACCATGAGGGAACCACCATTGCACCCCGGCCCCCTACAGTGACCATGAGGGAACCACCATTGCACCCCTGCCCCCTACAGTGACCATGAGGGAACCACCATTGCACCCCGGCCCCCTACAGTGACCATGAGGGAACCACCATTGCACCCCTGCCCCCTACAGTGACCATGAGGGAACCACCATTGCCGGCCCATTTACAACAACGACTCATGTGTTGTGCCGGTTTATGGATTGAAGCGGTGAGCCGTACTCATCCCCATTGTCGCATGGCTCTAGTTGATAACCTCTTTACTACTGGCCGGGGCTCTGCCTTTCCTGATGAAGCGACCAGCCTGTTTTGCGGTGCGTTCCCTACACGTTGGTTGACCCAGGGATGGCCTCCCACACACTGGGGACCCACCATTGCTGGGTCTGCCCACGCACGCACCCGCCCATGCCCTCACCCACGCATGCAACCACACTGATGAATTGACCCGCAAATTTTGCATTTTGGCATTGGGGTGAAGGCTTCGACGATGACCCATCCAGCAGCGGCCTCGTCGACGTGCCATGTGCCCTAGTTGCCACATGCAACCAGCTTCCCACTGGTGGCCCCCGCCGCAAAGGCTCTGGTCGATTGTGGCACCATGACGCCTGCCAGGTGGCATCTGGTGCCTCCCTCCCTCTGCCTCCGGCGCCCCACTGCCACTCATGCGTGCTCTGAGCACGCATGTACATGCTCCCAGGCGAAAACACATGTGGGCATGCATGCTGACCTGCGTCTTTTCCCCCTTGGTTTTGTTGTTTGCCTTGCTTCTGCTCGTGCCCCATTCCTATGGTGTACTCCATTGTCGAACGCGCGCCTGCCCTGGCTGGCCCCAGGTGGCGGATGCGCTGAAAGAACGGTACGCACACAAGTGGATCATCAGGCAGTGTCCCTAGTCCCCACACGTCAGTTGAGCGTTGGAGGTTAGGGATGTGGCCCCCCCAGCAAAATGCAGTCGAGTCTAGGGCTAGTAGGTGTGGCGGGAAGCAGTCTGGCAAGCATGCAGGCCCGTGTCTCTGGTTCAATTGCGTGCTACGTGTTGCTTGCAGTCGGGTATGACCGGTCGGGCCGTACAGCTGGGTCATGTAGGTGTGTGCCTTGCTGCTCTGTTGTTCAAAAAGCCGTGTACATCACATGCGGTGCATAAGCACTAGGCATACCCCATACATGAAGAACATGCCTTGGTGATGCGGAAGCCACAGCTGGTATCTGCTATTCTAGTATGCAAGCGTAGTCTTATAGGTATCTGCTATAGTAGTATGCAAGCCACCACAGACCATTGCCCATAGAATTGACCTCGCTGCTGCCTGCTGCGACCTCCATTCTGCCTGGCATTGTCCCGGTCCCACGGCCCCCAGATACTTTGGGCCGGACTTGGAGCTGCGTAATGACAGCCAGGTGAGCCATGCGCGAGGTGTCACCTTGGTCTCATCAGTACCCTCACATGGCGATGTTACCAGCATGACATTCTTGCTCTCTTTTGATGATAACAAAGGATACTGGGGGCTTGATCGTCCATTTCCCATGTAGGCTCGTCTCTATCCTCGTCTACGCACTATGCCTTCATGATTATCCCTGTTCTGTAGTGCTATTCAAGACATTTATGTCTCATATTTGGCATCCATATAATGTCCTTTCGCCAAGCCTTCCCCCCCCCTCCCCTCCTGCGTGCCTTCCAGTACAAGGCGGTGTGGGCATCCGACAAGATTGACCCAACCATGACACCCGCGTTGGGTGCCGAGTCGGTCTACCAGGTGGTGCAGCGGCTGCTGGGGCTGCTCAAGATGCTGGAGCGGAGACATGAGGGGTGCGTGCCGCTCGCGCATGCGCGGGCTGGACTTGTTTGATTGTGAGCGCGCACATCAGCAGCTTCACATCGTTTCTCATTTTGGAGCTATTCTTTCGTTTGTTTCTGGGGCCTTATCTGGAAAGGAAAAGTCCTGTTTGCCTCTATTCTGCTCGAGCATTGGTTTGGAATCGCCCAATATGTGGATGTCTACCACTGTCATACGGTCACATAGACGACTCATGTTTATCTGTTTTATTTGCTCATTCCACATTTTTCAAATGTGCGGACCTGTGCAGGTGCACCATTCTCCTGGTCAGTCACGGGGATTGCCTGCAGATCATCCAGGCCATGCGGCGCGCCACCATGGTCACATCCCAGACTGAGGACAGTGTTGGCATATTGCGCAAGCAGCTGGTGTCCCGCGAGCTGGCAAACCACAAAGAGATGTACATCAACAGGGGAGAGCTTCGTAGGCTATAATTGTACAGCGGAGACTGTAATGTAAATGGTAAAAACATCCAGCACTGTCTTGTCATCTCGTGAGGATTCCTAGCATAAGCTCTATTATATTATGTCAAGCCTGCCAATGTGCATGACATGCTTACATTTTTGTTATCTTAATCATGCTTATATAATTGATTTTTTCGCACGTATGTTGGCCATCAACTGAAAGACAATTGCAATTGATGAAATTGCAAAACAGCGCACGATTCCAATGTTATCTTGCAGCAAAAAGACGTACTTATGTAGTAATGTTGCATATAAAGTAAGTAGTATTAGAGCTGGATCGACGCGCCTAGCATTAACAAACTACATCTGAACTGCATGGCAGGCTTAAGATCGATCAGGGTCTGCAGCCCGGACATGCACATGGCATGTAGGCATCCATTCATACATGCAAGCCGCAAGGTCGATGCCAACCCTCATAAACCGCATAGATCTAGCTAACAATGATCGACAACCGCGTACAGCTACCCCATTGCTTATTGGATACTATACATGATAAGTTGCATGCGGGGAAGCAACCACGTGATGAGTCCAACACACCACATTCAGAACTTCTATTCACGTTGTGGCATATGATTGGTGACTCTTGGATCTTGTAATCCATAACGCAGGTAGCAGGCTCAGACAAAAACTATTCTTAATTGTTTTTCAATATAAATAAATATGGCATGGCATGATGGCTGTATCAACATGTCATCCCAGCAGAACGGTTCTAAGGGGCTCCTACCCCACAAATCCCGCCTATGGATACAATGAATGCAATGAAAAATTGTGAGCACATCCAGGCAGTCTGGCTAGCCAGCACAAGAGGGCTTCCTCGCGCATACGTCATACAGCAAGCATGTGCATGGCAAGCAACCTCGCCACTCGCCATCTGCGCCACGACGCCGGGAGGCAAGCGCACACTGTATCCTGCGCTCACTTGCCAGACTTGGCTTGGCGCAGAAAGTTCTGCAGCGCGTGCAGCCGCGAGTCAATGTCCGCAATCTCCGACGACGCGTCCTCATATGCAGCTGCCTTGCTGGCGGCCTTGCTCCCCCCGTTGCCCGAAGATGGCTCTTGCAGCGGGACGACCTCCCGCCCTGAGGAACCGCCACCATGCCGCATGTCCCCCTCCCCCCCCCTTGGTTCCGAATACTGCGACAACCGCTCCTTGACCTGTGCCAGCACCTTGCCTGGCGATGCGGACTCGGGGCCCCTGGAGCGGCTGCCACCCATGGGTGGCCCCCCCTCGTCGTCGCTGCTCCACGCGCCCTTGCTGCCGCGAGACCCGCTCCTCGCGTGGGCGGAGCGCACGCGGGGCTGGCGCGACCCTTCGTGCTCCTCGCTGCTGCCCGCTGCCACACGGCCGCTCACGGGGCGCCGCGTCCCCACCCCCTTGTCCATGCTGGCGCGACCGCCGGACCGGGTGGCCCCTGCGGAGACCGGCCGGTTGCCGTACGACTCGCTCCCGCTGGATGTGCGGCGCGACCGCTCGCCCCCGCTGCCCCCGCTGGCATACGAGGGGCCCCGCTGGTCCATGCTGGAGCGGCGGCGAGGGGGGGCGCCTCCTGTGGGGGAGGGCGGCCGGATGGGCCCCCGCGGTGACGTCGAGTTGGGGGGCATCCGCCGCCCCTCTGCCGGGCTAGGGGACCGCGACCGGTTCTTGTCGGTTGCTTGCCGCTGGCGTTCGCGCGCGCGCACGTACGCGGTGGGGTCAAAACGGGCGCCCAGGCCGGCCGAAGAAGGGCGCGAGGAGGTGGGGGAGGAGCCGCGGGAGGGCTCGCGCGAGCTGCCGGCGCTGGAACGGCGCACGCCGCCGCCACCCAAACCGAGGCTGTTGCTGCGGCTGTGCCCCCCGCCTCCCCTTGTTGGGTCGTAGTGCCACGGCTGCGTGCTGGTGGGCGACATGCCGCGCAGCCGCCGGTCCATCGCATCAAAGTCGGCCTGCAGGTCCCGCAGCTTGCCGCGCAGCCTCTTCTCGGCCTCCTTTGCGCGCAGCAGCTCGTCGGCTAGTGCCTCACACTCCTTGCTCTTGCGCAGCATCGCACGGCTGTGCGCCCCCTTCTCCACCGCGAGCTCTTCCTCCGCACGCACCACTTTGCGACGCAGGGCCGCCACCTCGGCGCTGCCGGCCTTGGACTCTCCCATCTCCTCTTGTAGGTGGGCCACCTGGGCCTCCAGGTCGTCCAGGTGGGCAAGCAGGGTGTCCCGCTCCTGCCGCAGCTTCATCAGATCTGCAACGGCCTCGCTCTTCTCGCCAGAGGACACCGCGCCGCCTTGCTGGCTCAATTGCGACCGAAGCCGCGTGTTCTCGTTTTGGAGACGCTGGATCTCGGCGGCCGCGTCGCCGGGCGCTTGGATCCTGCCCGTGGAGCCCCGGCCACTACGGAGACCGGCTAACTCCTCGCTGAGCCGCCGGATGGTTTCTTTTAGGGTCTCGGGCTCCGGCTCCTCCTCAAACAGCAACGGTAAGGGGTAATGTACACGGTCGAACTCGGCAGCATAGGTCAATATGAGGTAACGCTTGTTGTTACTTGATGTTGTTTTCTGCGCGGGGGGTGCCTGGCGGTTCAACCGCCTGTTCTTCAGCATCTCGAGATCAGCATACGTTAGCAGGTCCACGAAAACGCTCTCACTGCTCTCGGTAAGGGCAGTAAGCAGCATCTTGACAAAAACGTTGTACTTTTTGAAATTCCCCGTCTTCTGCGTGATATCTTCAATGTAACGAGATGTAAAATCCCCCCGCCACCTATACCCATTGTCTTTTTGCTCAACCTCAATGCACAAAGTATCTCCATTTTCCGAGGCGACCGTGAGAAGGTACTCAATGTTATGAAACACGACCTCCACGGTTTGCTGAAATTCTAAAGGAGCCGACATGATGGTGTAACTCTACGTATGGTGTAGTTCTTCGGCGTCTTATAAGTCAGTCACCTTCTTCCCCAGCAAGACAAGCCTCGTAAGGTAGCTTCTTTCATGGCTTTTCCGCCGCGCCCGGCTGCTGTTAAGGTATTCTGGCGCTCAGACAGTACATTTGGGAAACCTTCGTAAGCTAACTTCTTTCATGGCTTCTCCGCCGTGCCCGGGCTGCTGTTATGGTATTCTGACGCTCACATACCTAGTACATTTGGGAAACTTTGCTAACGTCGCGCATGGACATCGTCGGCATTGCACTCGCATTGGCCATGGGCACCGGCCAATTATTCAAAAAAAGATTTCGCGGGGGAAGCCGGAAGATACACGTGTGCCCCTCCCAGCGCATGGCTGCTTGCCGTGCTGCGAAAGCAGCGAATAACGAACAGGGTGACGCGACGCGACGGTTGGACTAATTTCAGTCGTTGGCTGGCGCACGCCACAACGATCCGTCGCCCAGTCTTGGCGGGAAAAACACGTGGCAGCGCTAGCACTCGCTGTTCCCCATTTTCGACGTATGTACGATGCTTCAGGCATTTTCCATGGACCAAGAACGACGTGCAACCTGGACCCTAGGACCAACTAGAATTAGGTAGTTATCGATGGCACGAAAAAACGAGATCGTAAAGCCAAGCGTCACTGATGCATTACTTCTGCAGCTTGTTTGAACGCGGTGAGCATTGTTCTTGCATATGTTGGGAGAAAAAGGAAGCGGCCAGGTTGAACTAGCTGAGACAGCGCCGGCGCGTTGCCCGCTTGGGCGATTAACCCCGCGGCTTGGGCGCGGTTCATAGATTTTCCTAGTTTCATCCTGTCACATCTGGATGCCATGGTGGTAAATACTTGGCGCTGCTAATTATTCTGTCACGTCATGACAGGAGTGCCACGGCAAGCGGCTACTAGGTGTACGGGCATCGCTAGGGCCACAGAGGCATAGGCCGACTGATCATTCATGTTGATCTTAGTAATTTTCCGGCCGGGTATTACGTTGCTGGCTTACGTGACGTGCACACTCATGCCTAGTTTCGTTGACAAGTCTCTGGACTAGACGCACATCACTTGCACTTGCACTGATGTATCTACTCACATGATATGGTATATATAACGCTGACTCCTAGGAATTTCAATCATTGTAGCATCTGGCTGCAATCGCGCCTCTTTTTTTTGTTTTGTTTTACCTAGTAATACCCACGTCTTGAGGACAAGAACGGCTTTTCTAAGCGGCCCTGATCGGGCGCGAAGTGGAACCTGTTTTATAACTGCCCCGTCATTATTCGCCATGAAATGTTTTTGTAGGAAGGAGCGGCCCCTTGTCTCAAGTACTACATTTGGCATGAAATCCATTTCACGCATGTAGAATGACAACATTTGGAGGACGCACTAGGCAAGCAACAACAGTCATGTGCATTCTGGTAGCCGCCTGCAACGATACCAAAAGGTCTAAGCTAGTGCTAACTCAATGGCATGCTTGCTGGTCATTTGGGCTGACCGTCGGACGGCCTTATCCAGGATCCTCCGTGGAACATTCACTTCACGGCTCTCCCGACTGGTTTGTCTGCAACGTTTGGTAACCGACCCTCTCTCACTCCGTGTTCCCAAGTGTACAAGTACGTTTCTCAACTTCCCTCACATCATATGAAACCCATGTCCCTTTTGATGCGGGGACTTTCCTTCCCACCTGTTTTCCTTTTCCTATTTAATTTTTATATATCTTATCATATTTATTTTATCTATGATCATGTCTGCTTTCTACCATTATCTTTCTTTTCATTCCTATTCATTTTATTCTGCTTTTGATTCTTATACTTTTATCTACTTTCTTTTTCCTATCTATTCTGCCTACACACACTTATTCCTCTAATTTTATTGAACTTCTTCTTTATCTTTACTTGTAGTATCCCGTGCCACTTATCTAGCTATCATTCTTCTTATCTTTATTTTTTTAACTACTTCGTTACACCCTTCCACTTAGCACTTAAATTTTGACCTTGAGTGAGCTGGTTTTAAGAGGCGTTTGACCCTGTTGGGAGGGAGACTAGCCCAGGATCTCGGGAACCATGGGGGATTGACCAGTAGCATTGTTTGTAACTAGATAGAATAGACCGGTAGGATTGCATGTTCCCATGCACCCATCCGTCCATGATGACCCATCCATCCATCCATCCATCCATCCATCCATCCATCCATCCATCCATCCATCCATCCATCCATCCATCCATCCATCCATCCATCCATCCATCCACCCACCCACCCACCCACCCACCCACCCACCCACCCACCCACCCACCCACCCACCCACCCACCCACCCACCCACCCACCCACCCACCCACCCACCCACCCACCCACCCACCCACCCACCCACCCACCCACCCACCCACCCACCCACCCACCCACCCACCCACCCACCCACCCACCCACCCACCCACCCACCCACCCACCCACCCACCCACCCACCCACCCCACCCACCCACCCACCCACCCACCCACCCACCCACCCACCCACCCACCCACCACCCACCCACCCACCCACCCACCCACCCACCCACCCACCCACCCACCCACCCACCCACCCACCCACCCACCCACCCACCCACCCACCCACCCACCCACCCACCCACCCACCCACCCACCCACCCACCCACCCACCCACCCACCCACCCACCCACCCACCCACCCACCCACCCACCCACCCACCCACCCACCCACCCACCCACCCACCCACCCACCCACCCACCCACCCACCCACCCACCCACCCACCCATCCATCCATCCATCCATCCATCCATCCATCCATCCATCCATCCATCCATCCATCCATCCATCCATCCATCCATCCATCCATCCGACTCCCGGCCCCACGGGCTACGGGAGCACGAGTTTAATTAATTAATTAATGCCAGGGGTTTAATTATTTAATGGGGGTTTAATTAATTAATTAATCAAACTCTTGACCCTGAGTCCAACATTGCCTATGCCTCATAATATCCCAGCAATGACGTCAGCCACGCGGCTTCCGCGATTGTAGCTCACCTTTCATCTCCGAAAGTGGCAGCACAGCTACCGTATTATGCTGTACAAAAACAAAGGTTCCCCTGACGTGACCCCGCCAACTACCGCGGAGTCTGCATATCCAGAGCGCCGCACTGAAGTTGTTCATGCGCATGATCCTCAACTGCCTTCGTTCTGCTCTCAGCCGTCACCTTGGGTAGAGTCAAATGGGCTTTCGTCTTGGGCGCAACACCGTCATGGCCATTTTCGTCGCGCGCCGCCTCTTCGAGGAAATCGTGCTCCTGCCACCTGGTGAGTTTCCCGCCATCCTGATCTTCATCGACTTCATCAAGGCTTTTGATTCTGGATCGACATCCTCTGGACCGCTCTATGGGCTGTCCTTGCTCGCGCTCGCTGTCCCCATTTCCCTGATTACCGTCATCCGCACGCTGTATGAGGGGTCGACCACTTCGGTGCGCACTCAACACGGCTTTACCCCGCCGTACTGCAGACCGGCGTCTGGCAGGGTTGCGTCCTGTCGCCGTACCTGTTTATCATTGTAGTGGATTATGTTATGCGCCAGGCACGTGCTCGCTTTGCTAGCACTGCAGGCCGTGCACCTGGCCCGAGTAGTGATCACGAACGGGCTTGGGGAAGAGGGGCCGACGCAGAATTTACTAGCTGACCTCATTTATGCCGAAGATATCACACTCATCGAGAAGCCGGAGTCTGCCCAACTTTGGCTGGACTGCCTGGCGCTCGAGGCTCGGGCGGTTGGTCTAGAAATCAGCCCCAAAACGGAGGCCCTGGCTCTCGGAATGTCCAGGCCCCCGCCCACACTCCGCCTCTTAGACGACACCGAGGTCAACTACCCTCCTTCAGGCCGCTTCAAGCTAGCTGCTCGGCAGTTGGCTTCCCGACTGCGAGGACGACCTGACGACACGGATCGGCATGGTGTGGGCGCAACTCCATGACCACCGCCGCTGGTGGAGCGACCCCGCCCTACCCCGGATCGTCAAGCGTGACCTCTTCAAGGTCGTCATTCTGACGATCCTGGCCTACGGCGCCGAGACCTGGACACTGGCGCAGGAGCTGGAGCAACGACTCGACGGCAACGTCACCCGAGATGCTGCGCAAGGCCCTTAACATCCCCTTTGGTTTGCACATTAGTAATGAGGATTTGTACGCTGATTTGCCCTATGTTTCCCACATTATTAAAGGCACAGGCGCCTGGGCCTAGCCGGGCACCTGGCCCGCACAGATCAGGTAGACACATCAGATAGACTAGCTAGCACCAAGCCCACCCCTGGAGCCTGGGCGCCGGTTATGTCCTCACCTGGCGTGCCCCAGGCCGCACGGGGCAGGGCCGCCACCCGTGGACTTTTCGTGATAGACTCGGCATGGACATGTGCTATCCTTGACGTGACGGGCTCACACCAGCTAGGGCAGCCTCCTGGTATGTCTGTAATATGGAGGCAGATGGTACGCATGCATGAGGATAGATGGCCGGCACGCAAGTAGTGATGGAGACCACCCCCAAGTCTGTGGCGGGCTCCGCGTGTGACCGCCGGTATGGCATTCATAGCGATTCGGGCCGTGGTGCCCACAACCCTGTGACTTTAAGACCTAGATAGCTTACACCATCCATTCCCCCCTAGATAGCTTATGTACACCATATTAAAATTAATTAATTAATTCATTCATTCATCTCCGGCCGACAACTGCTCTATAAGTAAGTAAGTACTTGCGTGTCATGCGCAAAGGCATGCCACGGAGTACTATTATGCTAATCTCATTAGAAAAAATAATTACACAAAATTAAGTTTACCGAGAGCATAATGGGGGTCCGTCCTTCAAGGGAGCGGAAAGTGCACTGAAGGATCCGATTAGAGCAAAGTTTGTGGTCCACGAGCTGGGCGGCAGCGGTGGGGGAGCACTGCTCTATAATCCTCAGGCAATGTTGGACCACCATGCGTCCAGGAATAGTTGTCTATACATAAACTGTATACACGGATTGATCTGAATTGAATTGAATTGAATTGAATTGTAACATAACTCCGTTGGGAGTATATGTAGCACATAGCCCGTGAGAGGGGGCATATGGCCTATCATACATCCTAAGCTACTTCCTGCAAGGGTGGGGATGTAAAGGACCCTTGCTCTAGGTGCACCAGGGCACGTGCATCCCCATGATCTTCAAGCTATGCCCAGCGAAGGGCATTGATCTGAATGGCCGTCTCTAATGTACAACTTGCTATTTTTTGCTGTGTTTGGCACAAAAAAAATTGCTTGTGGGTACCAGCTGGCTCGCCAGCACACCAGTGTTCATGATTAATGGCGAATGTATGCAACTGTCTCAGTTGGCAGGACAATTAATGCATTCCAGCCAGAATCTATTGCTGCAAAGTGTTTCCAGTGATGCTCTTGAGGGTAAAGCACGGTCCGTTAACAATGACAACTTTTACAAACAAACTTACAAAATTACAGAATTTATACATTCATTTTTATGTGCGCATGCATGCACGACGTTTCCCTCTCTTTGCCGAGCATGTGTGCATGTGTGGGACCAGCAACATGTAACGTATATAGGCAAATTGTGCCATTGAGTTCATTCAAGCAATAAGAATAGCATACGTTGGGATTTACAATCTGCCCAAATTGCTAGGTAGTCAGGCTCCAAGCGCTCCTGGGATCATGGTCGTCTAGCTGGTGCTATGTACAGGGCGTGTAATTGAAAGTAATATCTTTCAATCGTAACAGGCGCATGTGCAATGCATGTACAATATGCATGTACATCTGTCCACGATACTCGGTGCAGGGGCTTCCATCTGCAGGTCATCCGACCTGCACATGGGCACAGCGTAAAGGTTACAGCAAGGAGGCCTTCCAGGGACACTAGCCAATGCCACCCGGCTTGCTGTAGTACGGCCCATACATTTCTTACGTGCTGCAAATGTCAATCAGCCCCGCCAGGTAGAACAGGCGCATCAGCAAAGTCTCGAATTCCCAGCTGCAGGTCACACGAGAGCAGCACAAATATTAGCATATCAATACAGAGCAAGTGAAGTTTAAAAGATAAATCACTTTCATCATCATTGTTCTGACCTGTTAAATCATTGCCAACAAAACTGATGATGCTTGCTCCCTTCACCAGACGAGAATAATCATCCTCAAAGAAAAGCTACATCCCAGGCAAGCCTCCCGCCCCCTCCTAGTCAGTAACCAAACGGTCCACCATGTCGCCTTTCCACTGTCAGAAGGAGTAAGAGGGAAGAACAACTGCGCGGAATGGGGGAGATAACCTCGCACACTGCTGAACCAAAACATCAAGATCGACCGACCTGTGTGACTCGCTGGGCCGGTTGTGGTGGAAGCCTTCCTTAATGTCCACCATCGACAAGCTGCGCCCCACCCAAGAGGAAGCATCATGGAGGCATACACCGATGAGCGCAACCATAAGCGCGGGCAAGACAACAGCCCGGGGCATCATTCGATGCTAGGCAGTGCCACTGCACTACAGCTGCATGGTGCAAAAATATGGTGAACCCAAGTAAAAGCCTTAAAAAAAATAAAAACAGATTATCCTCAAAGAGACTGTACTCCCAACATCACTCCCCAGTGGGATGCACAGCAGTGTGACCCACACATGAAGGGTCGTCCCCCTCACGTGTAACCTGTGCACCACCCCCTCACTCACCTGAAGCCATACACGTCCACCTGCTGGCAGAGCAGGAGGGACAGCAGCACGCCGTGGATGCCAGAACTCATCACGCGGTAGCAGCTGAATGGGCCCTGCTAGAGCCCAGCCAGGGAGGCATATTGCATGCAGGAAAGCATCGTGTGTCAGCAACGGGGAGGCAAGTGGGACACCCTACCAGCCGTGGAACCAGCATGTCCACGTCTGTGCGGCAGGGCACCCAGCCATGGTACTGGCAGCGCAGTGGCAGTTGTTTTCGATAGTTTGTTTTCAAGAGTTAAAGCAGGCGACCTTCCACATCACTACAAAGAAACTTATGTAGAGAGAGCATGCAATCAAGCTACTGCTATGTGTTCATTGTTCAACGGTCGCTTATGATTCACCGTATCCGAGAAGACCTCGCACGTGAACCAGGACAAGTGCAACGTGCACACACCTTCCTTGTTCCTTGGACACTGCTGAAAACTGGGTGGACATTTGAGTAGAGCTCCTTTACACCTTGCTAATGCTGTCCAAGGGCACTGGTGCTGGGCATGGGTGCTCTTGCTTGCCCAAGCTTCCTGACTGAAACAAACTGGTGTGGAGCAAGGAGCGCCACACACCATCCGGGGTCTGATGCGTGGCATATGACACTTCTGCGCCATCGTGCGGGGCACTCGCATACACAGGCGCTTCGAGGCGCATTTATTTTTAGGTGCAGGCATGCCAACGACGCAGAAAGTGGTTACCACCATAGTAGTATACGAATTCTCCCTACCAGCATCGCATGTGAGTTCGATCATGCCACAAGCTTGCTTTGAGGACCGTGAAATGGACCGTGACCCATGTCAGCACCTCACCAGGCCCAGGCGGTACAGATCCTTGCGCAGCTGCAGAGCACCCACGTGGCGGCGATCAGCAGCGCAAGGAGCACAGGTGTGGCGGCGGTCGGCAGCGGGAAGAGGGGCACGGGCACGGAGCATGAGACATGGGCCACCACATGACAGGGTACCCGACCGAACAAAGGGCACGCCCCAGGTAGTTAGCACGCCCGAACAAGGCACAATGGGTTTTTGTGTTTTGGTGAGCATGAAGCGAGTTCCGCGCAGGCACAAGGTCAGGCGTGGGGGTGGAAGCGGGACGGCAGGTCCTCACCCCGCAGGTTGCAGTACACGCCGGGCAGTAAAATGGCATCTCATGTCAGGACATCAATGCGGGACGAGGACAGGTGAGGGGAGCCAGTGGATGGGAGCCGCAGGATGGGAGCCACCCCACCGGGCAGCCACTAGCTGCCTGCTTGGTTGACACCATTGGCTGACTCAGCCCACACTGGACCCTGGCTTGTTCCACTAGACAGAAGTCTCAAGGATTAACCAAGCAGTAGTGACTTGGATGAACCATGACTTGGTGAATGACGGCACGAGAGTGCACAAGAGTGGGCCGTGTGCTAAACACCCCTGCCGAGTCGATGAGCGGGCTCATAAACACGCATGGGAGCATGTGCACTTGGGCATCGTGCAGCGACCTGTGGGAGGCGGCGAGTGTCCTTGCATCATGGGCTGTGGGCGTCTCGAACATGATTTGGGGGTCTCCGCACGACGCAGGTCTTCACTAGCGGGGTGCCAGTCACGCCATCGACCATACCCCATGTGCCCTTAATGGCCCTTATTTCCTCAACTGCCTTCAACTGCAACTTCAAATGCGCGGGCCCCACCTGCGAGAACGCGTCCAGCTGCCAGTTGACTGTGTCGGTTGCCAGAAGCCGGAACGAACCCCCCCTGTACAAGTGCTGCGGGTCACGGCCAGCGTCACCGGAAAGCAACAGGTGGGTGCGGGTGGTGACTCAGCAGGCAGAGGTAAATGGTAGGCATGCTCATTGCAACAAAGACACCGCACAGTACGTTTTACACTTCGCTGCCACTGGGCAGTACTCCATACGTGCCTTCAGCAGGCAACGAGAGCCTTAATGGACGGATTGCCTGACAGGAGCACCCTGTCGGTGTCGCGCACCAGCAGCCAGCGCAGAGGTATAGGCTATGGTGCATGACAGATAGCCTCCCACGCGGCGGGGCCGGAGTGCAAACTGTCCTTTCCAATGCAGAGATCAAGAGCATGCTCTTGCAGGCCCTACTAGTCAGGCTCGCTTCGGCCCCTCCTGTGCAGCTCGAGAGATGTAGTAAGCACACGAAAGGAAAGAAACTCCCACATGAGTGACCAGGCAAGAAACGGACGCATGGATGATCAGGCAGGAGATGCTCACATGGGTGACCAGGTGGTGACTGCCCTGCGATGGCAGCAGGAACATGCAGGTCAATTGTCTGTGCACCAGGAAGGTTTTTTTCTCCCTCTCCTGCCGAGGCCTACTTTCCCTGATGGACAGCTGGATCTGCGCTTAGGGGACAATCAGCCAACAAGGACGGGCTTGATGCCACCATGACATTTCCCACAGCGGCAAAGTAAGCTGCGGGCGTCCATGCTCACCTGCAGTTGCCCCAGGTAGGGCGCACTGAACAAGTTCCAGAACACCAGGTGCTCGTCCTGCGCCACCTCTGCAGGCCGCCATAACAACAGGGAGGATGGGGAATGCACACACGCATGCGCTCATGTCCCCGGCCCCGCCCCCGCCCCCACCCCGCCCCCGCCCCCGCCCCCGCCCCCGCCCCCGCCCCCGCCCCGCCCCCGCCCCCGCCCCCGCCCCGCCCCGCCCCCGCCCCCGCCCCCGCCCCCGCCCGCCCCGCCCCGCCCCCGCCCCCGCCCCGCCCCCGCCCGCCCCGCCGCCCCGCCCCCGCCCCCGCCCCCGCCCCGCCCCCGCCCCGCCCCGCCCCCGCCCCCGCCCCGCCCCCGCCCCGCCCCGCGCCCCAGCCCCAGCCTCCCCCCAGCCCCCGCCCCGGCCCACATACACATACACACAGGCACAACATAAGCACGCACACAACCAGTGTGGCCGGTTTGAGCGTGGCGGATGTGGGAATCAGAGCGAGGCGGCACACAGGGCCAACTAGACAGATAGGCCATGCACATCAGCGGTTATATTGCTTGTCTCGCACACTTGCGGTTCTATTGCCTGTAGTTTGCCATCCCGCAAAAGGCAGCGACAACGACTAGAGTCACGTGCCATGCAAAAAAACACTAAGCAGCATTGTGCCGATGGATGTGCTGCGAACAAGTCATGTGCCAATCTGGTCACGTTTACTACAATGCAGGAACCCACCTTGCTGGGAGAACTCGCGTTGGAGAAGCTGAGCGTGTGGCGGAGCGCGGCAACCCCCAGTCCCCAAAGAGCGCGGGGGCACATGTGAGACAGGTCGCACACAGGGGCATGGGGTGAGCGACACGAGGGTGGAGGCAAGCGGCAGTGGCTGTGCTCCCAAAGATGATAACAGAGGGAACGGCGACATCTTAAACAGAGGGAACGGCGACATCTTAAACAGAAGGAACGGCGACATCTTAAACAGAAGGAACGGCGACATCTTAAACAGAGGGAACGGCGACATCTTAAACAGAAGGAACGGCGACATCTTAAACAGAAGGAACGGCGACATCTTAAACAGAAGGAACGGCGACATCTTAAACAGAAAGGAACGGCGACATCTTAAACAGAAAGAACGGCGACATCTTAAACAGAAGGAACGGCGACATCTTAAACAGAAGGAACGGCGACATCTTAAACAGAAGGAACGGCGACATCTTAAACAGAAGGAACGGCGACATCTTAAACAGAAGGAACGGCGACATCTTAAACAGAAAGGAACGGCGACATCTTAAACAGAAGGAACGGCGACATCTTAAACAGAAGGAACGGCGACATCTTAAACAGAAGGAACGGCGACATCTTAAACAGAAGGAACGGCGACATCTTAAACAGAAGGAACGGCGACATCTTAAACAGAAGGAACGGCGACATCTTAAACAGAAGGAACGGCGACATCTTAAACAGAAGGAACAGCGACATCTTAAACAGAAGGAACGGCGACATCTTAAACAGAAGGAACGGCGACATCTTAAACAGAAGGAACGGCGACATCTTAAACAGAAAGGAACGGCGACATCTTAAACAGAAGGAACGGCGACATCTTAAACAGAAGGAACGGCGACATCTTAAACAGAAGGAACGGCGACATCTTAAACAGAAGGAACGGCGACATATTAAACAGAAGGAACGGCGACATCTTGAACAGAAGGAACGGCGACACCTTAAACAGAAGGAACGGCGACATCTTAAACAGAAGGAACGGCAATATCTCAACATGGGAACGGCAGCTGCACCGTCTTTATGACAAAAAAAGGTGTGCGTGGCCTGATGGACGTACATGGCGCGTGCCATATATTGCCTGTGCTGCGTTTGTCAACGGAATTGCAATCCATCCAGGGTGACGAGGACGGGAGCGATACCACCACGACAGATCAAGTTTCACAATTGAACGTACTATTGATCACTGATGACATGTGCACGCTAAGAACGGAGTACAGAGCCTACCCAGCATGGGGTACAAACTATGGAACTAGGGAGCGCCCACCCAAATGAAACAACAAACAAAAGGGAGGGCATCCTGTCTTCTCTCACTACCGGGAGGGCGTGCGATACCGCACTTTTTCTACATCAAGATGCAGGCACAACTTTAGGTGCATTGCAGTGTATATATACCCCCCATATGCAGTATATATACCCCCCCTAGTTTCAAAATTGGCCACCATGTGGCGGGAGATTCTCAACTGGCAGGCCCCCAAATACGATCAGGGTTTGACAAAACAGTTTTGCTTTAGAAGCCAAGTCAATACCAACGAAACTTGCGTTGCGGCAGAGACAGCGACTGCAGCGCTCATGTCCCGACAGGCACGCTCCCCTAGCCATATCCCAGAGATGAAAGCATGCAGCTTCGCATGGAAGCCATGGTATACGTTCAACTTGGGGAGGAGCCAACCTTGGCCCACCGTCACCAGTTGGTGTGCTAAACCATGCCTACGACTTGCAAAAATATAGTCAGGCAAGCAGGCCTACTGATAGCCGAGCCTCTTGAAGAGCTAACACCCACCAGTCCCCCAACCAGTTGGTATAACACATCGAGCGAGGAGCATTTTCTTTACTGCACCATGGACCTACTGGCATTCATACGCACCCAGGGTGCACGCAGCAAGACACTGCCCTGGGATGCACCCACACCTGACTTGAGGGAAAGGGCACATAAGAACGAGAGCATCTGTGGGTACGTGCCACAAGCAGGCTGCTTCAATCCTACCTACACAGGGCTTCAATGACACACCAGCCCATGGGAGATGCATATGCACACATGCAAGTAGGCGATGGGCCCTCTGCGAACACACCAGCTAGAGCACAGGGTCATGCTGGGCACAGCCCCAACCCACAACACCATCTCACTTGCCACTGCCCATGTAGTAGTATTCGAATTACGTGCAGCCTTCCCCATGGGCCTAGACAAGTCTGGACTTGAGATGTGATGACACCCAAGGGACTGGCCTCCAGGGAATACTTCCCGTAAGGAGCGACCAGGCAAAGGAGGGGGCAAGGGATGGAGAGGAGGCCAGGGTGCGAGGGGGAGAGAGCAAGGGAAGGGTCAAGAGCAAGAAATGCCAGAAAACTGGCACACCACTACACAAACCGTGCCCCTTACGCACTACACAAACCGTGCCCCTTACGCCGTCATGCCACTGCGCAGGCATGGCCCCCTCCTACAGTGTGTAGTGCGCCCCCCTCACGATGGTGATGTACTTTGAGGTTGGCCCCCTCACCATGTTGGTATACTTGCGATTGAGCAAGCGAAATGTGGTCTTGGAACCAAAGAAGCGGGGCATGTCCTGCGGTGACAGGCGCCGGTAGGACCAGGTCGGCACGGGTAGGCACAAGCAGCCAGGGCACCAAGCGACTGGTGGGTGAGTCCCACAGGAGGGCACAGCATGGAGTGGCCCAGGAGCAACTCCGCACATCGCACATGCCCCACGGCCAGCACCACCACAGGATGGCTACTAACCCAACTAAAGCATACCATGTTAGGTGGTCCTGATTTAGTCACATCCAGTTACGTTACATGGGACACCGTGATTCTGGCGCGCCCCACCAAAAGGGTCGTGGATCAACTGATGCACCAAACACTCAGCAAATTAATACACGTTAAAGTCATGCTTCACACAAGCCTCAACATTGGGACAGCGACACAATCATCAAGGCAGAGAATAGCTGTCCGTTGCTCGTTATAAAAATAGAACGCATGGCTTGATCCCATGTGCACGCCCTTGCCAGCGCTGTCATGGACCCTTCAGGTGGCCACACGCGCCACCACTGCCTCACCTTCATGGTCAGGTTGCGATGCTCCTGGCTGGCTGTCAGGCGCGTCCCCTGCAGCACGTGCGACCAAAGCATGACGCGCAGCAAGGCATGTACACCATGGCAGGGGCAAGCAAGTGACGGAGGTCATTGGAGCATCGTCGGCCATGCGCTGATCGGGTGCCGTCAGGGCCAACACACGGTGAGTGATATTGCGTCGATGGACGCTTAAGCAGCCTGGCCCTTGGCATACCCCTTGGCATATGCTCTGGCCAGGACCTCGATGGATCCAGCAAGCCATTGTCATTCAGTATGGCCATTCACTATGGCCAGTGTCATTCACTATGGCCAGTGTCATTCACTATGGCAAAAATACTTGGGTTTCGACAGTGCTCATAAAGCATGTTCGCGTTGTCCAAAATAACGCACCCATGTTGTGCGGGCAAGAATTAACACACACCTTGCTGCCGCGCGCATTGCTGTACTAGCCACTCGATACTACATTTTCTGCCCCTAGTGTGGACCCGCTACCTCCCCGTCGCTGTGGCAGCGGATCCATGCTATCAAGACGGTGTGCTCCCCAATGCTTTTCTCCTGTCGTTTCTTCCCCTATGTTTGTTCCCTTAATCTTCGCTCCCTGATCGTGGCCCTGCTCGTTGTTGACTTGAACACACACTACCCGTATCGCGCAGTCTCCCACATGTCATGCTGTCGCCCGCACCTCGTTGTTGAACCGGAACGTGGCGTCGTGCCTGTCGATGGATCGCCCACTGCGCGTCTCAAACATTTTCAGGTGGTTGCCCACCACCGCGCACGTGGGGTACCTGTCCGCGCCCATTTTGCATGGCATGGATGCACGCCGCCCACATGAGCATGCACAGAGGCATACACGGTCAGGCGAGGTGGACTCGCTTCAGCCAGCCAACAACGGCACCAAATCATTTCGAGAATTGATTCCATTTACAGGCCAATTTTTAAAACCATATTTGATCTGTCCATCAGTAATCCAAACAGCAGATGACGCCGTTAGTGTGGCAGCAGCTAATTCCTGCCCGCCACACAGCCACCCTACTGCTTGCGCACGTGGCAGTGGGGGCCTGCATCCGCTCTATAGGACGAGGTTAGAAAGGCTCATTGCAGGGTGCAATTCGTTGAGGACAAGGGGTCCCACCTGGTTACTTTTGGCAAGCACCTGGTTACATTTGGCCTTAATTCTTGTGGTGTGTCTAATACCTGATGTGGTGTCCGTGGATCGTGTGGCAGCCGCTGCCGCTGCATACATCATCCATGCTGTAATCGCTACACGGTATACCCCTTGCCTCGACAAACTTCCGCTAGTCATACAGCGTGTGGAATACAAGACATAATGCCTGTACTTGCCGCAACAAAACGCTTGGCCCGCAGGGGCATAGAGGCAACGCTCATCACAGGGGAAGCCTCCAAAGACTTGGAGCGCGGAATACTCTTAGGCAACAGTTGGGTTTACAGGCACTCATCCCACAATTACAGGACATGCTGGCCAGCGTGACAAGCGTCCGGAACACCTTGTGCACACATGCCCCCCCCAACATTTGCCTCCGCTCAACGGCACCATCCCAAGCCGGCCCGCCTCACCTCTGCTGGATGTCCTCCTCCGGCGCAGGGACGTTGGTGTCGTTGTCCCCAAATACGCAACCCTGGAGGAAGCGCACACGTTGTGGGCCCACGAGAATACACACCCTGCCAGGCAACCATGAGGAGATGGGAATGTAACAGAGATGCAAACGAACGTCTGACATACTAGAAAGATGAGAGCCTGGCTCGGATAAGCAGCGGCAACAGGGATTAGACAACGTGGACGGGCAAGCAAGCATGCAGCCAGTTTACTACTCGTACGCAAGGAAGTGACCGAGGATGCGAGATGGGTAGTCATCAAACTACTAAATGAAGTGCATCTCCTTCGGAAGTATCCCAACACGCGAAGCCCAGGAACGCACAAGGCAAATCACACTATTGTCAAAGCATGCTGGAAACCGCACACCGTGCTACATTCTCGAGACTCGTATCTATGGATCGGCCCCTGTAGGCAGGATGTGCATGGGATCCATGTGCACGCACCGTGCGCTGCCCACCGCCCCTCTCCCCGCAGCCACCCATGAACAGCCCTGTCTCCAGGTTGTCTTCCAGGGGCCTGCAGGCGCGTGGGCACACACAAGACCGTTGTCTTCCATGTTCAGTAAGAAGTGCAAGCCTCAAATAAGTGCCCCACCCAAACACCCCAGATGTGCAAGATTGACCTGTTTGCCCCATGCAACAGACCGCAAAGTGCCTGATTAAAACATCAGAGGATGCCCAAGGACCTCTGGTAGCCCCTGGCCGCCCTCCACGTTGGGTAGTTGGTAGGCGTACTGCTGCGTTCATAGCGCATTTGCAGCTTGATTGGCCGATCTCAGGAAAAGTTGGTGGACGGTGCAGGGTCAGCAAGAGTCCAGCAGTGGAATGGCGGACCGGCGGGCCCCCTCTTTAAACCTTCTGCACCAGCCGCTCCTTGCAATGGGCAGGCCCCCTACTGGAGAACGTGGGCCGAACACTGGGGTATGTTGAGGGCTTATTGGACATGTGTGACGAGATGGGCAAGTTTGTGCTCCGCCAGGTGTCCATGCTAGGGCGTTGTGGAAGCTTGATTCCCAGGAAACATTCCTGAAACAAG
>RPFO01000629.1:310000-318352 GCA_009746045.1 Mesostigma viride
TCGCCTTGATGTGTGCTTGACGGCTGCAGTTGATGCCGTACTGGTGGCATCACACACGGGATGAAGGCACATGGCCAGAACGCGCAAGAACGAACAATTATGGCGTTTTCATTATCAGTGTGACAAAATCGAAAGCAGCACAGACTAGGGAAAAGGTATACAGACAACAAAGCAGAAAGCACGCTGATGCCTGCAACAACCTGACCCTGGCTTCAGCGGTCATGTCTCGCCGTCAAGCCGTCGACCATTCAACAGGTGGGTGTGCCTCCCTCCCTCCCTCCCACCCGCCCAAGGCCCCCATTGCATCGCCCACCTTGTTTGATGCCGCCACGGTGAACGTGCTCAAGCCAGCGGGCGACAGACCATCCTCGGACGCCTCGGTCTTGTTGTTTGCCCCCGTCTGATTGGCCGCCACATTGGGCGCATCGTTGCCGTGTCCCCAGCCAGACTTGTCCGCGTGGCGGGAGGCGCGCCGCATGACCACCGAACGGAAGGGGAGCCAGGGGTCCGGCGCACCCTGGCAGACCATCCGCGCGCCCCCTGCATAGCCAAGTCATTCAGTATATAAGCACTGCCTTGTCAGTGCTACCAGAAGCAAATGCAGCTCTAAAACAAGCGGAAGGTTGCATAAGCAGCATATGGGGTAGATTGACCCACCCACCAGCATGGCTTGGTAGATGCCGGGCGTAGCTGTTTTGACTAGCATAGGTTACTTATGGATTGCTCGATCCCTGCTCAGCCTGAAGGAAAGGCTGAGTGGAGCACACTACCAGCCTGTCACGTGATCAGCGGGGGGGGAGCTGGAAAAATGGTTCAAAAAGGAGAAATGAGGCCAACGGTGGCAGGAAGGAGCATCACGGGGGCGTTGCAAGAATCAGAGTGCGCGCGGCCCCTCACCAATCTGGTTGGCCTCAACGCCTTCTGCCGCCAGGAACACCGAGTGGTTGTCAAAACGAACCGAGGAGGTGGGGAGTGGAGGCGTCGCCACATCGCCCACAACCACCACGACCGGCGCTGCGGGGCTCGCCGGCGCTGCCTGCGCTGCCAGCCCTGCTCGGTCACCTTGGTGGGAGATGCTGGGGTCTCGGTGGGCGCGCTTGCTGGATGCAGCCGGGCCCTTGCTGTGCTGCGCTGGCCTGATATCCTCCCCTCCCTTGTGCTCTGCCGACGTTGCATCCTCCTCTCCAACGTGCTGCGCTGGGGTGGAACCCCCCCCCTCTTCAACGGCATGGTTGTCAGAGGTACCATTCCCTTGGGCGCTCAAGGAAGAGAGGTTAGACACGGGAACCGCCTCTCTCTGCATCACTTGCTGGCGGGTGGTGTGGTTTCCTGCTACTTGTGTGCCACTGGTGTCATTGAACGCTAATTGTGTGCCTTTGATGCTATTAAATCCTACTTGGTTGCTGTCATTATGGCCAGATGCTAATTGCATGCTATTGGCGAGGCTGGGCTGCCCTTGTGTGTAGTTGGTGCTACTAAACGCCACTGGCGTGCTGTCGCTATCCTCAAGTGCCACCTGCGTGCCGCTAGGGCCAGCCTGCCCTGCGACGAGAACCGCGCCTTCGGTGCTGCCGGGCCCCACAAGACCCTGGCTCTGGCCCAAATGAGTGCGGGCAGAGGCCCCCCTTGCCCTGCTCCCCAAAGTGCTCGCGGTGGACGGAGCGCGGCCACGCAGTACGACGGCGGACGATGGAGGGGGGACCTGCACGGCCAGGCATGGCAACGGACAACGTGTATGCACACCGACGGAGACCACTTACACAGCGCCCCACGCATAAAGCCACCTGTGGTGCCCATCCACCCACCCATCCCCTCAGACCGCCGCGTCAACCCCAGGTCTCCCTGCGCCTCCCAAAGTACCGGTGGTGCGCCTGTTGTACCAGGAACGGTCCCAGGGCTGGCATAGGTACAAGGCTGCGGCTTCATCCCAAAATCGACTATCAGAAGATTGTCAGAAGAAGGATTGTCAGAAGACAAGACAGGAGTGCATCAACCAAAGGTAACTGCCAGCACTCTTCCAGCATAGAGCTTCCAAGTGAGATCCTATGGCCGACAAGGTAGCTGCCTGCGACAGCTCGCAGACATGCGGGCCCACCTGTGCCGACAGAGACAGGCCCAGCGACGCCTCTCCCCCTCCTTGGCTGTCCGCGGCTGCTCGTTCCAACAACGTTGCTGTCTGGTCAATGGCCGCATCATCAAAACTCGAAAACACCAGGTCAGCAGCTATGTCGTTGCTCCCGGCAGGCCCCCCTGGCAATATCTCAGAAGCAGTGGATGGGTCACTCGGGCTAATCTGGTGGGCCGGGTGGCCCACCACGAATGGGCTGTGCCGCGCCACGTGGCGATAGGTGCTGGCCCCGTAGGCGTCTGCGCTGTTCTCACTCTGGCCACTGCCAGGTGTAACCGGGTGCCATGCCGGCTGGTGCTGCCACAGGTGCGGGTGGCTGGCATACTGCCCTTCAGGTTGATGGCTGGCATGTTGCCACAAGTGTGAGTGGCTGGCATGCTGCCCTTCAGGTTGATGGCTGGCATGTTGCCACAAGTGGCTGCCGTGGGGCTGGTGCGGGGGCTGGTGACGCTCCCCCTGCACATGTTCCAGGTGGGCACGTTCCACCTGGGCGCATCACAAGGGAGGCAGCAGGCATGCACACATGGCAAGCAAGGAACACCACGATGGCGAGAATGATGGAGAGAGCTATGAACATCCATCATGGTGGTGGTGGCCGTGGTGCGACTTGATGGTGCTGTAAGACAAGGAAGGTTGGCTTTTGGCGACTGAGGCTGTTACAGCACCACCGTTCCTTACATGACAGGCACGTGTGCCCACCCATCTCCACCCCCACATGACACTCTTACTCCTGAGACAGAGCATGTTTGCCGTTTTCAGCCCACCCAAGAGGCATGATCCCCGGGTACATGTCCCTGGGTGCATCCCCAACTCCTGTAAATTGCCCCCCGCATCCGCAGCTCTTGGGGGTTGGCAGCGACCAGCGCCCCCCCCTTCCCGAACAACCAGGTAGCCAACCACACACCGTGGGGTTAAATGGGATGCATCCAGGGCGCGGCGTGTCCAATGCCCGCACCCCCCTTGCCATCACAGGTGCCCCACGGACAATGACACACGAAAGAGCCAGCATGTGTTGGGGAAGACACCACAGCATCATGCGCACGCATGACAAAACATGCACCATGCCAGTTGGACACAACACACAGAGCCCACAGCACACAACACACAGCACACAGCACACACAGCACACACAGCAACCACAGCACACACAGCACACCCTACCCGGCGCATGGCGCTCGGTGTGGGATGGCGGGTGGGGCGGTGGGCGAGCGAGACGGCACGGTCGTGACGGCTCCCCGCGTGGTGCCGTGGGGCAGCATCTACTCCCAGAGCATGGGGGGGGGGGGCTCGTGGCAGCTGATAAATCTGGGGGGGGCTTGCACCCCCATCAGTGCTGGAACGCCCATCACTGCTCGACCATGCACCACTGCTTGGCCGCCCATCACTGCGTGTGGCAGCAGCCACTGGGTGACGTGCCGGCGGAGGGTCGTCGAGGGAAATGTGCGCGGTGCTGGCCCAGTGAAAGGTGGCGTGCGCGTGAAAGCCTTCCTTGCGGCGCGTACGCTGGCGCGTGTGGTTGTGGAAGAGGGCACGAGCACATGAGCCAAGGGTGTGTGTGTGTGAAAACATGGGCACGTAGGTGGACTTGTGGGCGCAGGAGCACAGCGCGCACAGGGGCACGTGCGCGTGAGCAAGCTCAGCATGCGTGAGCACAACACGTTTGTACAGTTGACAATGTCCCTCACGAATCAAGGGCAACATGGGCGAGGAGGGGGACATTGCCAGGCTCGCATGTTGGGAGGCGAACATCGGCATGTCAAGCCAGGTCAGCCCTCCACCCAGTAGGCTTGAGCGGAGATGGCCCCTCAACACCCAGCGGTCATCGCTGCCCCTACAACTAGGTGCTAGCCACGAGTACAACTGCGGGACCTTCCCAACCCCCGCTTCTCTGCACAGCTTGTTCCCCCGCCCCCACGCTTCTCTGCGCAGTTTGTCCCCCCCCCCTTCTCTGCACTGTTTGTTCCCGTGACCGCCTCTTATTCGTCCTGTGTGTGCGCAGCTGCATGGGCGTGCATGTGGGGGTGTGAGCGCGGGCATACCTGTGCGCCTCCACCCCTTTCCATGCGAGCGTTTGCGATTGCAACTGTGTGCACATGCGCGTGCCCCTGCATGTGCTGGTGTGTTGCTTGTCATCCCCTTGCCCGGGTTTGGGGCAGCGCGCGTGCGGATGCGTGCATGCCTGGTGTGCTTGGTTATTGTCCCTCTACGCGTCCACGTGTGTGTGTAAGAGCATGCGTGCGGCTGGGTGCAGGCAGACAACATGGGCACCCCACCCCATCGCATGCTGCACATGGCAAGCACCCCGGGCACAGGGCTGCACGCCTGCACACGCCCGGAAGCGCATGTGCAGTGGATCCAGGTAGAGGGGATTTACGCAGCGAGCTGTTTCTGAACTAAACCACGCATGAGGTTGCTAATGGAGTGTGCGGTTGTAAACTTCTCGGCTCACTCGCATGTCTAGTTTACGCGAAAACGGAGATCAAGGAACGGGCTGGGATGCTCACCTGCACGTCGTCGTGATGGACGATCGAGGCAAACCAATACTTGCTGCAGACGCACACAAATGCCAAAACGGCTATTACTTTGAAGAGCCTGTGCCTCTTTGGTTTGCTATGAGCACCGGCCTCGCCATGGTCGGTCATCTTGAGGCACTACTGCGAAGTAACGCATCTGCCGCCATGACGGATCCTGTGCAATGCCAACTCAGCCTGTTGAAAGCTATGGGGAAATAATTGTCTGTCACTTGGAATACCAACTAAGGTGACTTTCCGATATATTTTGCACGTAAACTGTGCCGGCCATAACATACCATGTCTGGGAAGCAAACACATTATCTGGGCAGCAAATAACTACATTGATGAATGTGTGGGCAACAACAACAATATTGATGAAAGCGCAGTGCCACGTGTCAGTCCCTGGAAGCATTACAGTGGCAAGGTGAACTAATTGCGAGCCTGAGGTTTCACACATTTATGGGCACAATTTTTTGTGTGCGTGATGAGCACAAGACAGCAGGGACTGGGCATGGCAGTAAAAACTGGCGAGGGGAGCCCAAATATTCTGCCGCACAGATTGAAAAAGCTCGATGTGAACGAACTGTCGCGAGGCTAGCTACCCTGTCGAAGCCTGATGCCATGACGGACTGAAAGTACGTCTTTTTTAATGACTGCACGGAAAGAATAACTGGGCAAGAGAAGAGCATTTTTTGTGCCTATCCTAGACTGTTCAGCTTACGAATATACAATTGTGCTCGGGAATTACAAGAAAGTTGGTATGCGTGAATGAGGAGATCGCCAGGTAGATGTATGAGGGTAGAGACGGCTACAATACGGATTAAATCTGCTACCAAGAAGACACAGTCATCACGTCCTGCGGCCGTCAGTGATGGACGATAACAAGGCCAGCTTCCTGGCAGTGGCCCAATTCAATAACGTCTTTGGGCAGGCGCTGGATGGACGCACATCTCAAGCTCTGGGAAAGTATATCTATGGGATCGTGCGCGGCGATTGCGCCTTAGTCTTCACCTTATCCGACCTGGAGGGAGGCGTTTGGAAAGCTTGCAAGGACGTGCCGGAATTGGAGCACATGGTGAGAACACTGGCCATGCCTTTCGATGCGCCCTGTAATCAACTCTATTTAGTTAGCATATCAACCTGTGTTTTTTTTATTGGTGTGTAGATAGTTGTGTATATTTTTCACTGGTTTGTGCTTGGCAACCCTCCTCATCCCCTTTGCCGCATTCCTAGTACATCGGGTTCATCAAATTCACCTGTCGATTTCAGTTCTACTAATAAGAATAGTGCCGTCATGGAGGGGGCAGGGTGCTCCGGAGAGCAGTTTGCCACAACAGCTGCCACGGCTGGGTCATGACTGGACTGTACATAGCAAGCGTAGTATTCAGAGGGTGCACGCAGTATCATCAACCCTGTCTATGAACAAGAAAAAGCTGTGTGTCCTGCTTCACCCACCATGCTCCCACAGCTCCCTTTTGTATGTGCGGCCCAAGCATGCAGCTGTACATTCCACTGGTTACTCGGTGTTGCAGACCTGCAATCCAGGACCCCCTTTCTAGGCACCTGGCTACTTCACAAACGTGTTTCAGCCGAGGTTGCAGCTCACCATCCCCCGCGGTTGCGCACCGTTGCTTGGTTCATGTGGCTAGCCAGGGGTGGCAGCACGGAATAGCTCTGTCAACGCTTGCGCGCCCATCCCGCCCCCCCCCACACCACACACACTCACCCACCCAAAAACTTGCAGAAGGCGCAGACCTTCTTTGGTGGCACGCTGGCCGCCTTCCTCCCCGAGTTCCTCTGGGCACCGCTCGTTGTGCGCGCTGCGACCGAGCATGGTAAACTGCGTCTCCCCATGCATCCCTTTGCCTCTTACTCTCTTCCTCTTCCCTTCTCCGCGTCGCTCCCACTCTGGTTGCCCCCCCCCTCGTCTCCACACGTCCCCCACTTCCGCCATCATTGCCGCATGTCTCACTTCCCCAATAACTGTCACAGAAATGCTCCCATGTCGGGGTGTGTGTTTTATGCGTGGTCCAGCCCCTCGCACGACCTTGGGACACGTGGCGCCTCGTGTCTGGCCGGTCGGCTCCCCCCTTCCATGCTTCTTTCCCAACTGGGATGTGCTCTGTTCTTTCTACATCTGTTCACTGGGTGGGGCGTCCGCTCTGCAAAGGGTGCCGTGCAAAGCCAAGTTCTGGCATTCACGCCCTCCGATTTGGCAATGATCTGCATGTGCTGTGCTCGCTGGTCCCTTTAGTAACCCTGTGCAGGAGGGTGTGGTCCTCCTTGACAACCCGCATGGGGGTACGCTGCGTGCTGGTGCTGCATGCTGTCTGCCGTGTGGTGTGGGGTTGTGGTGGGAATGGCATCACAAGATGCAAGCGCTCATGCGCCCATGCATGCATGTGGTGTCACGCGTGAGACGTCCCTGTCACCCGTTCGCCAGGGAGCACCCATGAGCGTTACTGCTGGGAGAAACATGAAAATTCCTGGGCCCTGGCCAAGCCTCGCAGATGCTGTTTCCATCGAAGATGCCTGATTTAGAAGCCATGTGTGGGGAACTATGCGTGCGTGCGATTACTCTGTGCTCGCTTACACGGTCGCAGAGGCGTCAGTGGAGTGGCATGTGAGCCTTGGCCGCCGCACCAAGGTGCTGACGATGGCGCTAGCCCGGGTGTCAGATGCCAGCACATCCGCGCTAGAGCACAAGAGCCTGGTGCTGAGTGCTTTCGACGCCTTCTACGCCAACTGCAACCCACTAGGGGCGGAGCGAGGGGTGGGCGGTTATGGTGAGTGGCCTAGCAGTGGTGTAGGCGTTTGTGGTTGAGGGGTGGTGTGGGCATGGGCGGAGTATGGATGTTGTGGGCACGGGATGGTGGGTGGTGCTGGAACAAGCACGTTGCCAGGGGGTGCAGTGAGTGCCATCTGTCGGAGTGAGGCAACCGCTTGGCTGGACTGGCTTGGTCTGGGGCGTCCACCTTGGTTGTTCTTGAATGCATTCTTCTCTTCAACCTATTGCAACTCTGTGAGCCAGGGGTTTCCATCGTGAGACTTTGCAGGCAGTCGCGAGGGGTTGATATCTCCCTGGGGGCGCCCACACTGCTAGTGGTCGATGGCCTGTGTCGATGACCTTGCATGGATGACAGATATTCTCGATGATTTTGCTGGCAAGCTAGGGACCTGGGGCAGAAAAGCACTGGATGCTTCATTGGAGTGGAAAGAGTGGTCTGCTTTGTGCTCGCTGACACACTTGCTATGAAATCTTGAAAATTTTCAATTCTAATGCAGACACTCGGCCTTGTGGCCAAGGGAAGAGAAGTTGAGAGAGGGCAATCTTCGGCTCAGTTCTGGGTGCGCCACAGGGTGGATTGATGCCAGCGCCAGACCTGTCATGAGTGCAGGCCTGACACATCGCATGTTGAACCATGCCTGAGTACGGAGCCTTGGTTTTGCCCATGACATGGGCTCGTCATGAGGTCAAACACATCAGGGGGGTTCAATTCCGTTTACCGTCGAGTGCTGGTGGGCCATCCAGGAGGCTTAGCATCCAGTCAAGCGTAGCGGTTGTGTACTTGAGCTGACACGCATACTCTGGTTTGCACAGTTTACAAACCCTCGCGCGCTCCACCCATGGGCGAGAGGCCCGTGGCTCCTCCTCGTCTCTTCTACAGCAGTGCCGCCAGTATAACTCGTTGGCAGGTGGCTTGTTCCCCA